>JAGDQO010000600.1:0-11907 GCA_018342035.1 Solanum appendiculatum | reverse complement strand
GTTGTTTCCACTGTGATAGGTCATTTTTGCTGATCTACGTGAGGAGAAGGAAGGAAAAAAATGGATCGTTCTCCTTAGAACATGAAGAGCCCTGATACCATGTAAAGACTTAATAGGTTCTGGAAAATGATACTTTATTAATGAAGGCAGAAGGGTATTAAACAGAGTTACAAAGAAAATAATAAGACTCCTAAACTAACTGAACTACATAAATACTATCTGCTAATATAGCTAATGCAGATTCCTAAATAAGCAAGGACTATGAAACACTAATACCTACTTAACTACTAATTACTGTCTGAACTGACTTCTGATGCTCCGATAAACTTCTAGTATGGAAGAGTGTACTCAAAATTCTCGTGCTATAGGTTTGGCATGTGAAACAGAGACAGAATGGATAATTAGGAAGCTCACCAGTGGACTAGTTGAGGTTGATGTAATTTCCATAGTTGGCATACCAGGGCCTGGAAAAACTAATTTAATGATACGTTAGTTTTTTATCATTTTGACATTCAGTACCAAAACTACTTTGGACTACAGAATGCATATAAAGGTTGACATACGATTACTTTTGCCAGCACATCAACCAGTTGAGGCTTCAAATGATGAACCAATCCTCAGACTTATGTGTCTCTTCTTCCAACTGTTTCTGTTTTAGTTTCTTTCTTTCTTTTTTCTTTTTTCTTTTTTGTCTAGTAGAGGTGCCTATAGTTTTCCTAAAAATCTAGTATCGCTTATGTTGTAAACGTATTCTATTTGGATAAATGCAAGAATTTTCCTTATATGGATTTAAAATTCATTGGACAAACACAATTTTAAATTAAGATAAGCAGAATCCAGGTACGAAGACAATGATATCAGCAAATTCAAGTAAAGAAAAGCAGAAGAGCTTCTATCAAAAGAATGTGCTTAATGTAAGACCTTTCAAGAACAATACTACAAGATGTTTTGGAGAAACTATGATCAAACAGCTTGAGTTATCACAAGACATTCAAAACTGTGATCAAACAGCTCAAGGATCCCATTTGACAGGTTCTAATCTGGTTCAGTCACTTTTTCATCAGAACAGAAATGAAATGCTGCTTAAATCAACGGATCATGTCTCTCCTCGACTCTTGAAAAATGTCCAAAGTTGGCATGCTCTCCTCATGAATTTTTATTATCTGCTTAATTTATTTTCCCATCACTGACTCAACATAAATTGTTGCATTGAGCATGAAATAATTGATTATTCTCACTGATGACAAATTGATCATTCTTTTGGTACATGTTGGATCACTTACCAGGGAGAAATCAACCAGTGGAGAAAACTACCAGGAACAAACTTTTCAACTCTAGACTTGCTGAAAAACTCTCGTGGTGCATAACATACCTAATAGTGTGCTATCACCTAGTATTTGGAGTCTTGCAAATCTACGACATGTGAGAATGAATAATTATTCTATTTTTTAACTAAATGTGTCATAAGAGGACACAAAGTTAGAGATATTGAGAATATTATATTAGCACAACCTTTTCTGTTTGGAAGACCCAGAGGAATATTTGCTCGTGCTTGCCGAATTATTAATATCATGGAGTGATCAGCTTATGGAGATCCCAAACATTTTGGGGGATATTGATTCATTAAAATTAATCACATTGTACTGAATCCACCAACTTAAAGATTCAGCCTTGATTTTTAAAGAATATTATGGGGTAATCTTCCACCAGTGAGTTTGGTTAGTAATCTTCCGTTACAAAAGAACATGAAACTAGCAACTGGTCATCTATTAGATGATGCTTATTTTACATACTAACAACAATGAGGGCTTGTATCAAAATTCCCCTCAACTATCATTGCTTTGAGATGATTTAATGCCTAAACAATTGGGTGATCACGAAACTACATTGCTCTCATATTAGAGGGCACTATAATAATACAAATACATGAAGGGGATCACACAGACTAAATTGGGAACTTTAAGAATCATCATATTGCAAATATTCCAATTTCATAATCAAATCTTCAACTATTACAATTATATGAAAGAGTAACACTAACGAAAAGACTATGGTAGGTTGTTTTTGGTCCTAAATTCTAGGACCTTTTCCTAAGTGCGAACTTGAGAAAGTAATTTAAATATAAAATTTGAAGATTTAGGATCCCAAAAAAATCCAATTTCATCACCAACGTCCAATCTACTAGTGTTGAGCAATTCAATGCACGAAGAACATAGTCACCATTGTATAACTTCCATAAGTAAACACTCTCACCTTCATACTTCAAAGAAGAATTATCCTCGGTTACATCCCACACTTGAACACACACCTCGCGACCGTTCACCAAAATTTTGGCCATGTCCAATGTCCAGTATTGAAGAATGTACTCAAACGTCTCGATATATGGAATCATCAGCACTCCTGCCTCAACCTCGTAATTGGTAATCTTTATCTTGATTTGCCTTGGATTTTTCAGAGCGATTTTCAGGGGAGGGCATATATCCCTTATATCAATTAGTTCTCGAGTCACTACATGTTGAGTGTTGTTAAGTTTGCAAGCTTCTTCTTCTGCTTTTGATGGAAAGAAATTTTAAAAGAAGGTCTTCTTAAGGCTAAGCAAAGGTTTTTGATCAGACATTGAAGAAACCACACAATTCCCCAAAAATTATTACACTAAAAAAGAGAGAGGCACGAGGCTTCAATTTATAAGACTAAACTCTAAAGAAATTAGGTTTTAATTTCTTTTCCTACTTTGAGAGGGAAACGGAAAAAATTATTACTTTTGGTATGAAATTGATGGTTAGAGTAACATTCAATTTTTTTATTTTTCTATTCGTTTTAATTTGTTTGTATTTTGACTTAGTACGAAATTGAAGAGGGTAAAGAAAATTTTTAAATCTTGTGGTCTTAATTGGTATTTGACCAAAAATTTGTGTTCAACTTATATTTAACTATAAATTAGATTTCCTCTTAAAACCCCCTCTTTCTCTACTTTATTTACTCTGTTTTGCTCTGTTTCTCTGCAATGACTTGTTGTTCTTCCTCCGAGCCAAAAATTGAGATTCTCCGTCTTACAGGGGAAGATTTTCCTCTAAAACACCGCCATCTAATATAGAAAGATAGTCCTCCCGAGGAGAAAGAAAGAGCCCCTCCAAGCAGCAGTTACAAAGCACTAGGACTGAATGCTTGTGACTCTCTGTGTTGAAGCTGCATTCTTAAGTTACCGCAAATCATGAAACTTGTAATATATGGAAACAAATTTCTTTGACAATAAGTGCAAGGATTCGAGCAGTTGATTTAATGAATTTAGAAATCACATTCCACTATTCAATCATGTCAAAATACAACACTCTATTCACAATTACTAGTTCAGAAGTTGATGATTTCTCGCTTATTTACAATGAGCAGATTCTAAGAGAAACTATGAATCTGAAATTCATTAAGTGCTTTTGGATAGATAAAGTATATACATTAACAGTGCTACGAGCCAAGAGCAATGACCATCCATTACGATCAACATCTCCATTCGGATGAAAATTTTGTCCTAGTCTATCCAGTAAAGAAAATCCTTATGTTAAACACCTAATCTCATTAAAGGTATACAAGGCTGGTGATGTAAATTCTTGCCTAAGACATTTGAGGCTTCTTAGGGACATTCTCCTCAGTTACATCCCATATGTCAACACACACCCCGCACCCGTTCTCCAAACTTTGCCATGTCCAAAGTCAAATATTGGAGAATGTACTCAAACGTCTTGAAAAATGGAATCACCATCATTCCTACAACAATCTCGTCACAGGTAATTTTTTTCTTGATCGAATTTCTTAATTTGACTAAAATTGATCGTCGAAAGACTGTGATTTAGCTGATTTTGTTCTTTTTTTGGGTATAAATAGATTGGAAAATAATGTCGGCGAATAAGGAAATGGTTGTCTACTACTTTGATACTTTGGTGGCTCACTACAACAGCCAACAAGCTCCTCCTCCTACTTTCGATGAGGGTCAACAGTAAGATACTTCCTCTTTTGCCTTAAAAATTGAAACACCCACATCCTGTTTGTTCGAGGGTCTATCAAAAACAATCTCTTTTTTGCGATACCCCACTTGTGGGACTATACTTGTATGTTGTTCTATGTGCTTATTGGGTTACAGAGATTGGGTTAATTGTTTTACACTCTTGGATATGTGCTTGTGGTTGTTTTGGTGTAAAAATTGAGATACCCATGTCTATGTACTTCAAAAAGATTCCCTTTTTTATATTACGTATGTGCTTTTGTGAGTTGTCGGTGGACCAATTTGAGCTAAATTATGTGCTTGTGGGTTGTGTGTCGAGGGTGTATTAAAAACGATCTCTCCACCCCACAAAAGATGTATAGCATTTGTGTACATCCTGCCTTCCCAAGACTGCAGTTTTAGGACTACACTTGGTATGTTGTTGTTGTATGTGGTTGTGGGCTGTAGAGGATGGTTTAATTGTTTTACACTCTGCATATATGCTTTTGGTTGCAGCAAAGTGAACTAGTTTTTTTGGTGTAAAATTTGAGATACCCATGTCAATGGCCATGAAAAGGTTTCGCCTTTTTACATGGCACATGTGCTTGTGAGTTGTAGGTAAATCAATTTGAGCTAATCTGACTCTGAAACTACATCAAAAAAGACAAATCTCCCCCTATTGTGTTACCTTTAAGGTGGCTTTGATTGTGTATATGCAAGCTACATGTAAACAAGTGTTCATTAACTTTAGTAATTGGTTAGTGTACTAGTGTCATTTAACTGGAGGATGACATGCAACTCTTTGAATTGAAGCAATTAGATTTTGTTATACACATTACTTAAGTGTTTTCTCAGGGGAACAAATTACTTTCTTCGTGAGCTGGTTGAATGGCGTTGCGGCATTGTGAAGGTCCAAAGCAGTTTCTATTCCGTTGCCTTTTTTTATTTGAAAAATGTTCCTTTTAATTTGATTATAGTGCTACCGGAAATTATATGCTTTCAACCTATGCTTTTTAGCTTGTCTTATATATTTATAAGAAAAACCGATCGAAAACTTTCCTTAATTTTAATGGCATCACTTGTCTAACAATTTTTTAGTGTTGATTTATTATAGCCGTGCGAAAATGATATTTCACTTTACATCAAACATTCTGGGCGTAGGATTTTATATAGGTCACTTCTTTAAACATATTGGGATCTTTCCCTTCATTATTAATTTTTCTCTTTGCAACTATTTTTTCTGTATAATGTTGTGTTAGTTAAGAGTTCCACATTTGTAGGGAATAAGCTATTGTCTACACATATGGTCTTGGTTTTCCAATGTCAAAACCCCCAATGTTTTATTGTCCATGCATCAACTGTCAAATCCTAGTGTGTTGGAAGTTTTTAAGTGTCCACATTAGTTGAGGAAGTTGAATGTTATCTCCTTATAAATTCTCGGGCATTACGTACCTTATGAGCTAACTTCTAGGATTGCATTAGGCATAAAGCCCATTTTTTTTACAGTCTGTTCTTCTAATGAGCTTAGGAGTCTAGGCTTTACTAAGTTGGATAAGTGCATCTATTTATCAGTTTTGACTAGGTGAGGTTTTCTTGTTGTCCTTTTTGTAAGCTAACCAAATTGATGCCTCATTGTTAGTCTTTCCTTTATAAGGTTCTTAGGTAAGTGTTTGCTTGTGTTTTGTTCCTTTTTAGGTCTATTACTGCCTATACTGAAACTTATCTTGTCCTATGATATCATATTCTTAGTTATATTTGGACTGAAATCAAAATTCATTTGCAGTGCTCTCAGGGACCACCGTTTCCCCCCAATACAAGCTAAAGAATTACCTTTTCTAGAATGTACAGTTTCCATCCATACTAATTATGAAACTAAAGCCAACTACCTTTTCTTGATATACATGCTTGTATGCTTGACATATCTTTCTGTTATTACATTGCATCATCGCATAGTCTATCAAATTCATGAGCAGAAAGAGATTTGAAATAAGAAGAAATGCTTCCCTAATCAACACTCATAGATTGGACGGGCAAAAATGACACAAAATCTTATTTTCTTTTGAAACATTACATTCATTATGTAATCCCTAGGAGATCCTATGAACATGGATTAGATACTATTGTCTATTTCTGTTAGGATTTAGGTACCCTTTAAAATTTGTATTTGGAACATGTTGATCAGTTGCCCATGGACTCATAGATCTTCCAAAATAATGTGAATCGAAGCTCAAACAGAAGTTGTCTTTTCTTGCCCACAATCCAGATTGTGAAATTTATTGTCGGATGGCTTTCCTATGTCATATATGATACTCTTATGTGCTAAATGATCAGAACATATTACATCTTACATTTTTGTTCATGGGAAGGTGATTATGCCACTGCAAAGATTCTCCTTAATGCCTTTTTACACAATACATAAAAATGTCGTCTACCAGCATTTCTTTCTCCCACTATATTTTATTCCTTCATTGAATGTACTAGTTGTTATTCTGAAGAATGTAGTGGGTTCCTTCAGCTGGGAAGGCATGGAATGATTATTGAATTTACTGACCCTGATTATAAAGCAAGGAGAAGTGCCACATACCTGCCTGAGATTGCTGCTCATGAAGGTGATTTTTGTCGCTCTGCCTTTCCACAGACCAGAATGTTGTGCATCTGTTTTTTTCCGCTATGGTTTTCTAGCACTTCTGAAGTTGACTTATTCCTAAGATGAACTTGGCAAATTTTGTCCACAGGTTGGACAAAGATTGAAGCAGTTGACTCTCTGGTAAGAAAAGCCGGTTACGATGGAATTATAACTGAATCACTGAGGAAGCGAATCCATCTAACTTGTTACCACAAAACATTATTTACTATGCACTATGGTGAATATGTGGCCTATGTGAAGAATAGCAGAGGTGTCACGCCGACTATTAATGGTGTGAAACCTTGAGAGTTCCAGTCAGTAATTGTTGTCACAAATGCTTACATTATTCTTCATAATCGCATTTGGTAAAAAGAATTATTGTTTAACCACTTCAACAAAGGGCATTTGTGGTTAACTAAATTATGTAATATACATGTCTACTTCACATAGTTACTTTTCATTCAAGTGTGCTCTGTGCTGAACATATTTGCTGCTCATCTTTATATTTGAGTGGCTCACTTTTGTTGGTAGATTGGTAGACAAGTTTTTTAGAGTGGTGGTTAGACTAACTATGTTATATGGGGCAAAGTATTGACGAGTCAAAAAGTCACGTTCAAAACTTGAAAGTTGTAGAAATGAGGATGTTCCATAAGGAGAGAGATAATTAGAAATGAAGATATTAGGACAACGTAGGAGTGACTTGGGAGGACGACAAGATGCCAAAAGTGAAAATGAGATTGTTTGGATATTTTAAGAGAATCCCAGTGTGGAGGTGTAACACCTCAGACTACGATCAATTTGTAGTTTTGGGTCAACTTCCAATGACCATATGTTTTAGCACATAAAGAGTTAGGTGGCCCGTAAAATATCAAATCGAAGGCCTTTGAGTCCTCTTTCCAACACCGCAAAGTTTGCTAAATTTCAAGCTAGGAGTGAAAAGTTCTTGCTATTTGAGTAAAGCCTCTCTAGTTAATGCTTTTCATCCGTTTAAGGAAAGGGTATTTTTGTCTTTTCCCTACCCCAATAGTCCTACCCACTTTTTACTCACCCAATTTCGGGGTCTAATCAGACGCTAAGTTATTTTTCATATTCCTAAATACTTAGAATTTTAGGGCGAAGTTTCAAGAAGAGGAAAAGTGGGGTTTCAAGCATTCATTCAAGGTTGAGGAATTTCGCCAAAAACAATCATTCTTTCCAGGTATGTGAGGCTTCTCATAGTGATGGACTTGATCATCCTCACGCAAAACATGTAATTCTTTCGTTAATTCTCCAATATAATCATTTATGTAAATATTCTTAAAGAGTTCTTGAGTTTTAAGCTTCATTCTTTAATAATGGAGGTTTGGAGTTCTTGAGATGAGGGTTTTTCGAATGAGTGGTGTTTCTTGATAAAATTTGAGTGGGATTTCGATAATTTCATATTGGGTTTGTGAATCAAAGAGAGTTTGGAAGAAACCAATCGATTCTAGATGAGTTAGGACCTGAAATTGAGCAAGAAAATTTGTCAGATTTCTGGGTAGGGGGCTGGAGCGGCGCTGCAAGAACTACTGGTCACTAGTTTGGGGCCTGGCATGATGTGCCAACAGTGCACTCCAAACTCTGGTTAGTAGTTTGGGGCCTGGCTCCCCGCGCCAACAGTGTGCCATGGTCACCTAGCCTTTTTCCTTACTTGTTTCATCCCGGACATGTTTCTCTAAGTTGTGGCTATGCTTTCCCTCTCTATATTAGCTCCAATAGGCTCCATTTATCATTGAAATTCATGCATTATCCTACTCATATGTCTTAATACATTTCCAAAACTAAAGTGAGTTTAAGAGAAGAGTCAAGAGCTATTATTGAGAAAGTAAAGAGAAGTTTAAGAATCTTTTTAGAACTAATGTTTTGTCTTTAAAATTTATTCTGAGAAGGAGTAAAAGATGAGTTTCAAGAAAAGTATAGGGAACTAAGTAATTTCCTAAGATAATAGTTTTAATTTTAGAAAAGAGAAACTTTGCTTTCTAATTGAGTTATGAGTTCAGAGACACTTCAGAGCAATTAATTCTTTTAATAGGATAGTTTGAGCAATTACATCAAACACGAGAAAAAGTAATGTTTTTGTACATTTGAGCAACAATATATATCATTGGGAGTAGAATTGAGCACCGATATGGCGGAGATTTCAGACAACTCACAGCCCCCATAAACCAAGTCTTTCCAACATGGGTTCAAGATCATACTTTTTAGATGAATCGTTTAGGTAGTGGATCCACTTAGTTGAGACGTTCTATATCCCGGCACGATATAGGACAGTTCTGGTAGCGTGGATAAGACGTTGTATGATCACTTAGCTCACAGTGATGGTTGTTGGTTAGATAAAGTTAAAGTATATTTTCATATAACACCTCTTATGTTTAGTTTAGAGACGAGTAAGTATTTTTGTAAAGTTAAATGATTTCATTCCTTTAATCCTTTACATTCAGTTGAGTTGATGCTATATTTATTGTAGTCATTCAGTTCAGTTATGCATTTCACTTTAGCCATATTACATACTCGTACATTCCATGTAGTGATGTCACTCAACCTACATCTTATTATGATGCATATATAGGTGTTCAGGGTCATCAGCAGGCATTTCGTTGATAACAATTGTACTCGAGCTAGCTTTGGTGTGCCTCCTTTCTTTTCGGAGGGCTTCATACTTATTTCCTACTTTTGTTTAAGTTGTCGTGGGTTTTGTCCCTACATCTATCTTAGTACAAGAGGCTTCATAGATAGTTAGAAGTTAAGGAGTCTCTCACTATTTTTCCTTGTTGATGTTTTAAGATCTTGAGTCGATTACTTATGTTTATTTAAGTATTTCCAGATATTCATTGAGTTAAGTTGTTATTGAGACATCATGAGTTTAGTTATGGATTTGGATTTCCCACTTTACTTGAGTAAGTCTTCCGCTATGTACTCATCCATGTCAAAGGTTCGCTCGGGGACTAGTGATGATTCTCGAGTGTCAACCATGTTCAGAGTGTAGGCTCGGGGCGTGACAAACTTGGTATCAGAGAACAAGGCTCAAGAGTCCTAGGTTGTATATGAAGCCGTTTCTATAAAGTCTTTCTTATCGGTGTGAAGCGCACCACATCTATAATTAGAAGGCCACGACATTTAGAAACATTTCACTTTCTTCTTACTCCTATTCGTGCGATCGAGCTCAACTCTATGACAACTTCCTCTAACTTGTGCTTACGTGTGTCTTTTCAGATCATGCTTCCATGAAGAGCCATTCGAGGACGTCCTTCTAGAAGGAATGTTAATCCTCAAGGTTAAGAAGTTCCTAACGCACCAGAAGTGCAAACCCCTTGGGGAGATGTCACCAATGTTGAGTTAAGGAATGTTATTCAGATGTTGACTCGGGTTGTGGCAAATAAGGCTGGTCAACAAGGAATGGGTCGTCAAGATATGGCTGATACATCCAGAATCCATGAATTTTTTAGGATGAATCCCCCAGAGTTCACAGGGTCAAAAACCACTAAGGACCCGGAGAACTTTATGGAAGAGCTTCAGAAAGTGATTGAGGTCATGCATGTGGCTAATGCAGAGCATGTGGAGTTAGCCTCATATCAGCACAAAGGTGTTGCTAGGATATGGTACGATCAGTGGAAGAAGAACAAGGCAGAGGGGGAACCACTTTTTAGTTGGGTTGTGTTTGAAGATGCATTCTTGGGGCGTTTCTTTCCCCGAGAGCTAAGGTAAGCTAACTTAAGAATTTTTGAATCTGAAGTAGGAGTCTATGAGTGTTCAGGAGTACAGCCTCAAGTTCACTGAGTTATCCCGCTATGCTTCGGAGATGGTGGCCGATATGAGGAGCAGGATGAGATTGTTCGTGTCTGGGCTATCCCTCTTGTCGAGTAAGAAAGGTAAGGCGGCTATGAAAGGTAAGGCGGCTATGTTGATATGGGACATGGACATAGCTAAACTCATGATTCTTGTGCAGTAGATTGAGGAAGATAAGTTAAAGGATAGAGAAGAGTTTTGCAACAAGTAGGCCAACACAATGAGTAACGAGAATGATCAGCAAAAGACCGAAAAATTGAAATCTTTCATCTTTTCAGAAGAGGTCATCTGGACCAGCTCCTTCTTCAACTAGTGTACCTACACCAAGAGATAGGAATGATCACAAGAATCAGAGTTCTTAGAATTTCAGGGCTCAGGGTACTCATTCTCAGGGTAGTGTGGGCACTGGGGTTTTAGAGCCCACCTTGTGCTAAGTATGGTATCACCCATCCAGGAGAGTGTCATGATGGCTCCAATGGCTGCTTAAAGTGTGGTCAGACATGTCACTTTATGAAAGAGTGTCCTAAGAATAGGCAGGGTAATGGGGGCAATAAAGCCCAATCTTCTTCAGTAGCTCAAGCAGATAGAAAATACCCAGAGAGGAGCTATTTCAGAGAAAAGCAGAGGAGCAAATCATCTGTATGCTATAGCTGGTCGCTAGGATCAAGAGAACTCAACAAATTTTGTCACTGGTATGCTTAAAGTCTTTACTTTTGATGTGTATGCCTTAATTAATCCTTGTGCGAGTTTTTTTTTTGTGACTCCTTATGTAGCCATGAGGTTTGACACTTCCCCCGAATAACTTCTTGAACCTTTCAGTGTTTCCACACTTATTGGTGAGTCTTTTCTAGCAGAAAGAGTTTATCGTAATTGTACCATCTGTGTCTGTCACAAGGACACTATGGCTGACTTAGTTGAGCTAGACATAGTGGACTTTGTTATTATTCTGTGTCTATCACAAGGACACTTGCCCATTTACTTTGATAGAGCTTGTTAGAGTCAATTGAGGTTCCGCTGTGCCGTGGTCCTGGACTGCCGCGCTTATTGAGTCGGGCGTTGACGTGGACGGCGTGTTTTTATTGTACTGATCTGGGTGCATTCCGCTGCCCGCGTGCTCTGGGCTCGCCGTCCCCGGCGCCCCTGCCGCCGCAGGTGCCGCGACGCCGAGGGCCCTGGCCCTAATTTAAATAAAGAAATGATTTTTGTTAAGAACCAACAGAAAAAAGAAGATTAACTTTATTGGAGCAGAGAGAGTTTTCCCTAACAGATAATTAGAGTATAAAATATGTGTGTTAGTCGTGTCTCCCAATTGAATTGATTCTTCGAGTCAGATTTATTTGACAAATAAATTATTTTCTAATCTAATAAACTAATATCGATTTTTATTATGTTGAAGCCATTTATATTGCCTAAATATAGAAACTTGAAAATACAAAACAAAAAGAGATGTCCCTTTGGCGACATACGATAAAATTGAAATGATACAGAGAAAATTAGCATGACC
>JAGDQO010000599.1:1082743-1102179 GCA_018342035.1 Solanum appendiculatum | reverse complement strand
GTACCTGTGAGGTAAGGAGTTAGACTTTTTGTACAAATATTGACTACACTAACGAGTACTCAGACTTCCCCTATGCACTTATAAAAAGTGACGATTTCCCTTATGAATGTCATCACTCAATCTATCATTGGGAAAGGCCACTCAATAAACAAAGAACTGAAGTAATAAAGTAAAATATTTTTGGTTTACTGAATTTTAATTTTTTTTTAACGGAGGGCTATACGGTCTGTGAAAGGTACCACGGCCTGTATGAGCCCTCGTGAAGTGGATGTTGCAGTGACCAACACCTAAGCACAGTTCACGAGGGGCTTCACGGTCCGTGAAGAAGTACACAGTCCTTGAAGCCTCTCGTGGATTACAGTTTGATGCATTTCTGGCTTTGTCTTCCAAACTAACCCAAACATTTCAACAATATCACACATACAACATAAAATCTTCTATCTCTAAGAATTCCATGTATATGAATTCGCATTGTATTCAACACCCACCAACTATTCAATTGAGTTCAAGCCCCAATCATGCAATCAGTGAAATTTCAGACAAATCCACCAACCAATGCACTCAAATAATTCAAAATCCACAAGCACATAATGAACTCATCAATAATTAACACTTACCCAATCTTAATTTCACAATTGTAAGTGTAAATCAACAAAAATTAGGGGACTTACGTCAATTTTACACCAAAATGCACAAGAAGATGAAGATGGATGCTTCATTGGAAGATTGAGAATGCTTGGAACATAAAACTACTATTTTAACTTCATTGATTCCTTGATATAGATAAGTGAGAATGCTTATTTAGTTACCAAAGAGATGTTATGAATTCAAAATAAGGGGGAAGAATCGGTCTCTTGGCGTTTGGGGTCTTTTATTCGAGAATTTGGGTTGTGGGTCAGTTTGGGTGGGGTCTCACTTAATGAGACCGACTCCACTTATACGGACCGTGAACAAGCCCGTGAAGAGTAGCACGGCCCGTGTACCCATATGTGGTCCATCACTTGGGTAAAAGTTTAAAGAGACTTACCTGTGTGTTCACGAGGGGCTAAACGGTCCGTCAAACATTGAACGGACCGTAAACCCTGCTGTGAACATTGCTCTGCCTTAGATATTTTGTTACACGACCCATCTAATGCACCTTTTAAGGGCCATTTGAGTCTTCACGACCTCTCTACTGGCCCATAGTGACACTCTGTTGCCTCAAGTCGTTCATGCACCCATTCAACACACAGTGAACCTATAAAAATGAAAACTTTACAAGAATTTAGCTACTTATTACAATTACATCTTGGGTTACCTCCCAAGTAGCGCACAATTTAACGTCACGGATGCAAGTTACTTGATTCCTCAGACTTCACCAAGTTGGAATTCCTCAACTATCTTAACTTCTTCTGGGACCCATGTACGACTTAACTCGCTGTCCATTTTCCTTGAACCTTTCACCCTTTTCATTGTCAAGTTCAATGGCTCCCAACTGAAATACTTCTGTCACTTTAAATGGTCCCTAGTCCCGACCAAATGGACCTTAACTTTCCCAGAAACAGTCTAAGACTTGAGTTAAACAGTAATACCAAGTCCCGGGACTAAAAGTCCTCTTCTCAATATGTTTATCATGATATAACTTCATCCTTTCTTTGTATAATGCAGATCTCTCATAAGCCCTCAGTTGAAACTCATCCATCTCATTTATCTACTATAATCTCATATTTGTTACTTCACTCCAGCTCAAGTTTAGTTTCTTTAGTGCCACAACGCTTTGTGCTCTAACTCCATAGGCAGATGACATGCCTTTCCAAACACTAATTGGTATGGTGACATACTAATAGGTGTTTTGAAAGTTGTCTGATATTCCCATAATGCGTCATCTAACTTTCTTGCCCAGTCAGTCCTATTGGCATTCACAGTCTTTGCCAATATGGACTTTACTCTTGATTAGAAACTTCAACTTGTCCACTCGTTTGCGGATGATATCGAGTTGCTACTTTATGTTGTTTCACCCTATACTTAACCAGTGGAGTGCTAAACATTTTATTGAAAACAAGCAAACCTCCATCACTAATAATTGCCCTAGGCATGCCAAACCTAGAGAAAATATTTCTCTTTAAGAACCCAGCAACACTCTTACCATCATTTTCTACTAATAAAACAGCTTCCACCCACCTGGAGACATAATCTACAACTACCAAGATGTACTTTTGCCCGTATGAACTCATAAATGGCCCCATGAAGTGGATGCCCCATACATCAAACATTTCAACCTCCAAGAGAGGGGTCATAGGTAGCTCATGATGACGAGATATTGCTCATTGCCTTTGACACTTATCACAACTTTTTACGAGATCAAATACATCTTGATGAATTGTGGGCCAGTAGTAACCACTCTGAAACACTTTGTGGACAGTGAGAACTCCTCCATGGTGTCCACCAACAAGAGACGAGTGACAAGCTTCAAGAATACTTAGCATTTCAGCTTCAGGCACACACCGCCTGATTATATTATCAGCACAAACTCTGTACAAGTAAGGTGTGTCCCAAAATTATTTTCCCACATCATGCAAGAACTTCTTCCTTTTTTGAAAGGTCAAGTCCTCACGCATCAAATCACTGACAAGATAGTTGAAAAGTTAGCAAACCAAGGAACAAGATAAAGAGTCACGGCTAATACCTGCTCATCCGGGAACGAGTCATCAATGTCAAGCTCAGCTTTTCCTTTCTTTTCTTCTTCTAACCTGGATAAGTGATCTGCTACTTGGTTTTCACTACCTCTTCTGTCCTTGACCTCAAAGTCAAATTCCTGTAGAAATAACACCCATCTTATCAATCTCGATTTAGCATCTTTTTTCGCCATCAAATATCACAATGCTGCATGGTCAGTGTGCACTATCACTTTTGTGCCTAGCAGATATGCTCTAAACTTTTCAAATGCATACACAACTGCGAGCAATTCGTGCTCAGTGACGGTATAGTTTTTTTGAGCCCCATTTAGTCCATTGCTTGCAAAATATATTGGGTGAAAGATCTCGCTGCGCTTCTGACCCAACACATCCCCCAAAGCAACCCCACTTGCATCGCACATTACCCCAAACGGCTCCGACCAATCTGAAGCAATGATAACTGGAGCTGAAATTAACTTCTCCTTGAGATATTCAAATGCTTGGGTGCATGCTTCATCAAATGTGAACTTTATCTCCTTCTCCAACAACTTGCACAAAGGGTGTACAATCTTGGAGAAGTCTATAATGAATCGTCGATAAAATCCTGCATGCCCCAAAAAACTACAGACTCCCTTCACAGAAATAGGTGGAGGTAGTTTCTCAATGACTTCGATCTTAGCTCTATCCACCTCTAAACCTTTCTCAGACACTTTGTGGACTAATTCAATGCCCTCCTCGACTATGAAGCGGCACTTCTCCTAGTTTAGAACAAAGTTTGCCTCTTCACACCTCTATAGTGCCCTGCTAAGATTGAACAAACAATCATCAAAAGTGTCGCCGACCACAAAAAAGTCATCCATTAATACCTCAAGAGTGTCTTCAACCATGTATAAGAAAATGGACATCATACATCGCTGGAAAGTTGTAGGAGCATTACATAATCCAAATGGCATGCTTTTGAACGCGAAGGTTCCATATGGGCATGTAAAAGTGGTTTTCTTCTTATCTTCAAGAGTAATTGCAATTTGGCTGTACCCAGAGTACCCATCCAAGAAACAATACCACTCTTTTCCTGCCAACCTATCCAACATCTGGTCCACGAAGGGCATCTAGAAGTGGTCTTTCAAAGTCCACTTGTTCAACTTCCTATAGTCCATGCAGACTCACCAACCTGTGACTGGCCTTTATGGGATCAAAACATTCTTAGCATTTTCCATCACAGTCATTCCACCCTTTTTAGGTACACACTGTACTGGGCTCACCTAATGACTATCATAAACAGGATACACCACACCTGCATCTAACCATTTAATGATCTCATTTTTCACTACCTCTTGCATTGGTGGGTTCAACGTCCTTTGGTGTTCTATACTCGGGATGCAATCTTCTTCCAGCTGAATTTTGTAAGTGCAGATACCGGGTGGTATCCCAATTATGTCAGCAATGGTCCAACCAATTGCTTTCTTGAATCCTTTCAATACTTTCACCAATGCTTGTACTTGCTCGACTTTAATATCTACAGCCATAATAACTGGCAAAGTGTTATTTTCACCTAAAAATACATACCTTAGATGCCCAGGTAGTTGCTTCAATTCCAGCATGGGTGGCTCTTCCATGGATGGTTTTGCTAGAGGGCTGGGCCTGTTCTTCAGATCCATGTACAACTTCTTAGGGGCTTATGCATGTGATCCCATGCCTCGTAGTGCATGTAGGGTCTCTACGTAGTTTACTCTGAAGACCTCATCAAAATTCAAAATCAATGTGGCAAGTGTTTCCACAGTGAACCTTTCTTTTATAGACGCTTGAATAACCCCTTCCTCGATCGTATCAATTGCGGATACCACACTCATATCTTGCGGTTGCTTCATCAACTTTCACACTTTGAATTTAACCTCTTCATTATTTAGTCTAAACTTTAGCTCTCCGCTCTCCACATCAACCAATGCTCTACCAGTGGCCAAGAATGGCCTTCCCAAAATTATGGGAACCTTAAAATCCACATCGCAGTCCAAAATCATGAAGTCAGCTGGAAAGATGAAACCCTCTACTTTTACCAGTATATCACAGAGCATGCCGACGGGCCTCTTAACTGATCTATCCACCATCATTAGTATCATAGCAGTAGGCTTTGGAGTTTCCAAATCCATTTTCTTGTATATTGCCAGCGGCATGAGGTTAATGCTCACTCCCAAGTCACACAGAGCTTTGGCAAACTCAAATATACCAATTGTCCAAGGTATGGTAAATGCACCTAGATCTTCCTTCTTCTGTACCAGAGACCTTGTAGCAATAGCACTACAATGGTGAACATTATCAGCAGGTTCAAAACTTGTTGCCCTCTACTTTGTCAGTAAGTCTTTCATGAACTTAGCATAGCTTGGCATCTGTTCCAAAGCTTCTACCAATGGTATGTTCACCAATAGCTAATGAAACATGGTAATAAACTTCAAGAATTTTCCATCTTTAACTTTCTTCTTGAATCTTTGTGGGAATGGAGGAGGAAGTTTAGGAATATACTGTAAAGGCTTTGGTGCCTCTAATGTAGACTCTCTAGCGTTGCTTGCACTTCAAAATGCTCTTGGTGATCTCTTTACCTCTCTAGTTTCCTCTGATTCTTCTAAATCTTCTCTATTCACCTCTTTTTCTGTATCTACTTCCACACTCGCTTTCTGCTCAATAGTTGTAGATGTAGGTTCAGGCAGTGATTTACCACTCCTAGTGGTGATAGCCATGCAGTTCCCATCCTTCTTAGGTTTCTGAATTGCGTTACTAGGAAGCGTCCCACATTTTCTTTAGTTAACTGAGGCAGAGAGTTGCCCCAACTATTTTTCTAACTGCTTGATTGATGTGGTGTGTGAGTCTACTAGCTGACTCGTGCCGAAAAATCCATTCTTTAATTCCTTTACTCCTACATCAGTAGATTAAACCTTCTATAATACCTTCCCTAGATGTCCTCCATCTTGGACCCACTAGATCCACTAGTTCGATCTCTATTTCCTGGAGGCACATACACACCACTTCGGTCATTCTTGTACCCATCTCTACTTTGTCAATTACCTTGGTCTATGTTTCCTAATATGTCATACTGACCATCCCACTAATAGTTCTACCTTGATTCCCAGAATTGTAGCCTTGGTTGACCGAGTTATAATTCTGGAAACCCCCTGGTTGTTTAAGTATTTGGCTTCCTTATCATAATCACAGTATTGATCTTCATACCTGCTTACAGCACCAACCGCATTAAATTTTTTTGGTCCAGTAGCTAACAGATGTTTTGTGAGCAAGTCCATATGTGTTTTCATATGGGCCATGTCTTGGTCACGTTCTTCCTCTCTCTTTCTTTATTCTGCTGATAACTCAAATGTGAAACCAAGATCTCCAATTTCTACATCTCTGGTATGCCAAGCTTTATTATTCTTTGATACCTCATCCATAATCTCTACAAGTTTTTCGAAAGACTTCCTCGTGAACGATCCACCGCACACTGCGTCCACCACTAGCCTAGTCACAAAATTTAATGACTTGCAGAATGCCTATTTTAAGTGCCTCTCTGTGAGTTTGTGATTTGGGCACTTCTTTAGTTTCTGACTAAACCTCCACCATGTATCATGCAATGCTTCTCTTGGTAGTTTCTTATGAGATCCTATCTCATCTTTCATTTGTAGCTCTTTCGCTTCTAGGAAAAATCTCTCCATAAAAGTTTTCTTCAGTTGTGCCCAGGTTCTAATTGAGTCAGTAGCAACTCATTCGGCCAATTTTTAGCCTCCCCAGTTAAAGACAATAAAATAAATCTCTGTCTCATTGCAGTTTGGCTAACCCCAGGAATCTCAGTCGATTTGCAAATACCAACAAAGTTCATCAAGTGCTGATTGGCATCCTCACCAGTTGTACTTTTGAACAGCCCCTTCAGGTTCAACAATTGGATCATGGTATTCGTGATGGTAAATTTTACTCCAGGTGGCAATGTTGGGAGTAATATAGCCCAATAGCTCCGACTCCATCCAGTTCTAAATCATTATCTTCAACAGGTAAATTCGCCTGTTGTTGACCTCGACCTCTAGGAGCTAATGGTCACTACTGAGGAGCTAACGGTCATTGCTAAGGAGCTAACGGTTGTTGCTGAGGAGCTAACTCTTCTTCTTCTTCTTCTTCATCCTCATCATCTACCATGGTAGGGTTGTTGACATTGATGTTGGCACCTCTGGCTAGGGCCTCATCATCTTATCTTAGTCTCTGCCTCTGTGCTTCAAGCTCTTGTGCATTCACCATTCTTCTAATGGTTAGTCTTAGTTCAGGATCGTAAGGAATTAAAGGTCCTCCCTTACTTCTTGTGTTTAGCATGCACTATTTAAATCACCTCTATATAACAAAGACAAGAAACAAAATGTAAAATTAGGAAATACCACTATAATTGAAATAATTTTTAATAGAATATTTTGAAACCGAATCCCCCGGGCAGTGGTGCCAAAAATTGATACGTCCAAACTTACACCTCAATTAAGAAGTATAAACGGTCGATGTCAATTTATAGAACTCAACAAGAGTTGAGGTCGATCCCACAGGGAATCGCTATAGAAATAATCCTACTAGTTCTTATGTTTAGTTGTGGTTGATATATCCGGAATGTGAATTACGTAAAGTAAATATTGGATTGTTTTTGTATTTAAGTAACCAATTTCAGTAAACTTGAATATCAACAGTAACAGATGATAGTTCCACGATTTCATATTAAATTAGAGTAGACTAGAGTTGTGTTCCCCATGACTTTTAGACTACAACTTGATTCTTTGCACAAATAACAGTTTATCGACCACTTCATACGTTCATAGAAAGCTATGTACATCTAAACGCTTTTCAGCGCTATTAGATGAATATCACTCTGCTCTTTTCAGTCTTAGAGTGTTTGGAAGTTGACCCTTGCTTTCTTATTAAAGAGACTATCCTCTCTCGAGCTCAAGTCTTTAAAACAAGTTGATATATTTCATTTCTAGATTTTCCTAATCATAACTTTTCTCTTGAAAAAGTGATGAATACATGCATGATCTAATGTGTGCACTCATTAGAAAGTATTCAACATAAAAATATAAACGATGTATGCTATCATCAATCAAAAGTTATTCGTGTTCGATTTTTGCATTGTGTTTTAGTCCAACAACCCTAGTTGTGGTGTTTAGCCGCTAATATTCTCAATGAAACAAAAAGTAGACATTGATGAAAGACTAACAGAGTAGACATACAATAATTGAAAGCCAAAAGCTTCTTGATTATGAGCACCAAATCAAGATCAGCAAAACGTGATCAAAAGTATCCAACAAATGTATCAAAAAGAAAACTATCGTTTCTCCACACAGAACTTGTCTCAGAATATCAATAATAATTTTAAAATAAACCCTAAGGGATTAACAATAGTCTTAGAAAAGAGTCTTACACAAAGTAGGAAACATAACAGTCGACTCTACTCACGAGTAGGCTAAACGGTCCGTGAAGCTTTTCACGGCCCGTAAAGACCTCTCGTGAACCAAGACTTAAACAAAAGTTGTCAACTTCACTTGCAACTGCTCACGAGCCACTATACAACCCGTACAAGACACCATGACCCGTTTAGGGTCCCTTTTTACCAGGCTTCAACTTCACTTCTTCTAGATCACTTCCATAATTATCTACACGTCCCGTACACAACACCATGACCCGTTTAGGGTATCTTGTCACCAGACTTCAACTTCATTTCCTCCAGATTACCTCCACGATCATATACACGTCCCATACACAGCACTATGACCCGTTTAGGGTAACTTGTCACTAGACTTCACTTTCATTTTTTTCCATCACTTGATTTAAAGTATTTTACCTGCACATTAGCAAAAGAAACATCATATCCACATAAACATGCTCGACTTCTTGCATTAATCCCTTGTGCATCAAATGTGCTATAAGTTCATGGTACATCAGGCACCACGCCGGTACATTAACTATGGATGGCTTTGGTACCACACTGGTACACTAACAGTTTGGGTTTGGGTTCCGTGAGAGGACCATGTATGTTATCGTGGTTTCATCAAAAAATCGGGTATTTACATTTGTGATCATGTGGGGTATGCATCCAGGTATTGTTGTTTCATGACATATGACTAAGAGTGTATGTGGTTGATAATTGTTGTTATGTGTTACTTTGTAATGACCCTCAAGGTCATTTTTGAGTTTATGTATTCATTCCGTCATTTAGAGCATTCCTATAGCAACCCCAAGTCACTAAAGACTTGCTGGCACTGATTGTTCGGTCACCTAGTCGTTCGTTTGGTTCTTATGCCAGTTTTAGTGTTTTGGAGATTTTGAAACTTGAAAAGTTTATTTTGATCATAACCTTAGGTAAACGACCTCAAAACGGAATTCTAACGGTTCCGTCAGCTCAGGAATGGCCAAATTAGGCTAGTAGCATGGTCGGCATGACTCCCGAGGCTTTCGGTGCAACTTTTGGACCATTTGGTGTTTTAGCCTATCAAATTTGGCCTTATGTTGACTTTGGTCAATATTCTTGGAAAACGCACTCGGATGAAAATTCCGTTAGTGCAGTTAGTTCAAAAATGTTGAGTTTGGTCTAAAACGACCCCTCGTGCACTTCCCGAGGCATTCGATCTAATCCCGAGGCCGATTGTGGAATTTGGCTTAAAATGGCATTTGGGAGTGGCACCCACTTTTTGTCAAAATGACCTCGTATGGAAATTTTGACTGTACCATTTAGTCTAGAACGTTGAATTTGGTGGGGTAGCATATCTCATTTGTAGGCACGGGGTCCCGATCGAATCCCGAGCACCCCATCGGAGACTTAGCAACCTCCAAAGATCAGCTAATGCAGCAACGGATGTTGCAGGTCTCATTCTTCATCGTGTTCGCGGGCCTGGGGCCGCGTTCATGGAGCTCTGCCCCTCTTTTCTCCTCTTTCGCGGGAAGGTCTCTGCGTTCACGGAAGTCTACCTCTCTTCTCTCCGCATTCGCGGAAAGGTCTCCGTGTTCGCGGAGGTCTGGGATCTTTCCCTCCGTGTTCGCAAAGGGCAAATCCATCTGGTCTTTTATTTAAAGACCAGACGCGATTAGTTCAAGGAGGATTATTCACTTGGCATTTTCTCTCATTTTAACTCAGAATTGAGTGATTCCAAGTCTTGTGGGTTCGAAATTATTGTGGCTTCTTGGGTTATTGATCGGGAGGTTTCGAGGAGGTTTTGTTTGTGGTAAATTTGTTGTTATGTTGGCTGTCCGAGTTCTTTATTTAGCCTAAATGTGGGAATTTTGCATGGAGCTCGTTTTGGAGGTTCCGAGCCCTGAATTGTGTTACATGTTGGAAAACAAGTTCAGGGAGGTGTTCTGGGCCTCTTCACGAAGTCAATTCCAGATCTATTGAAGCGGATCCCACATTCCCATTTTTTACTCTGAAATTGGTCCGTCTCTAATTTTGGTAATTTTGGTGTCAAAACGACCGTGCTGAGGTTGTGATTCTATTTTTGGCAGTGTGGCAACATTCTAAGGCTATGCGAAGGGGAAAGCAATGTTAACATGATTTAGATCGCGCGCGGTCGACCTACAGGTAGGCTACGGCTTCCTGTCCTTAGACCGAGCATGATTTAGTGATTGTACGTTGATTTGTAGGAATTTAAGGTTGAATGGGTAGTTGATCATGTTAAATTCCTAGAATCCATACTTTAGGCTATATTGCGGGTTTTTCGGGTAGTTAAAGCATATTGGTTGCTATGGTTGATTGAGTTGTACAAGGCTGGAAACCTTCTGTTGACACCTTTAGGTGGGCAGCGCCCCACGGTGACTTATCTTGTCATGGAATGGTTAGTTATGGTGATTATGTACGGCTCGAGGGAATCATTTCCAGTCTGAGGCTGATGTTTTACGGTTCGAGGTTGTTATTTCCAGCTTAAGACTATTATTATTGGGCTCGAGGCCCAAGTTCTGTTATTATTGGGTTCGAGGCCCAGGTTCGATTATTATTGGGTTTGAGGCCTAGGTTCTATTATTATGGGTTCGAGGTCCAGGTTCTATTGTTATGGATTTGAGGCCCAAGTTCTATTGTTATGGGTTCAAGGCCCAGGTTCTATTGTTATGGGTTCGAGGCCTAGATTCTATCATCTTCATTTCAGGAAAACTTCAGGCTTATGGATTGAGTCAGTTCAAGTGCGCTGGAGGTTGTTGAAATCTTGGATACTTCGTTGGATTCTCTTATTCCATTGCTAACTCTTTCTTGTACCTGTCGGGCTTAGGGGAGTCCGCTCGGGTTTACTTTTAGCATTGTGCACGATTGTACCCATCGGGTTTATGGGAGCCCGGTCAAATTTAGTTATTTGTTCTCCTTGTCTTTGTGTGCTAGTACACTCGTGTGCATATTTAGTATATTTTCCCATTTCGGTTTCTGATTGTGATGTTATATTCTTGCAGTTCATATTGTTTTTGCTTTCTCTTGCTCAATCAGCCTATGATGCCTACTGAGTACATGTTCTTTGGTACTCATGCTACACTTTGTATCTATTTTCGTGATGCAGGTCCGAGCACCAGCTACCAGCATTGATGTCGAGCCAGCTGCGGTCAGATTCGAAGGCGCGGGTGAGCCCACAGCGTCCTGGAATTACCCGTCTCCTTCTGTTTATACATGTTGCATTGTCTTTTGCTTTTCGAGATAGTCTAGTTTATGTGGTCCACTTTTGGGACTTATACTCTTTTTGTTAGTAGCTCTGTACAAGTGACTTCCAGGTTCTCGGAGGAATCTTTCATTTGTATATAGTTTTGGCTTTCTTCCTCTTCTTCTTCTATGATTCTATTATTTATGTTACCGTTTAGTTTGAGTTTAGTTTTTGCCCTCAATCCCATTACTTATAAGTTCTGGGATACGGGTTGGCTTTCCAACTGATGGGTTTTAATAGGCGCCATCATGACTCAAGGAATCGGGTCGTGACAAGTTGGTATCAGAAACTCAGGTTCACCGATCTCACTTGTACAGAGCTAACGTTTAGTAGAGTTCTGTGGATCGGTGCAGAGACGTCCGCGACTTATCTTCGAGAGGCTAGAGGATGTCCTTAGGATGATTTTCTATTTTGTTTCATTTTCGTGCATCGTTTGTCTAAATGGGTTTCATGGGATCTTATTTGTTTCACTCTTGCACAGGATGGCTCACACGCGCGGTAGAGCAGCTGAGGGTGATGCATTTGTGCCCAAAGATAGAGGCCCAGCTAGGGGCAGAGGCCTACCCCGAGGTCAAGGTAGGGCTGCTGCACCAGCCCGAAATAGAGAGAGGACTCCGGAGCTGGAGCCTCAGGTAGATCATGTTCCTCGTCAGCCAATGGGACCGGGACCAGCCCAGCCACCACCCGCACCAGCTGCCGCTCCGGACCTTTAGGCGAGCTTGCCCAGATTTTAGTGGCCATAGGGGGTATA
Organism: Solanum appendiculatum; assembly: GCA_018342035.1. Taxonomy (NCBI): domain Eukaryota; kingdom Viridiplantae; phylum Streptophyta; class Magnoliopsida; order Solanales; family Solanaceae; genus Solanum; species Solanum appendiculatum. Next base: position 1,090,096 of record JAGDQO010000599.1, on the reverse strand, counting down.
CAGCAGCAGGCCCTAGCTCCGGCCCCAGCACCCGCTCCAGCTCCAGCACCGCAGGGTCAACTTGCTCCAGTGACTCCAGAGGTTCAGCAGCAACCAGCACCGGCCGCCGCTCAGCCGGATGATGTAGATGGAGTTATGCCACTAAGAGAGCAGAACATGCTCGGGGTGTTTCTAAGATTGTCACTGCTGAAGTTTTTTTGGGTTGTTGGGGAGGATGCCCATGAATTTCTTACTACTGGCCGAGAGCAGCTGCATGCTTTAGGATTGGTGGAGTCGAGGGGAGCCGACTTCATCACTTATAAGCTAGATGGGCCTACCAGACAGTGGTGGCGTTCTTACTTAGAGACTAGGCCAGTTGGGTCTCCATCGGTATCCTGGACAGAGTTCTCAAAGGCCTTTTTGGCTAGGTTCATTCTGTGAAGCGTTAGAGATTGGCTTTGTGATGAGTTTTTGAGGTTGGAGCAGGGCTCTATGACTGTGTTGAGTACGAGGCCAGATTCCACGAGTTATCCCATCATGCTACTATGATCTTATCTATGAAGGAGGAGAGGGTTTAGTGCTTTGTAAGAGGATTGAGGCTGCAGCTGTGCATTGAGACTCAGTCTATGGTTTCAGCGGGCCTTTCCTTTCTCGATGTTGTGGACCATGCTCGCACACTTGAACAGGTCCATCATGAGGCCCAAAAGGGCAGCGGCAAGAGGGCCAGACATGATGATAGTCACAGTGGGCCCCATTTTAGGCCTAGATATTCACATGAAAGGTCCCGTCAATGATTCTAGCAGGGTCATTCTAGTCGCTCGTTCTAGGCATCGCTGCAGCTATAGAGGGTGACCAGCACCATCAGGGTGGCTCTAGTACTGGTCCGAGTCAGGGCCGAGGGGGTTTTCAGTCGGGTTCCTCAAGACGGGGTTGCCAGCCTCCAGTTGCAAGGGGATTGCCACATGGTTGTCTTACCTACGGGGAGCTCGATCATTGGTCCAGAGAGTGCCTTTTTCATAGGTCAGTTGCACCAGCACCACAGACAGCTAGACCTCCACCAGCTACAGCACCTCCCACTAGAAGAAGAGGTCAGCATCAGGGTACACGGAGTTGTCACCGGGGAGGCAGGAAATGTGGCCGAGTTGATGCGCGAGGTAGAGGCACCCATGGCCACTTCTATGCAGATCCATCTAGAGCAGAGGCTGAGGCATCAGACGATGTGATTACAGGTATGATGCTTTTATGCCATCAACCCACCTCAGATTTATTTGATCGAGGCTCCACTTATTCTTATGTATCTGCATATTGTGCTCCTCGGTTGAGTATAAGTCCAGAGCCCTTAGCAGTGTCATTACCTATTTCGACCCCGGTAGGTGATTCTTTAGTAGTTGATCAGAGTTTTAGATCTTGTGTGGTGACTATTCAGGGGCGGGACACTCGGGCTGATCTTATTTCACTTGATATGCTGGATTTCTACTTGATACTGGGCATGGACTAGTTATCCCCTCACCGAGTGGTTCTGGATTGTTATGCCAAGACCGTTACCTTAGCCATGCCTGGTATTTCGCCGGTGGTGTGGCAGGGTTCCTGTAGTCGCACGACAGTTGGGGTGATTTCTTTCATTCAGGCTCAGAGGTTAGTGTCTAACGGGTGTTTGGCTTACTTGACTCATGTCAGAGATGTTAGTAGGGAGGGTCCTATGGTTGATTCAGTGCCTATAATCCCAGAGTATGAGGATGTGTTCCCTGTCGACCTATCTGGACTACCCCCAGATCGTGATAGTGATTTCCTCATTAACTTAGATTTGAGTACTCATCATATTTCTATCCCATCGTACTGTATGGCCCCCGCATATCTCAAAGAGCTCAGTGTTCAGCTTCAGGATCTCTTAGGTAAGGGAATTATTCGACCTAGTGTATCACCTTGGGGTGCCCCAGTCCTATTGTTGAAGAAGAAGGACGGTACTATGTGGATGTGTATTGATTGCAGGCAGTTGAACAAGGTGACGGTGCAGAACTGTTACCCCATGCCTCGCATTGATGATCTATTTAACCTGCTTCAGGGTGCCGAGGTGTTTTCTAAGATTAATCTGAGATCTGATTACCACCAGTTGAGGATTAGGGCAGCGGACATTCCTAAGACTGCATTTAGGACTCGTTACGGCCATTATGAGTTCCTAGTGATGTCTTTTGGATTGACTAATGCCCCTGCCGCCTTCATGGACTTGATGACTTGTGTGTTCAGGTTGTATCTTGACTTCTTTGTCATAGACTTCATCGACAATATACTGGTATACTCACGGAGCTGGAGTGAGCATGAACAGCATTTGAGGGTAGTGCTCCAGATTTTGAGAGATCATCGGCTTTATGCCATGTTCTCAAAGTGCGAGTTTTGGCTTGAGTTTGTAGCATTCTTTGGGCACGTGGTGTCCAAGGATGGCATTATGGTGGATCAGGCAAAGATTGAGTCTATTCGTGATTGGGCCAGGCCCACCTCTGTGGCTGAGATTCGTAGCTTCATCGGATTGGCATGTTACTACTGGCATTTTGTTAAAGTCTTTTCTACTATAGCGGCACATTTGACTCGGTTGACTCGCCAGGATGTTCCCTACGAGTGGTCGGAGGAGTGTGTGAGGAGCTTTCTGAGGCTCAAGGAGTTGCTTACCACCGCTCCTATATTAACACTTCCAGCTGAGGGCGAGGCTTCACGGTTTATTGTGATGCATCCGGTGTTGGTTTGGGTTGTGTATTGATGAAGCGAGGCTGGGTTATTTCTTATGCATTGAGGCAGCTTATGTTGCATGAGTACAACTACCCCACTCATGACTTGGAGTTGGCGGCGGTAGTTTTTGCACTTAAGATCTGGAGGCACTACTTGTATGGAGTCCGTTGTGAGATTTACACTGATCACAGGAACCTTCCATACTTATGAGCCAGAGGGACCTTAATTCGAGGTAGCGCCATTGGATTGAGCTCCTGAAGGAATATAACCTCTCTATTCTCTACCATCCGGGCAAGGCGAATGTAGTAGTAGATGCCTTGAGCCGGAAGGCGGTGAGTATGGGTAGTCTAGCCTTCCTTTTTGTTTCGGAGTGACCATTGTCTTTTGACATCAGTCCATAGCCAACCGGATGGTCCGACTTTATATTTCAGATTACAGACGGGTGTTAGCCTATGTGGGAGTTCAGTCATCTCTGCTAGATCGGATCTGTGGTCGACAGTTTGAGGATGAGTCATTAGTGGCACTCAGAGATAGAGTATTGGCAGGCGATGCCAGACAGGCTACTTTAGATTCAGATGGGGTTTTGAGGTTTGCTAGCCCGTTGTGTTTTTCGAGAGTTAAGGGTTTGATTCAGCTGATCCTTAGCGAGGCTCATGATTCTAGATATTCTATCCATGTGGGCACCGCAAAAATGTATCATTATTTGAGGTAGCATTACTAGTGGAGCGGTATGAGGAGAGACATCTCAGACTATGTGTCATGTTGCCTATGTTGCCAGCAGGTGAAGGCTGAGCATTTGAGGCCTTGTGGTGAGTTGCAGAGATTACCCATTCCAGAGTGGAAGTGGGAGCATATCACCATGGACTTCATTGTAGGTTTTCCTCAGACTTCTAGAGGTGTTGACAACATCTGGGTCGTTGTGGATCGATTGACCAAGTCAGTACACTTCCTTCCCGCTCATACTTCCTTCAGTGCAGCGAGGTTGGCTCGTATCTACATTCAGGAGGGGGTTCGTCTTCATGGTGTGCTTGTTTCTATCATTTCAGACCGGGGTTCACAGTTCACTTCCAGCTTTTTGAGGGCTTTTCAAGAGGACTTGTGCACCTGTGTCGACATTAGCACAGCATTTCACCCAAAAACTGATGGCCAGTCAGAGCGTACCATTCAGGTCCTTGAGGATATGTTACGGGCCTGTGTTATGGATTTTTAAGGTATGTTGGACCAGTTCTTGCCTTTGGCGGAGTTTGCGTACAACAACAGCTACCACTCTAGTATTCAGATGGCCCCGTTCGAGGCCTTATATGGTTGGCGTTATCGCTCTCTGTTTGGTTGGTTTGAGTCTACAGAGCCTAGGCTGCGTGGTATAGACTTGCTTCAGGTGGCCTTAGATCATGTGAGGGCTATTCAGGATAGGCTCAGGATGGCTCAGAATAGATACTAAGGATATGCGGATCATAGGCATTGGCCATTGAGATTTGTCGTTGGTGACAGAGTATTCCTCCGAGTATCACCCATGAAGGGCATGATGAGATTTGGGAGGTGGGGCAAGCTTAGCTCCACATATATCAGGCCTTTTGAGATTTTGAGGACAGTTGGTGATATTGCTTATGAGTTAGCCTTACCTCCAACATTCTTAGCTATTCATCTAGTTTTCCATGTTTCGATGCTGCGCCGGTATGTTCCAGATGAGTCCCACGTGCTCCAGCATGATACGGTTGAGTTGGATGATCGTCTGACTTATATTGAGGAGCCAATTGACATCTTAGATAGATATATGAGGCAGTTGCGATCCAGAACCATTCCTGTGGTTAAAGTCCATTGGAGGCATCATCCAGTCAAGGAGGCTACTTGGGAGACCAAGCAAGAGATGCGGGAGCAGTTCCCCGACTTATTTGAGTCTTCAGGTACCTTTTGACTTCTATTTTCACCGACGAAAGTCCTTTTAGTAGTGGATGTTGTAATGACCCTCAAGGTCATTTTTGAGTTTATGTATTCATTCCGTCGTTTAGAGCATTCGTATAGCGACCCTAAGTCATATATGACTTGCTGGCACTGATTGTTCGGTCGCCTGGTCGTTCGTTGGGTTTTTATGCGAATTTTAGTGTTTTGGAGCTTTTGAAACTTGAAAAGTTGATTTCGGTCATAACCTCTAGTAAACGACATCAGAACGGAACTCTGACGGTTCCATCAGCTTCAGAATGGCCAAATTAGGCTGGTAGCATGGTTGGCAGGAGTCCCAAGTCTTTCGGTGCGACTTTTGGACCATTTGGCGCTTTAGCCTTTGAAATTTGGCCTTAGGTTGACTTTGGTCAACATTCTTGAAAAACGCACTCGGATAAAAATTTTATTAGCGCGGTTAGTTTTGAATTGTTGAGTTTGGTCTAGAACGACCCTTCATGCGCTTCCCGAGGCTTTTAGTCTAATCCCAAGGCCCATTGTGGAATTTGGCTTAAAATGGCATTTGGGTGTGGGACCAACTTTTTGTCAAAATGATCTCGTATGGAAATTTCAACTACGACATTGAGTCCGGAATGTCAAATTTTGTGGGGTAGCATATCTCGTTTGTACGCACGGGTCTCGATAGAATTCCGAGCACCCCGTCAGAGACTTGGCAACCTCTAAGGATCAGCTGATGCAGCAATTGGTGTTGCAGGTCTCATTCTTCTTCGCGTTCGTGGGCCTGGGGCTGCATTCGTGAAGCTCTACCCCTCTCTTCTCTGCGTTCTCAGGAAGGTCTCCGCTTTCGCGGAGGTCTGCCTCTCCTCTCTCCGCGTTCACAGAAAGGTCTCCACATTCGCGGAGGTTTGGGATCTTTCCCTCCGCGTTTGCGAGGGGAAAATCCGTCTGGTCTTTTATTTAAAGACCAGACGCGATCAGCTCAAGGAGGATTATTCAATTGGCATTTTCTCTATCGTTTTAACTCGGAATTGAGTGATTCCAAGTCCTGTGGGTTCGGAATTGTTGTGGCTTCGTGGGTGATTGATCGGGAGTTTTCGAGCAGGCTTCGTTTGAGGTAAATTTGCTGTTATATTGGCTGTCTGAGTTCTTTATTTGGCCTAAACGTGGGAATTTTGCATGGAGCTCGTTTTGGAGGTTCCGAGCCCCGAATTGTGTTCCATGTTGGAACACAAGTTCGGGGAGGTGTTCTAGACCTCTTCACGGAGTCAATTCCAGAATTATTGATGCAGGTCCCACATTCCCATTTTTTACTCCAAAATTAGTCCATTTCTGATTTTGGTAATTTTTGTGTCAAAACGACCGTGCTGAGGTTGTGAATCTATTTTTTGCAGTGTGGTAGCATTCTGAGGTCGTACGAAAGGGGAAAGCTCCGGTAACGTGATATGGAGAGCGTGCGGTCGACCTACAGGTAGGCTACGGCTTCCTCTTCTTAGACCGAGAATGATTTAGTGATTGTATGTTGATTTACGGGAATTTAGGGTTGAATGTGTGGTTGATCATGTTAAATTCCTAGAATCCATGCCTTAGGCTTCCTCTTCTTAGACCTAGAATGATTTAGTGATTGTATGTTGATTTGCGGGAATTTAGGGTTGAATGTGTGGTTGATCATGTTAAATTCCTAGAATCCATGCCTTAGGCTATATTGCAGGTTTTTCGGGTAGTTGAAGCATATTGGTTTCTATGGTTGATCATCTGTACCTTGTGTTGTGCCTTTGTATGGCTTATGTTTCTTATTGAAAGCATGTTAGGCCTTAGTCTAGGCTTAGACTAGTGATTGCCATAGACTTGCATATTTTTGGTGCCGTTAGGCCTTGAGAGGATAGAAGATCTCTTCGGATGGTTTATCAGATCTTCTATCCTCTCTCTCCCTACCTCTATGATTCTGAAGTGTTACCGGATGGTCATGCTATCGAGACAATTGGAGATTGAGTTGTACTAGGCTGGAAACCTTCTGTTGACACCTTTGGATGGGCGGTGCCCTACGATGACTTATCTTGGCATGGAATGGTTGGTTATGGTGATTATGTATGGCTCAAGGCCATCATTTCCATTCTGAGGCTGACATTTTACGGTTCGAGGACGTTATTTCCAGCTTGAGACTATTATTATTGGGTTCGATGCCCAGATTATGTTATTATTGGGTTTGAGGCCCATGTTCTGTTATTATTAGGTTCGAGGCCTAGGTTCTATTGTTATGGGTTCGAGGCCCGGGTTCTATTGTTATGGGTTCGAGGCCCAGGTTCTATTGTTATGGGTTCAAGGCCCAGGTTCTATTGTTATGGGTTCGAGGCCCAGGTCCTATTGCTATGGGTTCAAGGCCCAAATTCTATCATCTTCATTTCGGGAAAACTTCAAGCTTATGGATTGAGTCAGTTCAAGTCCGCGCGAGGTTGTGGAAATCTTGGATACTTCGTCGGATTCACTGATTCCATTGCTAACTCTTCCTTGTACCCGTCGGGCTTATGGGAGTCCGCTCGGGTTTACTTTTAGCATTGCGCACGAGTGTACCCATCGGGTTTATGGGCGCCCGGTCAGATTTAGTTATTTGTTCTCCTTGTCTTTGTGTGCTAGTACACTCGTGTGCATATTTAGAAGATTTTCCCATTTCGGTTTCTGATTGTTGTTCTATATTCTAGAAGTTCATATTGCTTTTTCTTTCTCTTGCTCAGTCAGCCTATGATGCGTACTGAGTAC
>JAGDQO010000599.1:600000-1075000 GCA_018342035.1 Solanum appendiculatum | reverse complement strand
TATCAGGAACCACAAAGCTCTCGAGTTGTTCCATGTATATTTCTTCCTACAACTCTCCATTTAAGAAAGTTGTTTTTCACATCCATTTTACAAATTTGTAGGTCATATACCGCAACTAGCGCAATTAACATCTGATTAGATGTAATCCTAGTCACTGGCGAGTATGTGTCAAAATAATCATGACATTCTCTCTGTCTAAAGCTTTTGATGACAAGTCTTGCTTTGTATTTTTCAATAGTTCCAACAACTTTTTTTCCTTTTGAAGATCCACTTTGAACCCAAAGGTTTATTTCCTAGAGGAAGATCAATCAAGACATAGATTGAATCAATCTCACTATTGACAATCTCTTTCCAAAAGGAAGAGTCCACAAAAGACATAGCTTCTTTGAGTGTATGAGACTCGTTTTCAAGAGCAAATGTTGTAAAATTGGATCCGAAGGAAGTAAATATTCTTTGACATTTACTACGCCTCATAATCTCTTTATTAAGTACATTCTTCTTTGGTTCTTTCCAAGGTCATTTAGACCCTTCACTTGACTATCCGACGATTCGGACTTATGAACCATAAATCAACATGCTTTACTATTTGTAGAATATCCAATGAACATACAATCCACAGTCTTAGGTCCTATTTTGATCCGTTTTGGGAATAGGAACTTGAAATTTTTTTTCTAGACAATCCCACATTATGAAATATTTCAAGTTGGATTTTCCTCATTTCCATTTCTCATATGGAATATACTGTATTGGAAATTGTTAGATCACTATCTTTCAAGAGTTATTGCTTGAATGTACTTTAAGGTGCGACAAACAATTCTCTATCATGATACAACAAAGCCTGAACAAACAAAACTCTTTTGTTGCTCCCTTTCTTAACAAACAAAACTTTTTGCTTCTCTCTTTCTGAACAGATAATTTTTTTGTTGTTCTCTTTTGCTATAATGATAGCATCCCCCACAAATTTTGTGGTAAACCTGAACTTTTAAGTAGGACATTTAACATTTCCTTCAAAGTTTGATTTTTTTCTGTCAGCAATTTCATTAGATTAAGGTGAGTATGCGCAGTAATTTGATAGATGATTCCATTTTTCAAATATATTTTTCCAAAAGAAGATTCATATTCTCCACATCTACCACTTCTAATCATGACACTCTTTTTATCCAACTGATTTTCAACTTCAGTTTTATATTGCCTAGATATTTTTATTGCTTCATCCTTACCATTCAGCAAATAGACATAACAATATCTAGTGCAATTGCCAATAAAAGTTATAAAATACTTTTACCCACCACGAGATGGTGTTGACTTCGTATCACAAATGCCAGCTTGAATCAATACTAAGGGATTACAATTCCTTTTCACAAATTTATAAGAATGCTTAATATACTTAGATTCAACACAAACTGGACATTTTTATTTATTGCACTCAAAGTTAGTCAAACCTTCTAAGTTGATAAGTTTTCGCGAAGTTTTATAATTGACATGTCCCAAGCATTCATGTCACAAATATTTTGATTCAAGCAAGTAAGAACAAGCAGAAATACTGAGTTTGAAAAGGCCTTACATGAGGTAACTTTTTCCCACAAATATTTTGTTCTTTACTTCTTATAACTTTGTCAAATGCACACATTGTTTTCGAATCAACACCTTGCCATATGTCCTTTTCAGAAGGACCTTTCCATAACATTCGATTTGGTTGTTATAGAATTACCCATGTCAATAGTCTCATCGGTCCAATAAGGGCAACATGACCCAAATGTTTGTTTTACAACACAAACATGACAGATCACTTTTCACCAATGTTCATGTCTATACAAATAAATTTATTTTAATAAACATATCTTTTCATGAAAAATCACAATATTTTAAGTGACACTTTTTCATCAATGAACACAATTCTTTTGAACGAGTAATATAATTTTGTGGTTTTATACTAGTCATATCATATACTAGTAAAGAGAGACTCAACGACCACAATATCCAATATACTCCAAGAATTTTGTGGGTCTAACATAATACAAGAATGTCATTGAATTTCATATCTTGTACTTTCAAATGTAAATTAGACAGTAAGTCTAATTTTGTCTTTATCACAAGTAAAGAACCCCCCACATTTTAAATATGATCTCAAAAATATTTTTCAAGTATTTGAAATTATTTTCCACATTTTTTTTCATGCTTTCAACTTGTATACCATCAAAATACACATTGGCAACAAGAAGCCTTCTTTTGGGGATTTAATCCATAGAAATACCCATTGCAGGCACAAAAATCACTAATTTTATGTCACTAGTGTTTTTTTTTTCCTTCTGTCACAATTAGACAGACCACTTAGTATTTAGAATACTAACAATAAAGATTCAATCTTTATACAACTTGTTTCTAGTTTAACGATGAATATTTTATATTCTTCTAACCGTTAGCCGAATGAACCTTGAATTATGATGAAGTTTTTTGTACTCTTCAAGTCGGAATATTCATTCAAACTGAGTATTTAAAAAATTGGTGAAGTTTCTATATTCTTCAAACCAATGTACAATCAAATTTGTTCGGTCAAGTTCTTATATTTTTCAAACCATAGGAGTGAAAAATCAAAAGATTTTAGTCTCTAAAAGTCAGACACAATCAAATTTCACATGGAGTAAAAAACTACATAAGTTTTTTTTCCTTCTCCAAACAGAATACATATTAATAATAATAAAGATATATTCAGACATTATCACATAATGATCATCTATCCTAACATTTATGAAATAAATCTCATAACTTATAAATGATAGAAAAAAAATAATCAAGGAAAATAAAGATAGAACCTGATTTTTTACTCTCATTGAATCATATTCTATCTGTCAGCAATGATTCCATGCAAGTCACTTTTCTTGCTAATTTTTTTTCCTTTCCCAGTTTCCATCATATTCCAATTTTTCTTAGAAGACATTGAATTTCAACGAGAAACTAAACTCATGTTCAAATATTGTTAGGAGACAACATCTATTCATTTACTTCTTTTCATAGTTATATAAAACAAAACATATAGAAAAAATAAGTATAGTGCACATCTAGGCCTTTATGCACAAAATAACTTTTCTCATTGAAAAGAAAACTGAAAGGGTGCAATGTTTGAATGCACTTGGGAAGAAGATAAAAATAATCTTACCCATTTAAGGAAAACTTACTACAGAAAATATACTCAATCATATTAAAGTAGTACTAATTCATCCCAAATCTCTTTTATCATATGATAAAATAATTCTCTTTCTCTTCTTTTTTTTCCCAACAAAAAGAACACAAAAAATAAAAGTAATTTTCTTACCACAGAAAATACCATCAATAAATAAATTTCTTAAGCTTGTTATCTCCTGTATTCATCAGATTAGCAAACCAAAAACAATAAAAGAAGAAATGGAAAAGAAAAGAACTATCTGAGTCCACAGAACCCACTGTGTGTCCTTAAGAAATTTAATCCCCTCAAGTACCCAAGGTTGTAGATTAATTCCTCCCAAGATAAAATGAATTAACCATTAAAGAAGTAGCGGTACCTCAAACTTCGATAATTTCAACGAACTCAAAAAGACAGCAATGAATCACACATAGACTCTATTTTGTTTTGTAAGAAAATATATGCAAAAGAAGGAAAAAATTCCATACTGAAAAATGAGAGAGAGCCTCTCTATTTATAGCTAACAAAGGGTAGTATGAAAAGATGTTAATTGTGCCTTATCGGAAAGGTCACAACTCGTTGGAAAAAAGACAACCTTTCAGAAAGGTCACAACCCTTTGGAAAAGGCATAACCTTTCAAACGGTCACAACCCTTTAGAAGAGACACAATCTTTCATAAAGGTCACAACCCTTCGGCAAAGTCACAACCCTTCAGGAGAGTCACAACCCTTCATTTCCTATTCACACCTTTAAAACCGAACAATTACTTGGTCAGCAGGTAATTGGGTGTAATTGACATGGGTTAATTACACTCACCAATTCAGAGGAGGATGTTGTGAATTGCTGGTAATTACATGGTGTAATTACAAGTTGATTACTTTTTAATTTCTCTATTTTTATTTTTTTCATTGTAATCTATTTTTATTTTTATTATCTTAAATTCTTTTTAATTTTTATTATTCTAATGTTTTTTAAAAATATATCTTTTTATTTTGTATTATTTATATTTCATTTTCTTCTCATTCTCAACCTTTACTTCATGTGATTCCATGCAATTTTTCATATTATGTATAATTTTGATAGTATTCTAATTTTTAATTTAGAGTAGAATTCATTGTTAAATAAAGTGATGGACTTACGTTTTCCTTTTCTTTTAAATCATATTCATGTATGTTATATATGTAGAAATTTTACAAAAGAGTATTATGTTAAATTTTTTGTTTTGAATTTAGAACTTATGTTATATTTTCAATTTCATTTGTTTTAGAAGTATTGACTCGGGATTTCACATTGCAAGCTATTTTTTTTAAAGTTAGACGTGATAGATTATCTTTTTTGTCAAATGTTTTATAATTTTATGACAATATATTTATAATAATTAATCTTTTTGTCAAACATGCATTTCATGATGTTCATACTTCATATAAATTTTGTACTTTTAGTTTTTATGATTAATTTAATTAAAATATACTAAATTGAAAAATATAAATCAATTGTATATGGGATAACTTATCCCATCACTATGGTATAAATGATGCGATAAGTTATCCCAAGCTTGACAACTAAACAAGATACCAAAAATTTATCCCAAAAATATTTTTTTATTCCATGACTAATTATTTCTATCCCTCACACCAAACGACCCCTGTTATATTACGGGCCTAAATATGTGATTAGAGTGTCTCATCAATTGAGTAAATTAATGATGCCACGTGATGTGTAACTGTAAGTAAAGTGTTGGGGATATGATTAAATAGTATTCGAGAAAATTCAGCCAAATTACGAGCACACCATGATAATATTAGGAGATATGCTCGCCATATATGTGGATTTGTTGTTAGGAAAAATAATTCTTACATTCTTTTACCATTACTCATCCTTATTATTCATCGTTAATTCGTTATCATATCTGTCAAATCCTCTTTCATTAAGAGCATGTTTGGCATTAATGTTAAAAAATGATTTATTTTTTAAAAGACTTTTTAGAAATAGCTTTTAAGAAAAATGTTTTTGATAATTCATTTAAAAAGGTTTTTGATAAATAAATTGTGTTTGAATAATCTTTTAAAAAATGCTTTTGAGAGTCAAATGACGAAAAGTGACAAGTATCAATGTACTTTTTAAATTAAGAATATTTTATGAGACAAATTATTTTAAATATCTATTATAAATAAATAAATTTTTATTTTTATTAAATTAATATACATATTAAAATTTTCAATCAATATTATACATAGATAAATAAAAATAAATAAAATATTGATATAATCCTGCAAAATATTGTTGTTATCTTTTTTTCTAATCCTACAATAATATTGTTATTACTTTTTTTTTCTAATTCGATAAAACAATACATAAAATAAAATATAAAATAATAATATGTAAAAGTAAAAGTAAAAGTAAAATAAAAAAATAAAAATTCTTAAATGAAACTTAACCAAACATATTAGTTATGTTAATTAATTAATAAGGGATATATTGGTTAATATGTATATATTGAAGGGATATTTTGGTCCTGAAAAAAAATTTCAGCTTCAACTTTTGCTTTTTTTAAGAAGCAGAAATTTTTAGCATCTTCCCCACAAAAGAAAAACTGCTTTTGCTTCCAATTAAAAACAGTTTTACTGATTTGCCAAATGCCTTAAATTTTTTTTAAAAAAACATTTTTTTTCTCAAAATAAGTGTTTTTGGCCTCTCAATAGCAAATGTCAAACAAGCTCTAAGTTTGATTAACCATTAATACCTTTTGAATTCTTATAGTAATGATTACCGGTTTCAATATGTGCAATTTACTATTCCTCCCGTATATTTTGTCTAATATACTAAAAATAGTTGTCCAATTTTATTTGTCAAGTTTGAAATATCAAGAGATAATTTATCATTTTATGTCTATTTTAATCTTGCTGTAAAATACTCCTTCTGTTCACTTTTACTTGTCACAATTTGACTTGGCAATCCATTAAGAAAATAATTATTGATATAAGTATTTTACCAAACTATCCCCTATTAAATGATGTTTTGGAGAAAATGATTTGAAAAATAAGTATTTAATGTTGAGAGTAAAACATGGAAAAAAATTATTGTCTTTTCTTGATATGTCAAAAGTGACAAGTAAAATGAAAATATATTTTAGAAATAAGTGACAAGTAAAAGTAAACGGAGGAGTACTATTCATTTTTAAATATTTAAATGACTTATAATTAATAAGTGTGATATAGTAAAATTACCCCTCTATTTATTATTTCTTAAAAAATGTGTCAAATAAAGTATTAACAAGTAAAAATGCACTGAGAAAGTACATACAATATACATTGAATAGCCTTTAAGCAGGGCGGAGCTACGGTAGCGGAAGGGGATTCGGACGAATCCACTGACTTTTCCGTAGATCCTATATTTTTATTAAGATATGAAATAAAATGTATATAGTTATTTCCTGCGAACCCACAAGCACAAAAATGTGGTTGGCCCATTGGTGTATACGCACCCAGCAAAATCCTTAAACCTGCTTATGTGGGTTTATATAAATTTTTAAAAAAGTAATAGAAAATCGGTAAATGAAAAAAATAGGAAAATAGTATTTGTGTCGTCTCTAAAACAATATCTGACTTTTAATTTCTACTCAGACATTCAAAAAAGTTTAACCTAAATTTTTTTTTCAAAAGTTAGGGTTCTAACTGTTAATGTTGATATGATTGCTACCATCTGACATCTGGCCCTCCGGTATGTACTCTTGTCTCTCCCTTTTTATTTTTTTCTTATTTGTTTGTTTTTACACTGTAATGATAGTTCTTATATTTATGTACTAATATTTAAGAAATTCGTCGTTTTTTTAGTGAATTAAATACTTGTATTTGTTCATTAATTTAATGGTTGTTACTTTAGGTTAAGATCGTTGTTATTTTTTAAAATTTAGAACCCACTGACCTAAAATCCTGGCTCCGTCTCTGCCTTTTAAGGCTTTGATAATGCTTCATAACTGGGATGATACTCTTTCTATCTAAACATAATCTCCCTATATAATTTCCTTCGACTTTTCTTTTAGAGGGAAGCAAGAATATGAAAAGAAAATTTTCCTTTCTATATTCTATCGTGCTACATTTTCTTTTTTTAATTGAATCTTTGTTAGTTTTTTGTTCCTAATTTTATAAAAGACGGGCTTGTTGTTTTGGACTTGCAACATGGGAATAAAGTAAAAGTTGTCCAAATCAAGTTTAGATAATCGCAAAGCCAATGTCAGGGATTTCTCGCATCGGAAAGCTACCTTTAATAGTATTTTGGCTGTGTTATGTGAAACTGAATTAGGTTTTTTTCGGTGTTCTCCCTGACAGTATAAATAAGGTTGAATTAACGGGAAGAAGAAAAAGGGCTAGGGCTTGAGTTTTGACGGAGATTTCCGGTGAGGGGTAATTCTAGTGTTTATGAATGTTTTGAGTTAATTATACTCAATTACTACTTGCCCTAATAATAGTATTCATAAAAAACTTCTTAATCTTCTCATTTTATCCCTAACGAGATAATTTATAATCACATAAATATCTATGTCTTATTTTGGATCACAAATTTTAAAATTCTTTCTTTTATTCTTAATTTCACGCTCAATCAAACGCCTTTAGATAAATAAATTGAAATACAAGGAGTAATAAGTTGAGAGTAGTACTATAGTCAAACTTTACAAACTAAGAATTAGTTAGCTGAATCAAAAGGAAGAAGAGAAATAGGAATCATATCACTTTTTTTGTGACATTCTCTGAAATAGGAAACACCAATTATTGTTCTCACTGTAATAATATGGATATTTGTAAATGTATTGTCATCAATAAAATAAATAAAAAATGAACTTTGAAGCTAGCTTATATCACCGAATAATGTAACATACATTATAAGGATCAATTGGTTGGTACCTGAACTTTTACCTTGTTGGTAAGAGTTTGATTTTCCACCTCGTGATCCTTTCCCATTTTACCCCCAATTAAAAAATAATAATATTATAAGAGTATAGTTACATGAAATAATTTGTTATTCTCATGACCAGAAAGACTCCCAAGTAGTCTCACCAAGATGCCAAATATCATTATTATCATCATATGACAAAGGGGTTGAATCCTGAAATGGATAATGGTGGTCTGATAATGATGAATGTTGTTTGGGTATTAAAGTCATCAAATTTGCATTTTGGGATTGTAAATTAGAGATCTCTGCTTGTGCCAAAGCAACTTGTGCTTGGAGTTTAGTCATTTGGTCATGAAGATGGGAAATTACACCAGCACTCCCATAAATTGGATCTCTCATCCTTGCATTTGCTTCATAAACAAGGCTGTTAACTGCATCTGCTCGTTGCGTTGCTGGAAGTTCCTGAAAAGCACATATTCAGTTGAAAAAAAATGTCACATTTCTATATTTAGTAACAATTTAACTTAAAAATTTCTATTTGACCCTTAATGAAATGATTTATAGTTACTCAAGCATCTCAAACTTATTTCTTTCTTTCTTTGTTAAACTTGGTGTCAAGTTAAACTACATTATATAAATTGAGACAAAGGGAGTAACATTTTTCATTCCCAAGAGTAAATTTAGCTAATCTTTAAAGTAAAATTGAATGAGATCAACTTAATATTTTGACATTAAAATTTGGATTTTCAAAAGTGACGCAGGGAGAAAGTACATATGAGGTGATCTCTTCTTCTTCTTCTTCTATTTCTTTTTTCATTTTCTTTTTTTTTGTGTGTGAGTGAAACCGTGACGATAGTGATCAGTTGTTCAAATGATAAACATCCCTCATTTTCAATCCAAATATTGTGAGTTCGAGTCATCAAGGAAGCAAAATGGGTAGGAGCTCGGGTAAAAAACAAAACAAAAAAAGTGTGTTGCTAGCTAGTTTTGGCTAAAACCCTTTTTTGCTGATACCTTCTTTTTGGCTAAAGAACACATGCATGATTCCTCTTAATTATTGCTAGCTAGTTTCAATTTTCCTTTATTCTTTTCATTTCTTTCCATCTTTTTCAATATTTGTGTTTACCTTTTCTAAAAAATTTCTTAGGAATTAAGTAATCTTGTTCATAGTGTTGAATGTACAGAAACATAATTAATTTATATTTACCAGCAGCAACTTGATGATGTTGCTTGCTCCAAAGATTTTATGAGCGACGACGAATTTCATCGGCTCATTTGGCGGAAAGTAAGGTTTTAACAGGCACTCTTCCAAACATCGGCGACGGAGAAATTTGCACGCAGCACAAGGGGTAAATAGACTTCTATTTTCTGTTGAAGAAGAATAATCAGCCATACTTGCCAATTCTAGGTTTAATTCCCTTCTTGTTAAAATATACTAAACTTTGTATTTTTCTTTTCTTATTTTTCTGGATATATATGAGCATTTGGCATGTCATATATATATATATACACGTACTAGAGTGTCCAACATATATGTTTCATAACATGTCGTGTCATAAGTTGTTTTAATTAAAGGAAGGTCAAAGTTCTGATTATATATGGCTAGAATATAACGTAATACTACAGTACTACTATTACCACTTAAGGAAAATATGTTAAGTAATGTATGGACAACGTGACTTTGAAATATTTTCAAGAACAAGACGCGTTCGTTTTCTTCTTCGAAACTGCCAAGCAGATGCAGAGGAAACTTGTTACTTCAATTAATGCACCTTCATCACACCCAACCAGAGGTGTCTGGTGCAGTGGTAAGACTACTTCACTGTTAACCAGAGATTTTGTATTCAAGTACTGGATATGGAGAAAATCTTATTGGAAACGTTATCCCTAATTAGATTCGGTGCGCGATTCGGATTTAGTCGGGGCTCTAATGTGGAGTCCGGAGCCAAAAGGGCAAAAAAATTGAGCTAAAGTTCCAAAAGGGCAACCAAAAATTAGTTCGAAACCAAAAGGGCAACAAAAAATTAGTTTGAAACCAAAAGGACAACATTTAAACGGAAGAAAAAACGGTGTTAAAATTAGGATTGAAAGGCGCAGGGTACAAATCCCTATAAGGCGCAAGGGGACAGAGACTTACAAGTCTCAGCCGCCCATGCGCCTTACAATTTGCATAGGGCGCCGCGCCTTGCTGCCTATATTTTAAATTTTTTTTTATCCCTAAGCCTATTATTTATTGTTAACTAATGCGAGGGAAAAATAGCACCTGAATGTCAGCTATTTGTCCAATATAATAAACAAAGTTGCAATTATTTAATTAATTAACCACTTAATTAAAACACAATTTCTAAGTGGTATGTTTAATTAAATACATTAACTAATAACGTCATTTTTAATTTCATTTTATTTGGTCAATGCATTTTGTACTTTATTTTTAATTAATTTAGTTTAATTAAATACACTAATTAATAACGTTATTTTTAATTTCATTTTATTTGGTCAATGCATTTTGTACTTTATTTTTAATTAATTTAGTTTAATTAAATACACTAATTAATAATTGAGAGAAATGAAATTTCTTGTCATTGGTAAACCGGTCCTCTGTATTAGCCTCCATTTGCACCAATTTCTGCTTTCATATCTGTAACGAAAAAATACTTCTTCACCGGCTTATACACTCAAATTTCGTTATAACAGCCATTCCTTAAATAATATTGTTTCTCTTCTTTTTAAACACATTATTTTCCTAATAAAAATATTGTTTCTTTTTCTTGTAAACACATTAGAATAATAGCGACATTTTTGGACCAATGTATTAACGATAGGAGTATCTTTGGATCAAAGTATTAACGGAAAAGACTGAACCAAACTATTAACGAAGTGCATTTTTGTTCCATTTCACATCGTTTTTTTCTGTTTTCTTTTTTTTACCTTGAAACATTTTTCAATAATTCAATTATATGATACAAAACTATAAAAAACGTAACCCCATTATTATTCCTATACATAACTAAGCTAATCAAGCTATAACTATCCCACAGTAAAGAAAATGTAAGCATCTGGACATGAAAGGGTTATAACTTTATACCAACATTTTTGTATGATAATTATGATATTCAACCTGCTCATTATACGAGTCCGGAGCCAAAAGAGCAAAAAAATTGAGCTAAAATTCAAATAGGGCAACAAAAAATTAGTTTGAAACCTTCGATAATACTTCTTCTTTATATGAACGTAAGATTGACAATGTGAACGACCTTATGCGACAAAGTGATAAGTTTACGTATTTTTCACCTTAGCAAATAAGTAAATTGATAAACAAGAAGTAACAAAGGAAACATTTACACCTACACTAGGTAGATAGTAAAGATTAATTTTGAGAAGAAATTTCATTTCTCTCCATTATTAATTAGTGTATTTAATTAAACTAAATTAATTAAAAATAAAGTACAAAATGCATTGACCAAATAAAATGAAATAAAAATAACGTTATTAATTAGTGTATTAAATTAAATTAAATTAATTAAAAATAAAGTACAAAATGCATTGACCAAATAAAATGAGATTAAAAATGACGTTATTAATTAGTGTATTTAATTAAACATACCACTTAGAAATTGTGTTTTAATTAAGTGGTTAATTAATTAAATAATTACAACTTTGTTTATTAAATTGCACAAATAGCTGACATTCAGGTGCTATTTTTCCCTCGCATTAGTTAACAATAAATAATAGGCATAGATATAAAAAAAAAAATTTAAAAATATAGGCAGCAAGGCATGGCGCCCTGTGCGACTTGTAAGGTGCGACCGGGGGGGGTGGGGGGCGGGGGCTGAGACTTGTAAGTCTCTGTCCCCTTGCGCCTTATAGGGATTTGTACCCCTGCGCCTTTCAACTCTAATTTTAACACCATTTCTCCTTCCATTTAAATATTGCCCTTTTGGTTTCAAACTAATTTTTTGTTGCCCTTTTGGAATTTTAGCTCAATTTTTTTGCCTTTTCGGCTCCGGACTCCTCTAATGTGGGCTCTGGGCACCAAGTGGGAAACCAAAATATTTTGGAAAAACTACATAATTAGACATACTTCACTACCATATATAGTATTATTACGTATACTTTCAAAATATTATGTATCTTACCACTAATTAAAAGATTTCTACCATATATTGAAAAAAATACGCTTAGATACGTATATTTTTGCTACCAGATACACTAAAATTGGGAGAGAGACGAACGAAATTGGGGAGGGAGGCGAGCATGATTCGTATGTATCCCAAATACATGTGAATAACACCAGATATATGCATGTATCTTATGTGATTCGCATGTATTTAGGATACCAGATACATGGGAGATCAGCGAGCGAGATTTGTTATGTATCTCAGATACATGCAAGTCGACTTGGATACAATGTATCTAGAACAAATTACACCTAAATTTGACCCCGTGTATCCCAGATACATGTATCTGGACGTATCTGGAGGCACCAAAATCTGATAAGATACGTAATATTACAAACTAGAGTGTATTAGCTCTAATCTTTAAATGAGAAATTAATCAGATTTAAACTATCTCTAGCTCTAATCCAAGTGTTATAGAATGTATATGGACTTAAATCTTAGTAATATACATAACTATATATAGGCAGCAGATTTATAGGAATCACTACAGATCTATAGGAATCACTCTTAATTTCTTTTCTTAGTTAGTACCTAATGTATTGTATTTATTCATTGTTCACCTACTGGAATAAGATAAGTTCTTCCATTCAATTACATAGTATCAGAGCCTATAGGTTCGTGTCATTTTGATATGTTACAGAAGAACAGAAGAAGTTTGGATTTCTAATCCACTGATTTAAAGTGGTTAGTCTGTGTTACCACCACTACAGAAGGAGGCAGAGTATATTTTCCGGCCGAACAAGTGTTCTCCGGCATCTGGTTGTGAAGCGAGTGGCTTTCACGCACTACTCATACAGTTCATCTATTCATCACGTGCCAGCACGTGATGGCGCGCTTTCTGGCTAAATTGATTGGGCTTTGAATTTCCAGCATCGACACATATTTCTGGTGAATCTCAGGTCTACTCTGGTGTTAAACTATGATCTGGAAAGTCTGTTCATCACTTCTAGGTTTGTTTCTATTCTGCTTCAATGAATCTGGTTTGTGATCTGCGGTTCTATAGCTGCTAGCTTCTACTTTAGTTAAGATAATTGGTGTTGTGTGGGCATAAGTTGTGGCTCAGGGATTTCTTTCTTTGAATTACTTGTTTGGGTACTTGATTGTTCACTGCTTGCTCTTGTCTATTAGTCAAGTACTTAGTTCCTTTATTTTGGATCGACAATTGGTTTCTTAGTTGATAAAATTATTTTTAGACTTTGTTCATCTGTGTTTGTAGGGTCACGTACATGCTTCTAGTTATATTTGTTGTTGATGAGTTCATGTGCTACTAAAATATTTGGAGAAAATAATTGATATTGTGGATTGTCATGATCCAAAAAAAAAGATGTGATGTCACTTGTCTATTTCCACCAAGACAAGTCAGCCTTAACCAAATGAAACGAAAGAAATACAGAAAGGTAAAGGCAAGAACAAGATAAAAATGAAAAATTTATTCGTTCTATTAACACCCTAAAACTAGATAAATAGAAGTCTGAAAGTCTTTGTTTCTCAGGTAGAACAAAGCATAAAGTAAAGGAACAAGAGGGCCCACCGGGATGACAAGCAACTACCTCTCAAAATCCTTGACAAGCCTCGAAATAATAATAATAATAATAAGAAGAAGAAGAAGAAGGGGGAGGAGGACGAGGAGGAGGAGGAGGAGGAGGAGAAGGAGGAGGATGAGGAGGATGAGGAGGAGGAGGAGATCACACGGGTCCGGGCTCGGAACCTACACAAGTGTAGAAGCAAGGAGTGAGTACCAACAACACGGTACCCAGCAAGCAACCTAATAAACAAGGCAACCTAGCTAGAATTTGAATACTCCTTTCATCCCAATCGAACCTCCTCAAACTACAACCCACATAGAAATCAACCCAACCTAAGAGTTCTACAATGCACAATTCACAAGGCTCAATATTTGCGGTCCAAAAGTCACAAGTCAAAAACTAATACGTGTCAAGTAGTTCAATCGCAAATATCAAGTACATCAATCACAATTAACGTAGGTCAATCATAAGCATCAAAATGCTTCAAAACACAATGATCAACTCTCACTGGAACCATTTCCCACCGGCTTTATGTCATATCACAAGCTGGAACCATTTTCCTTATGCTTTATATCATTACACTAGCCAGAACCATTTCCCTTCGGCTTTATATTATTTCACTAGCCAAAATCATTTCCCATCGGCTTTACATCATTTCACTAGCCGAAACCATTTTTCTTCGGCTTTATATCATTTCACTAGCCGGAACCATTTCCCATCGGCTTTGTATCACATATCTCATCATGGTGTTCAACAATCAATGCACACAAACAATATCGCACCACACAGAGAGACAACAATTCATGCAGTTCAAGTTCACTTTCATGCATTCAAGCATTTCATCAATCAATCAAATAGGGGCCACAACAAGGCAATTCACAATTTATCATTATCATCATGAAGTCTTTTCATTTATCTCCTTTCTTTTTGTTAACATTAATCAAGTGGAGAAATAAAGCCTTCACCTCAATCCTAATTACTCCCCAACACACATACAATGAAGAGAAGTAGACAATTCTACTAGATTACAAAGTTTAAGAGATCACTTGTCTTAAAGCAATCAATTAGTCAATTCAAGGCTTGCGTTTTCCCCTTCTGAATCACTTCCAAAGCCACACAATCTATATCAATCAAGTATTTATAATAAATTTTTGGAAACAATAATATCCACACCAATTACTTTGAAAAATATATCAATGAACTCAAAGCCTGATTACGAAAAGGAGATTTGAATTCAAAAATGAATACTTAAAATTGATCTTCAAGGCTTTAGGAACTAATTGGTGAAAACCATTTCGAAAAAGAGATCCAAATCAGTTCAAAATATCCATTTTAGTTTAGAACTTAAGTTCTTGCAAAATCTTGCCATTTTCCAATAAAAATTCAAAGTTTGGATGTTACAATCCATAAATAATCAAAGGGAAATAAAGTTTTAGTGTCACAAGGTCTTATCCAAATGATTTAGCAGAAGAAATCTCTTCAAAAATCGCCTCCAAGGGTTTCCCAAGCTCAAAAATGGAAAATGGGGCTTAAACCCCGAAATTTGTAGGTCAAAAACCCCCCTCTGATGTCGCAAAAGCAACCAAGAGCGAACCCCATAAAAACCTCGGGTCCCGCTTCCGCGATCAGACCTTCACTTTCGTAAAGGTTGCGAAAGCGACCATGTCACACCCCGAGCCTACACCCTGGACATGGCCGGCACTCGGGAATCATTATTGGCTCCCAAGTGAACCCTCGGTCATAATGACTACTTAGCAAAAGATTTGACTCAAGAAAATTAAAAGCTTTAAAGAGAAAACATATAACTTAATTGTCTCAAATACTCACCCAGGCAAAATATAATATTCACAAAACACTTTAAAGAGAGAATTTCTGCAAACAACTCAACTCTAGCTATCTATGAAGCTCCTAAGTTCAACATGGACGTCGGGACAAGACCCTTGATGCCCCAAAGTAAAATAATGAAATGAAAAAAATTTGGCCCTTCGAAATGCAAGGACTCACCAAAACTCTCAAAGGGGAAGTGCAAAGTGATCTCAACGAAGCGCCTGTTGATGATCCTGAACACCTGTATCTGCATCATAAAAAGATGCAGGTCGAATGACATCAGTACATTGAATGTACGAGTATGTAATAAAGCCGGAATGAAATAACTGAAAGAAAGAACTGTAATAGATAAAGATATACTCAATCTGAATGTAAAGAAATAAAGGAACTAAATCATTTAAAACTTTACAAGTACTTACTCATTCTCTAAAACTCAACATAATAAGTGATACATTAAAAATACACTTTAACTTTATTTAGGAGATTTTCTAGCCGACAACCATCACTATGAACTACGTGATAATACAACATCTCGCCCACGCTGCCAGAACTATCATATACCATGCTGGGGTATAGAATCTCTTAACTAAGTGGATCCACTAAGAAATAGGGATTCATCTAAAAAGTATGATCCTTTACCCATGTTGACGGACATGGTTTATGAGGATTTTGAGTTGTGTGAACTCATTCCCATATCGGTGCTCAATACTACTCCCAATAATATACCCATGCTCAAATGTACAAAGCATACTCTTTATTTGTTTTGAGGTAATTACTCATAATAACCTCTTAAAAGAGGTAACTGCTCTGAAATATCTTTGAACTCATAAACTCTTTTTAGAAATCAAAGTTTCTCTTTTCTTAATGTAAAAATGATACATTTGGGAATACTTAGTTCCCTTATATTCTTTCTCAATCATGTATAAAACTCTTCTCAAAACTCATCTTTACTTTTTTCAGAAAAGTAGTGTAAGACCATTGTTTGGTTAAAAAGGATTCTCAATAATAAATCAATAAATGCTCAATTATAACTCAACAATAGGTTTCATGCTGAAAAAAACATGAAGAATCAACTCAAGAATCTCAATGCAAGATCTAGCAACTCAGTAATTTGGAAATAAAATTCAAAACTAATCAACGAAACTCATCTCAAGAATTATCAAAACTAAGGATGTAACTCTAGATTATTCTTTACTCATAGAAAGTAGATGTAGGGCGTGAGAACGAACTAAGTCCATCACTATGATAGCTTTACATATCTGGGAAGAATAAAGTTCTTGGCGAAATCAACGAAGTTGGAAGAATGCTATAAAACCCTAGCTTTTCTCCTTTTGAATCCTTGCTCTAAGTCTTTGAAGTGTTAAAGAATGTAAAAGAATAGTTTAACATTGTTTAGATCCTTAATTAGGTGAAAATTGGTCGTGGTTTAGGCTTAGAAGGGGTGGAAAAAAGACTAAACTACCCTTCTTAAAAACTGACAAAAACTTCTACGGTCCATCTACAGTTCGTGGTTTGTTCTACGGATCGTAAATCCCATTAGTGAAATTTATATTGAATTTTAAGGCTCAAAATTTCATTTTGTGGGTCCAATCTACGACCCATTGAAGTTTCTACGGACCATAGATCCAATCTGTAGACTTTATACAATTTTCGAGCTCAAAAGTCCATTCTACGGGTCCAAACTATGGCCTGTAGAATGGATCCATAGGAATTGGACCCCAAAATTCAGAGTCTCTAATGTTTTTGATTGACAGTAGGGGTCATCGAAATTTTGACGACCCATAGAAGAAAGTCGTAGGTACTGACTTCAGGAAACTCTAATATGACAGTCTCAGGTAAAACAACCATTACTCCAAACTCAAAATAAGGCAAACTTGGTAGCGTTGGAAAGAGAACTCAAAGACCTTCAGTTTGGTAGGTCATTGGTCATCTAATTCATTATGTGATGGGAGATATGATCATTTGAAGTTGACCTAAGTGGAATCTTATGTCAAAACTTAACCGATAAGGAAGCTTTCAACTCAACTTTGTGCTAGTTGGTTCGTGTGACCTTGAGTCATATCCACATCCATTCCAACACTAAAGAATTGACCTTTTCACATATGAGTAATTTAAGAATCACCCAATACAATTTTATATGTAAATAAAGAATGATTCGGGCCTTAGCTTATAAATTTTCAGGGTGTTACAATATCTCTCCCTTGGAATCATTCGTCGTCGAATGATGGATGAACTAAGCATGAAAATGGTAGAGAAATTTTTAACAACCCAATTTAGCACAAAATACACATAAAACTCATGAACTCAAAACACTGAAGGAGGGACTGAATTGAATGAGTATTGTAGGAAGAGTTAATACCTTGGACTGAAACTAAATCGGAGGAAAAGAGATAAGGGTATCTAGTCTTCATATCCTCCTCAGCTTCCCAATTTGCCTCCCAACAATTTGATTCCTCCATAAGACCTTGACTGATGCAACTTCTTTGGTTCTCAACTTGCAAACCTGACGATCAAGAATCTGAATGGGAATCTCCGCATAAGATAGGCTGTCCTTAATACTAATATTCTCGGTAGGCACAATAAGTGAAGGATCACCCAGACACTTCTTTAGCATAGGGATGTGAAATACTGGATGGACTGTTGCTAACTCTGGTGGTAGCTCCAACTCATAAGCTACATTACCAACTCTCTTGGATATCCTATAAGGACCAATATATCAGAGAATGAGCTTCCCTTTCATACCAAACCTCATAACACTCTTCATGGGTGAAACCTTCAAATAGACCCAATCATTAACCTCAAACTTCAAGTCTCTCCTTCTAACATCCGTATAGGATTTTGGATGACTTTGTGCTGTTTTCAACCTTTCCTGAATAGTCTTCACCTTCTCCATGGCTTGATGAACCAAGTATGGCCCTATCAACTCAACTTTACCAACCTCAAACAACCAATAGGAGATCTACATCTTCACCCATAAAGACCCTCATAAGGAGCCATCTGGATACTGGAGTGATAACTATTATTGTAAGCAAACTCTACGAGAGGCACGTGGTCATCCCAATTACCTTTGAAATCCAGGACACATGCTCTCAACATATCCTCTAGGGTCTGAATTATGCGCTCTGCTTGGCCATCCGTCTAAGGATAAAAAGCAGTACTAAGGTTTACCTTTGAACCCAAACCTTTCTGAAATGACTTCAAAAACTGAGCGGTGAATTGTTCACCCCTATCCAAAATGATGGAAAAAGGGACTCCATGAAGTTAGACTATCTCACGAATGTACAAACTCGCATAATCTTCTGCTGAATTGTTAGTCTTCACCGGTAAGAAATGGGCTAAATGATTTAGTCATTCGATCTACAATTACCCAAATCGAATCATGTTGCCTGAGAGATCGAGGAAAGCCAGTAATGAAGTCCATATTAATCATCTCCTATTTCCATTCTAGAAAAGCTATGTTCTGAGCCACACCACATGGCCTTTGGTGTTCCACCTTGACTTGCTGGCAATTTGGTAACTTAGCAACAAAATCTGCAATACACGTCTTCATACTATTCCACTATTAGACTTTTCTCAAGTCATGGTACATCTTTGTGGAACCCGGATGGATCGAAAATCTGGAACTATGAGCTTCTGCCACAATCCTCTCTCGGAGCTCATCCACCTTTGGAACACACAATCTACCTTGATATCTCAATACACCATTTCCTCTTTGTTCAAAAGCCATCACCTTATGCTTATGAACATTTGCCTTTAGCTCAAGTAAGATGGGGTCTTTGTCTTGCTTCTCCTTCACTTCTGACACTAATGATGATTCAACTCCATTCATCACAACAACTCCAACTTCACTAGAATCTAACAAACGGACTCCTAAATGTGCAAGTCTATGAACTTTCTTAGCCAATTCTTTCTTTCCTTTTTTGACATGAGAAGTACTCTCCATGGACAACCAGCTCAAGGCATTAGTAATAACATTTGCCTTACCTGGGTGATAGAGGATACTCATGTCGTAATCCTTGAGTAACTCTAACCACCTTCTTTGTCTGAGGTTAAGATCCTTCTGACTGAAAACATACTGGAGACTCTTGTTGTCGGTGAACAAATTCACATGAATGCCATAGAGATAGTGACACCATATCTTGAGAGCAAAAACTACTACTGCCAACTCGAGATCATGAGTCGGTAGTTCCTCTTGTGAATCTTAAGCTGCTGGGAGGCATAGGCTATAACCTTACCATTCTGCATCAATACGCAACCAATCCCCACTCTGGATGCATCACAATAGACAACAAAACCCTTTGTACCCTCTGGTAGAGTCAACACTAGAGCAGTAGTTAACCAAGTTTTCAATTTCTGAAATCTTTGCTCACAAGCTTTAGACCATTGAAACTTAACTGTCTTTTGAGTCAATTTAGTCAATGGGGATGAAATAGATGAGAAACCCTCGACAAACCTTCTATAGTACCCTACCAACCCCAAGAAACTCCTTATATTAGTTGGGGATGTGGGTTTGGGCCAATTTTGCACTGCCTCAATCTTCTGTGTGTCGACTCAAATTCCTTCACCAAACACAATATGGCCTAAAAATGCCATGGATTCAAGCCATAACTCACACTTAGAAAACTTGGCATATAACTTTCAATCTTTGAGATTTTGGAGGACTATTATGAGATGACTAGCATGGTCCTCCTCATTCCTCGAATAAATCAATATATCATCAATGAACACGATAACAAACATGTCCAGATACAGCTTGAATACTCTGTTCATAAGATCCATGAATGTTGCAGGAGTGTTAGTCAAACCAAAGGACATAACAAGGAACTCATAATGACCGTAACGGGTCCTGGAAGCTATTTTTGGGATGTCACTTTCCCTCACTCTCAACTGATGATAGCCGGATCTGAGGTCTATCTTAGAGAACCAAGTGGCACCCTGAAGTTGGTCAAGAAGGTAATCCATTCTCTGAAGGGGATACTTATTCTTTATGGTGACCTTATTCAACTGGCGGTAATCGATACACATCCTAAGGGAACCATCTTTCTTTCTCACGAATAAGACCAAATCTCCCCAAGGTGAGACACTTGGTTGGATAAAACCCTTATCAAGAAGATCTCTCAACTTCTCTTTTAACTTTTTAAATTTAGCTGGAGCCATTCTATATGGAAGAATAGAAATGGGTTGAGTATCAGGAAGAATACCTATTCTGAAGTCTATTTCTCCCTTAGGAGGGGCTCTAGGAAGATCGTCTGGAAAGACCTCTGGAAACTCACTCATAACTGGAACTGACTGAATAGGCGGTGTCTCAACACTAGAGTCATTCACTCAGACTAAGTGATAGATGCACCCCTTAGAAACTAACTTTCTGGCCTTAAGGTATGAAATGAAACGACCCTTAGGCACTACTAAGCTATTCCTCAAATCTAAAACCGTAGCACCTCAGACTTGGAAAAGAATGAAAATAAAATTTTTGGGTTGCAGGCTGTACCTACGGTTCCCACCTACGGTTGGTAGAAGCATCTATGGACCGTAGATGGCATCTGTAGGTAGTGGAAAAATAATTTTTTACAATCAATTCTCAGAAACCTTTTTACAATTCACCAGGATGGCCCGTCACCCTATGTACGAGTCATAGGTAGGTCTCTAGGTCACTCCCAGACTTAGTGAAATTTTAAGTCCTAAAGTTGGGTTATACGGTGGGCATGTATGGACCGTAGGTTGACCTACCAACCGTACATGGGTCACGTCGATTCGTTGGCCCAGATCAAAAGTTTCTGAATCTACCAACTGTCGACCAGGACGGTTTGTAGATCCAAACCATTAGTGGGGTCCGGTAGTTAATTTTAAGGGGCTTTTGAGTCTTTTCCTAATTGTTTAAATTAAATTGAGGAATTTAAACCGACATAGTATTGGGGTCTCCAAAGATTTCAATTCCTCAATTTAATTTCCAATTTATCAAATTAGGGTTTCAATCCAATGAATGTGAGTTTCTTCCAATTATGATTGATTATGATTACTTAAGTATTCTAATGCATGAATTGATATTAATCTATGATATTTAGTTGAAATTGCATTGACCCATGCCTAAATTATGATTTTCAACTATGATCCTATGATGAACCCACGAATATATGAATTATGAAATTATAAAGATATGCATGTTTTTATGAAATGATTATAATTGATTTGGGGATGCTTTGAAAGGAAAGTATCAATGCTATTGTGAAAGGATTTCTCACTACTATGATGATCATGATTGTGAAAGGTATTTTCTCATAAATGAATTCACATTGGTGAAATATTTTCTCATCTATGCTGAATTATGTTTAAGGAGCTATTCTATGTTTTGATCTTGAAATGTGTGGATTGGTATTGATCATTGCCTTTCCCCATGTTAAATTGATATTTGACTTTTATCTATTTCATTGGGATTTAGACTTAGCACCGAGAGGGTTTTGAGGTGGAGACTCAAATATGGTAGTCTCTAGTAGCAACCTCTAGTCCCAAACTACGTGCCCCTGTAGGATTATCTTAAATGACCTAGCTAGTTGATCCATTTTAGCAAATGATGATATGTATGGATTCTACCTTGGCAAGTAGTTTCCCCTTCTTTTGGTATGAGGGATATACCCGATTCCATGATATAGCTCTCATGGTTTTATTGTCGGTTAAAGCTAATATCCCGCAAAATGATTATGTTTTCTTCAAAGCTTTTCTTATGTCCTTTGTATTAATGTATTTGACTATGTTTTATGAATTTCATGTCATTTCTTCTCTATAAATCTTTTAAATGTCTCATTATGATTATGCCTATTCAATTTAAGTCATTTTACTATCATGTTCGTGTTTGTGCATATTGCCTCATACTTAGTACATTCCATGTACTAATGCATATTTGTGCCTACATTATCTCATGAATGTAGGGTCCGATGTTCCTACCTCGCACACTCGTGGCTAGATATCTATTTTGGTGCTTCAAGTGATTGGTGAGTCCACATGTTCCGAGGACCGAGAAACTTTATAGTTTTATGTCTTTTTATTTCAAACTTTGTATGTGATGTATGGGTTACGTCCCAATCACTCTTTTTATGATATATTAGATTTCTTTGAGACTTATGATTAGACTTCCGCTATTCTCAAAAATCTTTTATATGAAATGCTTTCTTTAAACTCTTTAAATTCTATTATCTTGTATGATGTATGCTAAGTGACTTGTATGCTAAGTGGCTTGTGTGAGGCCTCTCGGGGTCCTATGCACCATATTACACCTAGGGTATACTTTGTATCGTGACAAACCTGGTATTGAGAGCACAATGTTTAGAAAGGTCCTAGGATGTCTCATAAGTCACGTCGAGTAGTGTCTTGTTCATGAGTGTGAAATGCGCCACACTTATGGATGAGAGGCTATAAGATGTTTAGGAAATTCTACTTCTTACATCATTCTAAAGTCATGCGATAGAGTGTAAGTCTATATGTCTCTCTCCTAATCCTTATCCAATGCTTTTCAGGATCTGGCCTCTCGAAGAGCATACATTAGAAGGAATACGAATTAGAATGTGGAACTAGAAGCTCCCCAAGAAGCTCCACAAGTTTCGATCGACCCTTTGGCCGAGCAAGTAACAAATGTGGAGTTTAGAGCTGCTTTTCAAGTATTGGCTCAAGCCATGACTGCCCAAGCCAATAGGGAGGCTGTGGTCCCCGTGAACCCAAATGTGGGTACGGTGGCTACTAGAGTGAGGGAATTCAAAAGAATGAATCTTCTGGAGTTTCATGGTTCCAAGATTGAGGAAGATCCTCAAGAGTTCATCGATGAGGTATACAAGGTTTTGATGATCATGGGTGTGACGCCGATGGAGAAGGTGGAATTGGCCGCTTATTAACTTAAGGGTGTTGCTCAAGTTTGACTCAACAATGGAAGGAAGAGAGGGAGATTGATGTGGGTCCTCTTTATTGGGAAAAGTTTAACATTACTTTCCATAATAGGTTCTTTCCTATTTAGATGAGAGAGGCAAAGGTACTTGAATTCATTAACCTATGTCAAGGAAACATGAGTGTGAAGGAGTATGCTTTGAAATTTACACAATTGTCTAGATATGCTCCTACTATGGTTGTTGATCTTAGGGCAAAGATGAGTAAGTTTGTTTCGGGTGTGTCTGAAATGGTGGTTAAGGAATGTTGTACTGCCATACTTATTAAGGAAATGGATATTCTCACCTAATGATACATGCTCAACAAATCAAAGAGGAAAAACTTAAGGAGAAGTCTAGGGAGGCAAAGAGGGAAAAGACTGGTGATGGTGACTTTTCACATTTAAGGTCCGATGGACATGGTCGTTTTAAGTTCTGACAAAGGTTTTTCGGTCAAGGTTCCACCAATGCTCCGGCTCCTAAGTTCAACAAGGAAATGGTGTCTAACCCCAAGCCTCAAGAAAGAAATGGTGGTGAAAAAATGGATCTTCGATTCCCACATGCCAAAAGTGTGGAAAGAGTCATCCGAGAAAATGCTTGATGGGTACGGATAATTGCTTTGGTTGTGGCAAGAGTGATCACCTCTTGAGTGATTGTCCACTTAAACTTGACAATGGAAAAGATGGTGGGCAAGCTCCGCCTAGTGGTTCAGATTCATGTGCTCCTAAGCAAAACCGGTTCTATGCACTCCAAACTCGACATGATCAAGAGGGTTCTCCTGATGTTGTTACCAGTATGTTGAAAGTTTTTCATCTTGATGTTTATGCTTTGCTTGATTCCGGTGCTACCTTGTCTTTTGTGACACCATATGTGGCTATGAGGTTTGATGTTCTTCCATATGTGTTGATAAACCCTTTTTCTGTCTCTACACCTATTGGTGAATCTATTGTGGCTAAGATAGTCTATAGAAGTTGTCACGTCTCCTTATCCCATAGAGTCACTCATGTTGATCTTGTAGAGCTTGATATGGTAGACTTTGATGTTATTCTTGGTTTGGATTGACTCCATTCTTGTTAGGCTTCTATTGATTGTAGAACCCGAGTGGTCAAGTTTCAATTTCCAAATGAGCCCATTCTAGAGTGAAAAGGGGGAAATTCTATGCCTAAGGGTTAAATTGTTTCTGGTCTTAAAGCTAGAAAGATGATTTCTAAGGGTTGCATATACCATCTTGTTCGGGTTAGGGATATGGATTCCGAAACTCCTATCTTTGAATCGGTCCCCGTTGTTAATGAGTTTCTGGAAGTATTTCCCGATGATTTACCCGATGTTCCTCCTTAAAGGGAAATAGACTTCGGCATTGACCTTCTCCCAGATACGCAACTAATCTCTATTCCTCCTTACCGAATGGCTTTGGAAGAACTTAAGAAATTGAAGAAGCAATTGAAAGACTTTTTGGATAAGGGTTTCATACGATCGAGTATCTCTCCATGGGGTGCTCTGGTGTTGTTTGTTCGAAAGAAAGATGGTTCACTTCGTATGTGTATTGACTATCGACAATTGAATAAGGTTACTATTAAGAATAAGTATCCTCTTCCAAGGATAGATGATTTGTTTGATCAACTCCAAGGAGCGAGTTACTTCTTTAAGGTTGACCTCCAGTCGGGTTATCACCAATTGAGGGTGAAGAAAGATGACATTCCGAAGATGGATTTTCAAACTTGGTATGGTCACTATGATTTCTTTGTAATGTCATTTGGCTTGAGTAATGCTCCGGATGTATTTATGGATTTGATGAACATGGTGTTTAGACAATACCTAGATATGTTTGTGATTGTGTTTATCGATGATATTTTGATTTACTCAAGGAGTAAGGGTGAACACACCAATCATTTGAAGATTGTGTTGCAAGTCCTCAAGGACCAACAACTCTTTGCAAAGTTTAGCAAATGCGAGTTTTGGTTGATATCCATGGCTTTTCTTGATCACATTGTTTTCGGTAAGGGTATTGAGGTAGATCCAAAGAAGGCAGATGTGGTTAAGAGTTGACCTAGACCTCTATCCCCTTTGGATATTCAAAGTTTCTTGGGTTTGGCTGGTTATTATAGAAGGTTTGTGGAAGGTTTTTCTTAGATTGCCTCTCCATTGTCAGCATTGACTCAAAAGAAGGTTAAGTTCGTATGGTCTGAAGCATGTGAGAGTTTCCAAGAATTAAAAGATAGACTTACCTCCGCTCTGGTATTAACTTTACCGAAAAGATATAATGGGTTTGCAATTTACTATGACACTTTAAGGGTTGGACTAGGATGTGTTTCTTATGCAAAATGGGAAGGTTATTGCTTATGCTTCACGGCAACTTAAAATTCATGAAAAGAACTATCCTACCCATGATTTGGAACTAGCGGTGATTGTATTTGCTTTATGGATTTGGAGGCATTACTTATATGGTGTTCATGTTGATGTCTTTATCGACCACAAAAGTTTGCAATGTGCGTTCAAGCAAAAGGATCTAAATCTTCATCAAAGGAGGTGGCTTGAGTTGCTAAAGGATTATGATATGAGTGTCCTCTATCACCCCGGTAAGGTGAATGTGGTGGCGGATGCACTTAATTGACTATCTATAGGTAGTGTTGCTCAGGTTGACGATGATAAGAAGTAGATGGTTTGAGTTATTCATAGATTGGCCCGATTGGGTGTTCGGTTGGTTGATTCTAATGAAGGTGGTGTTATTATTCATAATGGTTCAGAATTATCCATTGTGTCAGATGTGAAAGAAAAGCAAGGTCTTGACCTGATTCTGGTTGAATTGAAGGAAGCAGTGCTTAAAAAGTCCATTGTGGTTTTCTCCCAGGAGGAGATGGTGTGCTTTGATATCAGGGTCGTTTGTGTGTTCCCAATATTGATAATTTGAGGAAGCAGATTTTATTAGAAGCCCATAGTTCTCGATATTTCATTCACCCCGAGCTACCAAGATGTACCGTGACTTGCGGGAAATCTATTAGTGGAATGGGATGAAAAAGGATATTGTGGAATTTGTGGCTAAGTGTCCTAATTGTCAACAAGTAAAGGTTGAGCATCAAATGTAGGGAGGTTTGTCCCAAGACATTTGCATTCTTACTTGGAAGTGGGAAGATTTGAATATGGACTTTATTGTTGGCTTACCCTGCACCCAGCAACAACATGACTCGATTTGGGTTATTGTGGATCATATGACGAAATCGGCTCATTTAATTCTCATCAAGGTTTCTTATTTGGTGGAAGACTGTGCTAAGTTGTACCTAAGGGAGATGGTTAGGTTGCATAGATTGCCCCTATTCATTATCTTTGATCATGGTACCCAATTCACTTCTCAATTTTAGAAATCTTTCTAAAAGGGTCTTGATACTCGTGTTAAACTCAGTACGACCTTTCATCCTCAAACAGATGGACAAGCGGAGCGTACTATCCAAACTTTGGAAGATATGTTGGGAGCTTGTGTGATTGACTTCAAGGGTAATTGGGATGATCATTTGCGTTTGATTGAGTTTGCTTATAATAATAGTTATCATTCGAGTATTGGTATGGCCTCATTTGAGGCTCTTTATGGTAGGAGGTGTAGATCTCCTATAAGTTGGTTTGAAGTTGGTGAGGTCACTTTGATAGGTCCCGAGTTGGTACATGAGGCTATGCAGAAAGTTTGACTTATTAGAGAAAGGTTGAAAACGGCTCAAAGTCAATAAAAGTCCTATGACGATGTTAGAAGAAGAGATCTAGAATTTGATTTTAATGATTGGGCTTACTTGAAAATTTCACCCATGAAGGGTGTAATGAGGTTTAGAAAGAAAGGGAATCTTAGTCCTCGTTATGTGGGCCCATATCAGATTTTGAGGCGTATTGGTAAGGTTGCTTATGAACTTGATTTGCCAAATGACTTGGCATCGATACATCTGGTTTTCCATGTCTCTTTGTTGAAGAAATATGTTGGTGATCCGACATCTATTGTACCATTGGAGAGTCTTGGTATAAAGGAGAGTCTTTCTTATGAAGAAGTTCCGATTGTGGTCTTGGATCGGCAAGTTAAGAAGCTAAGGAATAAGGAAGTTGCATTCGTAAATGTCTTATGGAGGAATCAAAGAGTTGAGGGTTCTACTTTGGAAGTCGAGGCCGATATGAAGTCCCATTACCCCTATCTCTTTCCCTCCGATCCTACTCTAGCTAGAAGTATTTAGTTCCTCATGGTTCGTCCTCATGTCTTAGTCATTCTAATGTTTTCTCATGCATGCATGCTCATGAAAACTTGCTTTTGAGATTTTGATTTAGCTATGATTGATTTCTTCATGATTATGTGCATTTGAGTATGACTTGCATGGATACCTTATGAAATGATGTTTTGAGCATGTTTAAGCTAGGAGTTGATATTTCTCCTTGGTTATGTGTTGTTGATGACGTTGTATTCTTGTTGGGCTGTTAGATCTCTTCCCCTACCCTCTTTATGTTTCCTTGAGTCCCATTCGAGGATGAATGTCCCCAAGGGGGAGATATTGTAACACCTCAGACTTGGAAATGAAGGAAAATAAAATTTTTGGGTTGCACACTGTACCTACGTTTCCCACCTACGATTGGTAGAAGCACCTACGGACCGTAGATGGTATCCGTAGGTAGTAGGGAAATAATTTTCTACAATCAAGTCTCAGAAACCTTTTTATGGTTCACCAGGACGGCCCGTCACCCTATGTACGAGTCGTAGGTTGGTTTCGTAGGTCACTCCTAGACTTAGTGAAATTTTAGGGCCTAAAGTTGGGTTATATAGTGGCCATGTTCAGACCATAGGTTGACCTACCAACTGTACATGGGTCTCTTCCATTGGTTGGCCCAGATCAAAAGTTTTTTAATCTACCAACGGTCGACCAGGATGGTCCATAGAAGGACCTACGGACCGTAGGTCTAAATCATTGGTGGGTTATGACAGTTAATTTTAAGGGGCTTTTAGGTCTTTTCCTAATTGTTTTAACCCAATTCTATGTCGTTTTACCTTCTACCATAAGCCCTATATAAAGGTTTTAAACTACCAAATTACCCATTCTCAACCCATTCTCCTAAATTCCCAAAAGTTGACCAAATTCATCCTCCCAATTCTCTCAAGCCTAAGGAAGAAGAAGAAGAGCTAGGGTTCATCCAAGTCTCCAAATTCTACATTTTCCTAGGCTTAAAGGATCAAGGTATGTATGTATTCACCCATGGAGTCCTATCCTCCATGGGGTCCCCAAAGATTTCAATTCTCCAATTGAATTTCCAATTTATCAAATTGGGGTTTTAATCCAATGAATGTGGATTTCTTCCAATTAGATTGATTGTGATTACTTAAGTATTCTAATGCATAGATTGATGTTAATCTATACTCCCTGCGTTCCTTTTTATATGTCATCACTTTCTATAAATAGTTGGTCCATAATACTTGTCATTTTATAAAATTAATGAATAAGTTGCCATATTCTTCCAATTATACCATTGATAGAGTAGTTAATTAGTCTTGAAAATATATAATTTGACCAACCTAGGAAAACTAATAATTAATTAATATTCATTGGAGTACTTCATACATTGATTAATTACTCTCTCCATTCATTATTCTATAAAATCTTATTTTGAATAAGAAATCTCAACAAACAAATTAAAAATAAAAGATGGAGAAAAAATCAAAAATAATCTTAAAAGTTGAAGATTTACCAAATTTCTTAAAATCTTAGATCAATTGGTGAAAAAATTTGGCTAAAAAAATAAACTCAAAAATTTAAATAGTCATCCAAGTGCATTTTAATTTTTGAAATCTAACATATTCATCATTTATTGAAAAGTTGACTTAAGAAAATATTAAATAAGGGTAGAAGGGTAAAGTTACTTAATTTCTTAATGCAAGTGCAATCTAAAAATATGACATATAAAACGGAACGGAGGGAGTAATATTTAGTTGAAATTGCATTGACCCATGCCTAAATTATGATTTTCAACTATGATCCTATGATGAACTCATGAATATATGAATTATGAAATTATGAAGATATGCATGTTTTAATGAAATGATTATAAATGATTTGGGGATTCTTTGAAAGGAAAGTATCAATGCTATTGTGAGAGGATTTCTCACTACTATGATGATCATGATTGTGAAAGGTATTTTCTCACAAATGAATTCACATTGGTGAAAGGTTTTCTCATCTATGCTGAATTATGTTTAAGGAGCTATTCTATGTTTTGATCTTATAATGTGTGGATTGGTATTGATCATTGCCTTTTCCTATGTTTAACTGATATTTGACTTTTATCTATTCCATTGGAATTCAGACTTATCACCGAGAGAGCTTTGAGCTGGAGACTCAAATAGGGTAGTGTCTAGTGACAACCTCTAGTCCCAAACTATGTGCCCATGTAGAATTGTCTTAAATGACCTAGCTTGTGGATCCACTTTAGCAAATGATGATATGTAAGGATTCTACCTTGGCAAGTAGTTTCCTCTTCTTTCAGTATGAGGGATATACTGAATTCCATGATATAGCTCGCATGGTCTTATTATTGATTAAAGCTAATGTCCCACAAAATGATTATGTTTTCTTCCAAGCTTTTCTTATGTCATTTATATTAATATATTTGACTATGTCTTATGAATTTCATGTCATTTCTTCTCTATAAAGCTTTTAAATGTCTCATTATGATCATGCCTATTCGATTTAAGTCATTTTACTATCATGTTTATGTTTGTGCATACTGACTCATACTTAGTACATTCCATGAACTAATGCATACTTGTGCCCACATTATCTCATGAATATAGGGTCCGACGTTCCTACCTTGCACACTCGTGGCTAAACATTTATTTTGGTTCTTCAAGTGATTGGTGAGTCCTCATGTTTTGAGGACCGAGAGACTTTATAGTTTTATGTCTTTTCATTTTGAACTTTGTATGTGATGTATGGGTTACGTCCCAATCACTCTTCATATAATGTATTAGATGTCTTTGAGACTTATGATTAGACTTCCGTTATTCTTTAAAATCTTTTATATGAAATGCTTTCTTTGAACTCTTTAAATTCTATTATCTTGTACGATGTATGCTAAGTGGCTTGTGTGGGGCCTCTCGGGGTCCTATACGCCATGTTACGCCTAGGGTATACTTTGGGTCGTGACAAAAACTAGCTCGTTAGGAAACTGAAACTTGACTACTCAAATTCTACAATCGACTGAGGCATAGCAAGCATGAAGCCAATCCATACCTAGAATAACATCAAAATCCACCATGTCTAGCTCAACTAAGTTATCCATGGTGTATTTGTGATAGACAGAGATGGTACAATCACGATAGACTATTTCTGCTAGAATAGACTCACCAACAGATGTGGAAATACTGAAGGGCTCAAGAAGTTGTTTGGGGGAATGCTGAACTTCATGGCTACATAAGGAGTCACAAAAGGCAAACTCACACTTGGATCAATTAAGGCGTAAACATCAATAGAAAATAATTTAAGCATACTAGTGACAACATCTGGCGAGTTCTCCTGATCTTGGCAACTAGCCATAGAATACAGACGGTTTGTACCTCCCCTTGTTCCTGAAGTAGCTCCTCTCTGAGCAGTCCTGTCTACTGGGGCTGCTGAAGAAGATTGAGCTCTATTGCCCCTATTACCCTACCTGTTCTTAGGGCAATCTATCATTCAATGACCCATCTGACCATACTTGAAATAGCCATAGGAGCGATCACAACATTCTCTTGGGTGGTTTTTGTTGCACCTAGTGTAAGCGGGGGTACAATTACCCCCTTGTGCCACACTACCTTGAGCTTGAGTACCCTGAGCTCTAAAATTTTGGAGAATCTAATTTCCTATGATCATTCCTATTTCTTGGTATAGGTGCACTAGCTAATGATGGGACAGGTCCAGATGACTTCTGCTGAAAAGATGACCGATTCCCATTTCCTATTTCTTGTCTTGGCCCTCTTGTTGCAAAACTCTTCTCTATCCTTTAACTTATCTACCTCAACCTGCTGTGCATGAATCATGAGTCTGGCTATGTCCATTTCCCCTATCAACATAGCCGTCTTACCTTCCTTACTCGATAAGCAGGATAGCCCAGACATGAACAAACTCATCCTACTCCTCATATCCACCACCATCCCTGGAGCATAGAGGGATAGCTGAGTAAACTTGAGGTAGTACTCCTGCACACTCATAGCTTCCTTTTTCTGATTTAGGAACTCTCTCACCTTAGCTTCCGTTTGCTCTTGAGGAAAGAAGCGCCCCAAGAAAGCATTCACAAACACAACCCAGCTCAAAGTGGTGCCCCCTCTTCCACTGATCATACCATATCCTAGCAACACCTTTTAGCTGATATGAGGCAAACTCCACATGCTCTACATTAACAACACGCATGACCTCAAACACTTTCTGAAGCTCTTCCACAAAGTTCTCCAGATCCTCAATGAACTTCGACCCTGTGAACTCTGAAAGATTCATCCTAAAAAACTCATGGATTCTGGACGTATCAATCACAACCTAAAGAACCACTCCTTGTTAACCAACTTGATTTGCCACAACCTGGTCATCATCTGAATAACAATCCTGAACTCAGCATTGGTGACATCTACCTGAGGGTGTTGCACTTCTAGTGCATTGGGAGCTTCTTGACCTTGAGGATTAGCATTCCTCCTAGTAGTATGTCCTCGAACTGTGACACCTCAAATCTTAAAGGAAAGAAAAGGGTTATAGGTTTTTAAATCTAGTGCCAGCACCTACGGAGCCATCGACGGTCCGTGGCTTGACCTACGGTTCGTAGGTGGGAACCGTAGGTGGCAAGAAAAAATATTTAAAAAATGCCTAGTCCCAGTACCTTTTACGGTTCAAAACGACGGGCCATCGTTCAATGTACGAACCATAGGTGTACCTCGTAGGTAAGCCCAAGACTTAGAGATATTTTAGGGTCAAATGTTGGGACCTACGACCCTAATGTAGGGTCCGTGAAAGGACCCACGAGCCATAGGTGGGTTCCATCATTGGGAGTCTGGAGTTGATGGTCTCTGAATCGAACAACGGTTGACCAGTACGGTCTGTAGGTTGAGCCGTCGGTGGGGTCAACAGTTATATTTTTAGAGGGTCTTTTGGTCTTTTCTGTCACGACCCAAGGTACCCCCTAGACGTGACATGGCGTACAAAACCCCGAAAGACCTCATACAAGCCACTTAGCATACATCATACAAGATAATAGAGATTTTAAAAGTTCAAAAGACAATTCATTTACCAAAAGAGTTTAAACAATAGCGGAAGTCTACATATAGTCTCAAAAGCCATCTAGCATAGAAAATGAAAGAACGTTGGGACGTAACCCATACAAGTCTTTAACAAAAGGTAAATGAAATAAAAGTAAATCTGGCTACTTCCTCGAACATATGAGGACTCACCAAATTCTTCTATTTCTCTAATATCACGTACTAGCCATGAGAAGATGGGGATGCACTAGACCCTACACTTATAAGAAAATGTAGGCAAGAGTATGCGTTAGTACAAAAATGTACCAAGTATGACAACCATGCATAAAAACATTTAAACATGCTAAAAAGGGACATTTTCATAATCATGCAATGATCATGCAAAAAGTTGAGAAAAGGGTTAGAAATCATAAGTCATAAAACGTGATCAAGGCAAGCTAAACATCTTTACTTTACTTGAGAAATACCTTGAAAGCAACATAGTTCATTATTGTGGTAAGTAGCCTTAACCGACATATAAGACCATGTGAGCCATCAACATGGAATTCGATGTCTAATCCTACACCAATAGGGCCATCCTACTGTCCAAGGTAGGGCCCTTTACTTAACATATAGCTTACGGGAATCCACTAGCTAGTGTCTATCAGGGGCCATCATCCTATGGTGGCACATAGTTTAGGGATAAAGAGATTGCTTCTAGAAACCCAGCCTCTACTAACGGGAGGGTTCCCATCTCAATATCCTCTCGGTGTTAAGCATAAATCCCACATAATTAGTCATATATCATAATGCATCTTATTTTCCACAAAAAGGTACAACTAGAGTTACCAATCCAAGCTTACATCATTTAGAATAGCTCCTTAATCTTTTGATTCAACTTTAGTTGAGAAAGACCTTTCAACAAGTTATGAATCCATTTATGCGAGAAAACCTTTTACATTCATAGTTTGTGAGTAATAAGTGAGAAATCCTTTCACAACTCAACAATAACAATATTCATGCTTCCATCTCAAAGCAATCCATAAATCATCATAAATTTCATAATTGAACATGCATACTTTCATAAAACCCATCTTTTGATCATTCATCAATTCATCATGAATCATAGCTTTAGAAATCATTAAAACATGCATGAGTTCATATAAACTTCAATAATTCATCTTCTTCATAATTCAACCCAACCGCCCTCACTAGAATCAATTAACTGAACACCCAATCGGGCAAAACTATGAACATCACTAACCAACTCTTTCTTACCATCCTCAACATGAGCAACACTACCCCTAGACAACCGACTAAGAGCATCCGCTACCACGTTCGCTTTTTCGGGGTGATAGAGGACACTCATGTCGTAGTCCTTTAACAACTCAAGCCACCTCCTTTGGCGAAGATTTAGATCTTTTTTCTTGAACACATATTGCAAAATCTTATGGTCGGTAAAGACATTAACATGCACACCATACAAATCATGACTCCAAATCTTTAAAGCAAACACAACCGCCGCTAATTCTAAATCATGAGTAGGATAGTTCTTTTCATGAATCTTGAGTTTCCTTGAAGCATAAGCAATGACTTTTCCATTTTGCATAAGAACACTCCCTAACCCAATCCTTGAAGCATCACAATAAACCACAAACCCATCGGACCCTTCCGGTTGAGTCAATATCAGAGCCGAGGTAAATCTATCTTTCAACTCTTGGAAACTTTTCTGACATGCTTCGGACCAAGTGAACCTAAACTTCTTTTGAGTCAAAGCCATCGATGGAGAAGCAAGAGAAAAAAACCCTTCAACAAACCTCTTATAGTAACCAGCCAAACCCAAGAAGGTTCTAATATCCGAAGGTGATAGAGGTCTAGGCCAATTCTTAACCGCATCCGTCTTCCTAGGATCTACATCAATACCCTTACCGAAGACAATGTGACCAAGGATATCCACAGACCTTAGTCAAAACTCATATTTACTAAACTTTGCAAAGAGTTGTTGTTCCTTGAGGTGTTGCAACACAACCCTCAAATGATCGGCATGCTCATCCTCAGTCCTTGAATAAATCAAAATATCATCTATGAACACAATCACAAACATATCAAGATATTGTCTAAATACCACCCTATTTATCAAATCCATAAATGCGGCCGGAGCATTCGTCAACCCAAATGACATCACTAGGAATTCATAATGGCCATATCTAGTTCGGAAAGCCATTTTCAAAATATCATCTTCTTTCACCCTTAATTGGTGATAACCCGAACGAAGATCAATCTTAGAGAAGTAACTTGCCCCTTGGAGTTGATCAAACAAGTCATCTATCCTTGGAAGAGGATACTTATTCTTAATGGTAACCTTGTGCAATTTACGGTAATCAATACACATACGGAGTGAACCATCCTTCTTTCTAACGAACAAAACTTGAGCACCCCATGGAGAGATACTTGGTCGGATGAAACCCTCATCCAAAAAATCTTTCAATTGCTCCTTTAACTCCTTTAGTTCCACCTGGGCCATTCTATAAGGAGGAATAGAGATAGGTTGCGTATAGGGGAGAAGGTCAATACCGAAGTCTATTTCCCTTTAGGGAGGAACACTGGGTAGATCATCGGGAAACACTTTCAGAAACTCATTTACAACAGGGACCGACTCAAGAGTAGGGGTTTCAGAATCCATATCCCTCACCCTAACAAGATGGTATATGCAACCCTTAGAAATCATCTTTCTAGCTTTAAGACAAGAAACAAACAGAGCCTTAGGAATCAAATTTCCCCCTTCCATTCTAGGATAGGCTCGTTTGGGAATTGGAACCTGACCACTCGGGTCCTACAATCAATAGAAGCGTAACAAGAATGCAACCAATCCATCCCAAGAATAACATCAAAGTCTAGCATATCAAGCTTTACAAGATCAACATGAGTTACTCTATGGGATAAGGAGACAACACAATTTCTATAGACTCTCTTAGCCACAATAGATTCACCAATAGGAGTAGAGACACAAAAGGGATCTAACAACACATCCGGAAGAACATCAAACCTCATAGCCACAGATGGAGTCACAAAAGACAGAGTAGCACCAGGATCAAGCAAAGCATAAACATCAAAGAGAAAGACTTTCAACATACCGGTAACCACATCGGGAGAACCCTCTAGCTCATGGAGAGCTTGAAGTGCATATAATCGGTTTTGCTTGGGAGAATTTGAACCCGAACCACTAGGTGGAGCTTTCTTACCTTCTCTCCCCTTAGCCGCGAGAGATGGGCAATCCCTTATCTTATGACCGCTCTTACCACAACCGAAGCAACCATCCGTACCGGCTAAGCACTTGCCCTCATGTTTCTTCCCACACTTAGCACAAGTAGCCGATGAGAATCCACCAGCATTTCCTCCTTGGGGCTTAGGGTTAGGCACCCTATCTTTGTTAAACTTAGGAGGAGCATTGGAGGAACCTTGACTGAAAAACCTTTGTCGACACGTAGAACAACCATATCCATCGGACCTTTAATGTGAAAAATTACCATCACCAGTCTTAGCCCTCTTTGCCTCCCTAGACCTTTCCTTAAGTTTCTC
This sequence comes from Solanum appendiculatum, assembly GCA_018342035.1. NCBI lineage: Eukaryota > Viridiplantae > Streptophyta > Magnoliopsida > Solanales > Solanaceae > Solanum > Solanum appendiculatum. Next base: position 1,038,725 of record JAGDQO010000599.1, on the reverse strand, counting down.
CTCTTCTATTTGTTGGGAATGCACCATGAGACGAGAAATATCCATGTCATTAATAAGCATGGTAGTACGGCATTCCTTGACAACTATCTCGGACACACCCAAAATGAACTTACTCATCCTTGCCCTGGGATCGGCAACCATAGTAGGAGCATATCGAGATAATTGTGTGAACTTCAAAGCATACTCTTTCACACTCATGCTTCCTTGACGAAGATTGATGAACTCAAGCACCCTTGCCTCCCTCATCTCAAGGGGAAATAACCTATCAAGGAAAGCAACCTTGAACTTTTCCCAATCAAGAGGACCCGCATCAGCCGGCCTCTCACTCTTCCATTACTCAAACCATACTTGGGCCACACCCTTAAGTTGATAAGCGGCCAACTTCGCCTTTTCTTTCGGCGTTACACCCCTGATCATTAGCACCTTGTATACCTCATCAATGAACTCTTGAGGATCTTCCTCAACCTTAGAACCATGAAACTCCAGAGGATTCATTCTAGTGAAGTCCCTCACTTTTGATGCCGCTGTACCCACATTTGGGTTCACCGAAGCCACAACCTCCCTATTGGCTTGAGCCGTCATGGCTTGAGCCAACACTTGAAAAGTAGCCCTAAACTCCGCATTAGTCACTTGTTCGGTCAAAGGGTCGATCGGAACTTGAGGAGATTGAGGAGGAGCTTCTTGTTCCACATTCTCTCTCACATTCCTTCTAGCATAAGCTCTTCGAGTAGCCATATCCTGAAACGCATAGGATTGGGATTAGGAGAGAGACATATAGAGTTACACTCTATCGCACGACTTAGGAGTAATAAAAGAAGTGGAATTTCCTAAACATCTTATAGCTTCTTATTTATAAATGTGGCACGCTTCACACTCATGACAAGAATCTACTCAACGTGGCTTATGAGACTTCCTAGGATCTTTCTAAAACCTTGTGCTCTGAATACGAAGTTTGTTACAACCCAAGGTACCCCCTAGACGTGACATGACGTACAAGACCCCGAAAGACCTCATACAAGCCACTTAGCATACATCATACAAGATAATAGCGATTTTAAAAGTTCAAAAGGCAATTCATTTACCAAAAGAGTTTAAACAATAGCGGAAGTCTACATATAGTCTCAAAAGCCATCTAACATAGAAAATGAAAGAACGTTGGGATGTAACCCATACAAGTCTTTAACAGAAGGTAAATGAAATAAAAGTAAATCTGGCTACGTCCTCGAGCATATGAGGACTCACAAAATTCTTTAATTTCTCTAATATCACGTACTAGCCACGAGAAGATGGGGATGCGCCGGACCCTACACTTATAAGAAAATGTAAGCAAGAGTATGCGTTAGTACAAAAATGTACCAAGTGTGACAACCATGCATAAAAAAATTTAAACATGCTAAAAAGGGACATTTTCATAATCATGCAATGATCAAGCTAAAAGATGAGAAAAGGGTTAGAAATCATAAGTTATAAAACCTGATCAAGGCATGCTAAACATCTTTACTTTACTTGAGAAATACCTTGAAAGCAACTTAGTTCATTATTGTGGGAAGTAGCCTTAACCGACATATAAGACCATGTGAGCCATCAACATGGAATTCGATGTCTAACCCTACACCGATAGGGCCATCCTACTTGCCAAGGTAGGACCCTTTACTTAACATAGAGCTTACGTGGACTGTCACGCCCCGAGCCTACACCCTGGGCATGGCTGGCACTTAGGAACCATTTCTGATCCCCAAGCGAACCCTTGGCCTGGCTACATGACTTACATGATTCAAAAAAATACGCAGAAGCTTAAAATAGATGAACATTTAGACATTCATGAAAGTCTTAAAATACTGTCTTGCAAATACTAAACATAAGTCATAAGTTAAATAACTATCCTGAGAAAGACAAGGGAAACATCTAAATATGTCTGTCTATGAAGCCTCTAACAAGGTAAGATAAATGTCGGGTTAAGACCCATGACACCTCCAATATACTAAGCTAAATAAAAATGGAGTCTCCCGGAAGCAAGGGGGCCTCACCAAATACTGTCTTTGAATGAATAGTGACCTCAACGAAACGCCTATTGATGATCCTGAGTACCTATATCTGCATCATAATAAGATGTATGTCAAATGACGTCAGTACATTGAATGTACTGGTAAGTGATAGGGCTAGAGTAAGCAATTAACTGACTAGGATGACTGAAAACAACATAACTGGATCAATACATGAATATGAAGTGAAAACCATTTAAGCTTGACAATAAGGTATGCAATGAAAGCAACATGAATGACTAAGAGCAACTCAACAGTATATCAATACATGAATAAGACATGGAAACTCTTTAAGCTTTACAATAAGATATGCAGTAAAAGCAATATGAAAAATAACATACTTTACTTGTGGGGAGTTTCTCTAACCGACAACCATTACTATGAGCCTAGTAATGATAGAACGTTTCGCCCACATTGCAAGGTCCATCTTATACCTTGCCGGGGTATAGGATGATATTGTGACTATGGATCCATCTAATAGGCCTTCTCAGAGGCAGTGAGGAGTCGCATAAAGAATCAATGCTATCCTATCCTACGCTGACTACGTAGTTTTATGAGACTTCAGAGTCATAAAAGACTCTAACCCAATTCGGTGCTCGATACTACTCCCAAAATAATCATTATAACTTTATTCTCAATACACCCTTTACAAAGAAGAGACTTTTTACTTTACTGAAGTACTTCTCAAAACTTTAGACATAAAACACCCTTTACAAAGAAGAGACTTTTTACTTTAATAAAGTACTTTTCAAAACTTTAGACATACTTGCATCCTTGAAACATGAACTTGTGAACTTATCTTTCAAGCCCAATAATAAACATAGGAATATATATATATATATATATGTATATATAAATAACATTTGAAGCTCTTAAGTTTTTATGCAATAGAACCTTTAAACTTTCCTCTTATCTTACGTTAATTTGGAATGTAAATGAAGACATGTGAGTAGGATAATGCATGATTTTTCAATGGTAAATGGAGCCTATAGGAGCTAATATAGAGTGGGGAAGCATAGCCACAACTTAAAGGAACACACCTGAATGAACAGAGAAGAAATGGGCCTTGGCGACCCCTGGCGTACTGCTGGCGTGGGGCGCCAGGCCCTAAACTTCAGAGGAAAATTTGGGGCGCACTGCTGGTGTGGGGCGCCAGGCCCCAAACTTCAGAGGGCCAACTCTGGTGCCTTAGTGGCGCCCTACCTCACCCCCTGCCCAGAACTATTGACGAATTTTCTTACTCAATTACGGGTCCTAACTCATCTAGAATCGATTGGTTTCCTCCAAAATCTCTTTGATTCACAAAACCAACATGAAATTATCAAAATCCCACTCAAATTCTATCAAGAAACACCACTCATTCGCAAAACCCTCACCTCAAGAACTCAAAATCTCCATTGATAAAGAATGAAGCTTAAAACTCAAGAACTCTTCAAGAACATTTACATAAACGATTTTATGGGTGAATTAATGAAAGAATTGCATGCTTGACATGAGGTGACCAAATTCATCACTATGGAAAGCCTCACATACCTGGAAAGAACGATGTTCTTGGCGAAAACCACAATTCTTGAAGAACGCTTGAACTTAGCCCTTTTTCTCTTCTTGAAACCTCGCTCTAAAACCCTAAGTAGTTTAAGAATGTGAATAGGTGATTTATAATCTGATTAGACCATTAATTAGGTCAGGAAAAACGTGCTAAGACTAGTGGGAAAAAGTAAAAGACCAAAATACCCTTTCCTAAAATGAATGAAGTGCCTTAAATAGAGAGGCTTCACTTAAACGGGCATAACGTTTTACTCCGAGCTTCAAATGGAGCAAACTTGGAGGCGTTGGAAAGATGACTTAAACACCTTCGATTTGATAGCTCATGGAGCACCTTATTCATTATGTGCTGAGAGATTTGATCGTTTGAAGTTTCCCTAAGTAGAACTTAGGTCAAAACTCACTCGATAGGGAAGTTTTCAACTCAACTTTGTGCTAGTGGACTCTAGTGACGTTAATTGACATCCAAAATCACTCCCACACTAATGAATTGATCTTAGAATCTAAGAACAATTAAGAATCACTCGGTACGATCTTATTCACAATTCAAGAATGGTTTGGTCTTAACTTAAAAATTTTCTGGGGTGTTACATGGATCCACTAGCTAGTGTCTATCAAAGATCATCATCCGATGGTGGCAAATAGTTTAGGGATAAAGGGATTGCTTCTAGAAACTCAGCCTCTACTAACGAGAGAGTTCCCATCTCAATATCCTCTCGGTGCTAAGCATAAATCCCACGGAATTACTCATATATCATAATGCATCTTATTATCCATGAAAATGTACAACTAGAGTTACCAATCCAAGCTTACATCATTTAGAATAGCTCCTTAATATTTTGATTCAACTTTAGTTGAGAAAGACCTTTCAACAAGTTATGAATCCATTTATGCGAGAAAACCTTTCACATTCATAGTTTTTGAGTAATAAATGAGAAACCCTTTCACAACTCAACAACAACAATATTCATGCTTCCATCTCAAAGCAATCCATAAATCATCATAAATTTCATAATTGAACATACATACTTTCATAAAACCCATCTTTTGATCAGTCATCAATTCATCATGAATCATAGCTTTAGAAATCATTAAAACATTCATGAGTTCATATAAACTTCAATAATTCAACCCAACATTTATGCGTAATCTCAAAATTAGGGGAATTCTTATGGGTTCATGGAAATTCATCTTAAAACATGTAATTCAACTCAATTCATACTTAGAACACCATAATTGAAAGTAATTTGATCATAATTGAAAGAACCCACATCATGGAAGAAAACCCTTAAATCAAATTGGGGGTTTGATAGTTGAAAATTGAGAAATTTAGCGACTCTATGGAGGAATGGGCTCCATAGATGAAGATCATCATACCTCAATGCCAAAACCTTGAAATCAATGAAGGATTAGGAGACTTGACTTGAAAACCCTAGCTCTTGCCCCTTCTTCTTCAAGCTTTCTAGAGAGAGAAATATTTTGGAGAGGAGAGTTTTGGGAATGATTAGGAATTGGTAAAATTAGTCTTAAAAGGCTTATATAGTGCCTAGGATTAAAGGGTAACCGACTTAGATTAGGGATTAAACATCCAGGGAAAAGACCAAAAATCCCTATAAAAATAACTGTCGGGCCCTATCTACAGTTGGACCTACGGTCCGTAAGTTAACCTACGGACCGTCCTATTCCTCCGTAGATAGGTTCAGAGAGTTTTTAACTTTCGACCCCCCAACGACGGGTCAACATGTACGGCTCGTGGTTCAACTTATGGTCTGTACATGGCCACAGTAGGTCTGACCTTAGCCCCTGAAGATTTCACTAAGTCAGGGTCTCATCTACGGGACCTTCCTATGGTCCTTACATTAAATGATGGACCTTCCTAGCGAGCCGTAGAGAGATACTGACGATTGACATTTTGAAGAAATTAAAGAGTCCAACTACGGTTCCCACCTACGGCCCGTCAGTCCATCTACGGTCCGTAGGTGGCCTCCGTTGTCACTGGCACCTGAACCTGCAACTTTTCTTCTTCCAAAATCTGAGGTGTTACAATATCTCGCCCTTGGGAACATTCATCCTCGAACGGGATTCAAGACCTCAAAGGAAGTATAGGAACTTAATCTAACATCCCAACATGCATGCAATCACATAAATGCACATATCCGAGGAGGAAACATCAACTCCAAGCTAAAGCATGTTCAAAACATCATTTCATGAAGGTCATATGCAAGTCATACTCAAATGCAAATAATCATAGATAAATCAATCAAGTCAGCTCTTTTTCTCAAAATTTAGACTCTTCATGAACATGCATAAATGATGAATCAAGGGAATATCTAAGACACATGAGACCAAAAGAATGGACCATGAGGGACTAAATACCTCAAGCTAGAGTAGGATCGGAGGGAAAGAGATGAGGCTATTGGGACATCATATCGGCCTCGGCCTCCCAAGTAGCACCCTCAACTAATTGATTCCTCCAAAGAACCTTCACGGAAGCAACTTCCTTATTTTTTAACTTTCGAACTTGCCGGTCTAAAATCTAAATCGGAACTTCTTCATAGAAAAGGCTATCCTTTATGTCGAGATTCTCTAATGGCATTATAGATGTCGGATCGCCAACAAATTTCTTCAACAATGAGACATGGAAAATTGGATGCACCGATGCCAAATCATTAGGCAAGTCAAGTTCATAAGCAATCTTACCAACACGCCTCAAAATTTGATATGGGCCTACATAATGGGGACTAAGCTTCCCTTTATTCCCGAATCTCATTACACCCTTCATTGGTGAAATTTTCAAGTAAACCCAATCATCAACATCAAATTCTAAATCTCTCCTTTTAACATCAGCATAGGACTTTTGTCGACTTTGAGCCATTTTCAACCTTTCTCTAATAAGCCGAACCAACTCGGGACCTATCGAAGCAACTTCCCTAACTTCAAACCAACCTATAGGAGATCTACACCTCCTACCATAAAGAGCCTCAAACGGAGCCATGTCAATACTAGAATGGTAGCTATTATTATAAGCAAATTCAATCAAAGGCATATGATCGTCCCAATTACCCTTGAAGTCAATCACACAAGCCCTCAACATATCTTCCAAAGTTTGGATAGTACGCTCCGCTTGCCCATCGGTTTGCGGATGAAAGGATGTACTAAGTTTAACACGAGTACCAAGACCCTTTTGGAAAGACTTTCAAAATTGAGAAGTAAATTGTGCACCACGATCGGAGATAATGGATAAAGGCACTACATGCAATCTAACCATTTCTCTCAAGTAAAATTTAGCATATTCCTCCTTCGAATAAGAAACCTTGACGGGTATGAAATGGGCTGATTTCGTCATAGGATCCACAATAATCCAAATTGAATCATATTGCCGCCGGGTGTGTGGTAACCCAACAATGAAGTCCATATTCAAATCTTCCCACTTCCAAGTAGGAATACTTATATCTTGGGAAAAACCTCTCGGCTTTTGATGCTCGACTTTCACTTGTTGACAATTAGGGCACTTAGCCACAAATTTCGCAATGTCTTTCTTCATCCCATTCCACAAATTTGCTCCCTTAGGTAATCTACATCGGGAATACATAAATGACCTTGATATCGAAACACACCATCTCCCCCTTGGGAGAAAGCCTCCACGGACTTCTTGAGCACCGCTTCCTTCAACTCAACCAAATTAGGATCAAGATCTTGCTTAGTCTTCACATCGGACACAAAAGACGATTTTGAACCATTGTGAATCATAACACCACCCTCACTAGAATCGATTAACCGAACACCCAATCGGGCCAAACTATGAACATCACAAACCAACTCTTTCTTACCATCCTCAACATGAGCAACACTACCCCTAGACAACCGACTAAGAGCATCCGCTACCATGTTCGCCTTTCCGGGGTGATAGAGGACACTCATGTCGTAGTCCTTTAACAACTCAAGCCACCTCCTTTGGCAAAGATTTAGATCTTTTTTCTTGAACACATATTGCAAACTCTTATGGTCGGTAAAGACATTAACATGCACACCATACAAATAATGCCTCCAAATCTTTAAATCAAACACAACCGCTGCTAATTCTAAATCATGAGTAGGATAGTTCTTTTCATATATCTTGAGTTGCCTTGAAGCATAAGCAATGACTTTTCCATTTTGCATAAGAACACACCCTAACCCAATCCTTGAAGCATCACAATAAACCACAAACCCATCGAACCCTTCCGGTAGAGTCAATATCGGAGCCGAGGTAAGTCTATCTTTCAACTCTTGGAAACTCTTCTCACATGCTTCGGACCAAGTGAACTTAACCTTATTTTGAGTCAAAGCCATCAATGGAGAAGCAATTGAAAAAAACTCTTCAACAAACCTCCTATAGTAAACTATCAAACCCAAGAGACTTTTAATATTCGAAGGTGATAGAGGTCTAGGCCAATTCTTAACCACATCCGTCTTCCTAGGATCTACCTCAATACCCTTACCAAAACAATGTGACCAAGGAAAGCCACGAACCTTAGCCAAAACTCACATTGATTAAACTTTGCAAAGAGTTGTTGTTCCTTGAGGACTTGCAACACAACCCTCAAATGATCGGCATGCTCATCCTCACTCCTTGAATAAATCAAAATATCATCTATGAACACAATCACAAACATATCAAGATATTGCCTAAATACCCTATTCATCAAATCCATAAATGCGGCCGAAGCATTCGTCAACCCAAACGACATCACTAGGAATTCATAATGGCCATATCTAGTCCGGAAAGCCATTTTCGGAATATCATCTTCTTTCACCCTCAATTGGTGATAACCCGAATGAAGATCAATCTTAGAGAAGTAACTTGCCCCTTGGAGTTGATCAAACAAGTCATCTATTCTTGGAAGAGGATACTTATTCTTAATGGTAACCTTCTTCAATTGACGATAATCAATACACATACAGAGTGAACCATCCTTCTTTCGAACAAATGAAACTAGAGCACCCCATAGAGAGATACTTGGTCGGATGAAACCCTTATCCAACAAATTTTTCAATTGCTCCTTTAACTCCTTTAGTTCAGCAGGGGCCATTCTATAAGGAGGAATACAGATAGGTTGCGTATCGGGGAGAAGGTCAATACCGAAGTCTATTTCCCTTTGGGAAGGAACACCGGGTTGATCATCGGGAAACACTTCCAGAAACTTATTTACAATGGGGACTGACTCAGAGTAGGGGTTTCGAAATCCATATTCCTCACACTAACAAGATAGTATATTCAAACCTTAGAAATCATCTTTCTAGCTTTAAGACAAGAAACAAACAGACCCTTAGGCATAGAATTTCCCCCCTTCCATTCTAGGATAGGCTCGTTTGGGAATTGGAACTTGACCACTCGGGTCCTACAATCAATAGAAGCGTAACAAGAATGCAACCAGTCCATCACAAAAATAACATCAAAGTCTAGCATATCAAGCTCTATAAGATCAACATGAGTGACTCTATGGGATAATGAGACGGGACAATTTCTATAGACTCTCTTAGCCACAATAGATTCACCAATAAGAGAAGAGACACAAAAGGGATCTAACAACACATCCGGAAGAACATCAAACCTCATAACCACATACGGCGTCACAAAAGACAGAGTAGAACCGGGATCAAGCAAAGCATAAAAATCAAAGCGAAAGACATTCAACATACCGGTAACCACATCGGGAGAACCCTCTTGCTCATGGCGAGCTTGAAGTGCATAGAATCAGTTTTGCTTGGAAGCATTTGAACCCGAACCACTAGGTGGAGCTTGCTTACCTTCTCTCCCCTTAGCCACGAGAGATGGACAATCCCTTATCTTATGACCGCTCTTACCACAACCGAAGCAACCATATGTACTAGCTAAGCACTTGCCCTCACGTTTCTTCCCACACTTAGCACAAGTAGCCGATAAAAATCCACCCCCATTTCCTCCTTGGGGCTTCGGGTTAGGAGGAGCATTGGAGGAACCTTGACCGAAAAACCTTTGTCGACACTTAGAGCGACCATGTCCATCGGACCTTGAATGTGAGAAATTACCATCACCAATCTTGGCCCTCTTTGCCTCCTTAGACCTTTCCTTAATTTTCTCCTCTTCTATTTGTTGGGAATGCACCATGAGACGAGAAATATCCATGTCATTAATAAGTATGACGGTACGGCATTCCTTGACCACCATTTCGGACACACCCAAAATGAACTTACTCATCCTTGCCCTAGGATCGGCAACCATAGTAGGAGCATATCGAGATAATTGTGTGAACTTCAAAGCATACTATTTCACACTCATGCTTCCTTGACGAAGATTGATGAACTCAAGCACCCTTGCCTCCCTCATCTCAAGGGGAAATAACCTATCAAGGAAAGAAACCTTTAACTTTTCCCAAACAAGAGGACCCGCATCAGCCACTCTCTCACTCTTCCATTGCTCAAACCATACTTGGGCCACACCCTTAAGTTGATAAGCAGCCAACTCCGCCTTTTCTTCCAGTGTTACACCCATGATCATTAGCACCTTTTACACCTCATCAATGAACTCTTGAGGATCTTCCTCAACCTTAGAACCATGAAACTCTAGAGGATTAATTCCAGTGAAGTCCCTCACTCTTGATGCCGCCATACCCACATTTGGGTTCACCGGTGCCACAACCTCCCTATTGACTTGAGCCATCATGTCTTGAGCCAACACTTGAAAAGTAGCCCTAAACTTCGCATTAGTCACTTGTTCGGCCAAAGGGTCGATCGGAACTTGAGGAGATTAAGGAGGAGCTTCTTGTTCCACATTCTCTCTCACATTCCTTCTAGCATAAGCTCTTCGAGTAGCCATATCCTGAAAAGCATAGGACAAGGATTAGGAGAGAGACATTATAAAGTTACACTCTATCTCACGACTTAGGAGTAATGAAAGAAGTAGAACTTCCTAAACATCTTATAGCTTCTCATTCATAAATGTGGCGCGCTTCACACTTATGAACAAGACTCTACTCGACGTGGCTTATGAGACTTTCTAGGATCTTTCTAAAACCTTGTGCTCTGAATACCAAGTTTGTCACGACCCAAGGTACCCCCTAGACGTGAAATGGCATACAAGACACCAAAAGGCCTCATACAAGTCACATAGCATACATCATACAAGATAATAGCGATTTTAAAAGTTAAAAAAAAATTCATTTACCAAAAGAGTTTAAAAAATAGCGGAAGTCTACATATAGTCTTAAAAGCCATCTAACATAGAAAATGAAAGAACGTTGGGACGTAACCTATACATGTCTTTAACAGAAGGTAAATGAAATAAAAGTAAATCTGCCTACGTCCTCGAGCATATGAGGACTCACCAAATTCTTCAATTATCTAATATCACGTACTAGCCACGAGAAGATAGGGATGCGCCGGACCCTACACTTATAATAAAATGTAGGCAAGAGTATGCGTTAGTACAAAAATGTACAAAGTATGACAACCATGCATAAAAACATTTAAACATGCTAACAAGGGACATTTTCATAATCATGCAATGATCAAGCTAAAAGATGAGAAAAAGGTTAGAAATCATAAGTCATAAAACGTGATCAGGCAAGCTAAACATCTTTACTTTACTTGAGAAATACCTTGAAAGCAACTTAATTCATTATTGTGGGAAGTAGCCCTAATCGACATATAAGACCATGTGAGCCATCAACATGGAATCCGGTGTCTAACCCTACACCGATAGGGCTATCCTACTTGCAAAGGTAGGACCCTTTACTTAACATATAGCTTACATGGATCCACTAGCTAGTGTCTATCAAAGATCATCATCCGATGGTGGCAAATAGTTTAGGGATAAAGGGATTGCTTCTAGAAACTCAGCCTCTACTAACGGGAGAGTTCCCATCTCAATATCCTCTCGGTGCTAAGCATAAATCCCACGGAATTACTCATATATCATAATGCATCTTATTATCCATGAAAATGTACAACTAGAGTTACCAATCCAAGCTTACATCATTTAGAATAGCTCCTTAATCTTTTGATTCAACTTTAGTTGAGAAAGAACTTTCAACAAGTTATGAATCCATTTATGCAAGAAAACCTTTCACATTCATAGTTTTTGAGTAATAAATGAGAAACCCTTTCACAACTCAACAACAACAATATTCATGCTTCCATCTCAAAGCAATCCATAAATCATCATAAATTTCATAATTGAACATACATACTTTCATAAAACCCATCTTTTGATCAGTCATCAATTCATCATGAATCATAGCTTTAGAAATCATTAAAACAGGCATGAGTTCATATAAACTTCAATAATTCAACCCAACATTTATGCGTAATTTCAAAATTAGGGGAATTCTTATGGGTTTATGGGAATTCATCTTAAAACATGTTATTCAACTCAATTCATACTTAGAACACCATAATTGAAAGTAATTTTATCATACCTGAAAGAACTCACATCATAGAAGAAAACCTTTAAATCAAATTGGGGATTTGATAGTTGAAAATTGAGAAATTTAGCGACTCTATGGAGGAATGGGCTCCATAGATGAAGATCATCACACCTCAATGCCAAAACCTTGAAATCAATGGAGTATTAGGAGACTTGACTTGAAAACCCTAGCTCTTGCCCCTTCATCTTCAAGCTTTCTAGAGAGAAAAATATTTGGGAGAGGTGAGTTTTGGGAATGATTAGGAATGGCTAGAATTAGGCTTAAAAGGCTTATATAGTGCCTAGGATTAATGGGTAACCAACTTAGATTAGAGATTAAACATCTAGGAAAAAGACTAAAAAGCCCTTTAAAAATAACTGTTGGGCCCTATCTATGGTTGGACCTACGGTCCGTAAGTCAACTTACGGACCGTCCTGTTCCTCCGTAGATAGGTTCAGAGATTTTTTTACTTTGGACCCCCCAACGATGGGTCACCATGTACGACTCGTGGTTCAATTTACGGTCCATACATGGCCACCGTAGGTCTGACCTTAGCCCCTGAAGATTTCACTATGTCAGGGTCTTATCTACGGGACCTTCCTACGATCCGTACATTGAATGACGGACCGTCCTGGTTAGCCGTAGAGTGATACTGATGATTGTCCTTTTAACAAAATTAAAGAGTCAAACTAAGGTTCCCACCTACGGCCCGTCAGTCCATCTACGATCCATAGGTGGCCTCCGTCGTCACTGGCACCTGAACCTGCAACTTTTCTTCTTCAAAAATCTGAGGTGTTACATTTTCCCTAAATGTTTAATTCCTAATCTAAATCGGTTACCCTTTAATCCTAGTCACTATATAAGCCTTCTAAGCCTAATTTCTACCCTTCCTAATCACTTCTCAACTATTCCCAAAACCTCTCCAAATATTTCTCTCTCTAGATGAAGAAGAAGAAAGCTAGGGTTTGAAGGGAAAGTCTCCAATTCCCCCATTGATTTCAAGCTTTTGACATTGAGGTATGATGACTTTCATCTTTGGAGTCCTTTCCTCCATAGGGTTCCCAAATTCCTGAATTTTCAAAGTAAGAATTCTCAATTGAATTTAGGGTTTTCTTCTATCATGTGGGTTCTTTCAAATTATGATTTTATTGATTGAATTATATTCAATTATGCATGAATTGAGTTAAATTGCATGTTTTAAGTTGAATCCCCATGAACCCATATGAATTTCATAATTTCTAGACTATGATCATAATATGAGGTTTGAACTATGAAAGTTGAATTGGGAAAAATTGAATGATTTTAAGATGAATTTATGTGAGCCCATGCATGATTTATGTCTTCTAAGCTATGGATTTCATGATGAAGTTATGAATGGTCAAAAGATGGGTTTTATGAAAATATGCATGTTCAATTATGAAATTATGATGATTTGAGATTTTGCTTTGCGATTGAAGCATAAATAATGTTGTTGTTGAGTTGTGAAAGGGTTTCTCACATACTACTCAAACCATGAATGTGAAAAGATTATTATCACATAAAGGATTCATAAAGGGTTGAAATGTTTTCTCAACTAAACTTGAATCAAAGTTAAGGAGCTATTCTAATGAAAGGGACAAGAGGCGATTACCCATGTTCCCTAATGATAGATAAGAGGCGATTACCCATGTCTACTAAAGATAAGATGAATTATGATTTATGACTATTCCATGGGAATTATACTTAGCATCGAGTGGAAAAGTGGAGATTACCCATGTCCCATAAACTATGTGCTACCATAGGATGATTGTCTAGATAGACATTAGCTAGTGGATCCACGTAAGCTAGAAGTTCATGGTCTTACCTTTGCAAGTAGGACACCTCTTTTTGGTGTGGGGTAGACACTGGATTCCATGTTAATAGCTCAGACGGTCTTAAATGTCGGTTAAAGGTACCCACAAAACAATGAACGAAAGTGACTTTCAAAGTATCTTATAAGTGTTTTAAGCATGTTTAGCTTGCATTGACCATGATCTTATGACTTATATTTCTAACCTCTTTTATCTCATGTTTTAGCTTGGTCTTTGCATGTCTTATAAATGTCCCCTTTTATCATGATCTTATGGTTTTATGCATAGTTTCCAGAATTTACACTGTCCAGGTAAAAAATGACCTCCGCGAATGCGGACCACTAACTCCGCGAACGCGCTGACCCTCCGCAAACGCGGAGGCTTAACAGTCAACGCTCCGCGCACGCGTTGACCTTCCGCGAACGCGGATGCTTAACAGCTAACACTCTGCGAACGTGGACCTTGTCCCTCCGCGAACGCGGAGGCTAAAACATCAGACATCAGATAGCAGCAAAAACAACTATTTCACAAGTCTCCGAATGGACCCTCAGGATTCGTTCGGAACCCCGTGAACACAAACCAGATATGCAACCCTACTAAATTCAACGTTCCGGATTCAATGAAACCATCGAAATTTGGATTCGAGGTCACCTTGACCTGAAACTCGATAAAACACAACAAAACTAACTTAAGCCTCAACAACTCAAAACGAGCTCGGGCCTCTAAAAAAATTCAACCAAGGCCACCCTTAGGCCTATAAGATCATCCCCCAAATCCAATGGAGTTGTCGCAATCGACATCCGAGCATCGGATCTCCGAATGTTGACCAAAGTCAACCCTATGATCAAATTTCCACAATTTTCCCACTTAGGACCTCATATCCACGATACAGCCCCAAAACTGACCCCGTTGACTCTCCTAGGTTAGAATACACATTCCAAAACTGATGGAATTGACAGAATTCCCATCCGAGCTCCGAAACTCTGAATGACCTCAAAAACCACAATTTAGCAACTTAAGCCTTTAAAGTTCAAAACTTTTCAAAAACTTCATTTTAACTCAAACTTAAACAAAACCAAGCTCAAAAACATATCAAACATGACTGGGGCAACTCTCGGGAGGGGCAAAACGGTCATTTTGTAAAAATTACCAAAAATGACCTTCAGGGTCATTACATTATCCACCACCAAAAACCATGATGTTCGTCCTCGAACATAAAGTAAAAGATTGTACCTGAAGCCTCAAAAAGCTGAGGATACGTGGCACGCATGTCAAACTCGGACTCCCATGTAGCCTCTCCAGCCGAACGGTGACCCCACTGCACCTTCATTGAAGCAATCTCCTTGGTCCTAAGCTTACAGACCTGTCTATCAAGCTCCTCCTCATAAGTCAAATCAGGACCCAATTCCACACAATCGAGTGTAATCACATGCGACTCATCCGGGATGTACTTTCGTAGCACAGAGACATGGAACACAGGATGCACTACTTTCAAGCTAGGTGGTAAGGCCAACCTATAGGCCACCTCACCCACCCTGTCTAAGATCTCAAAAGGGCCAACGAACCTAGGGCTAAGCTTGCCCTTCTTCTCGAATCTCACAACACCCTTCATGGGTGATACTCGAAGCCAAACATGATCTCCCTCCATAAACACTAGGTCTCGAACTTTCCGATCGGCATAGCTCTTCTGCCGACTCTGAGCGGTCAACAGTCTACTCTGAATCAAACAGACCTGCTCCATGGCATCTCTAAGCAAGTTAGTGTCTAAGGAATCCATCTCCGCCGAATCAAACCACCCAATTGGTGATCTACACCGTCAGCCATGCAAGGTCTCCAATGGAGAATGCTGGAATGATAACTGTTGCTATAGGCAAACTCTGCTAGGGGCAAATGTTAATCCCACCTAGCACCAAAGTCAATCACACAAGCAAGGAGCATATCCTCAAGCACCTGAATCGTCCGCTCAGACTGATGAAATGTTGTGCTCATATCTAGCCGAGTACCCAAACCATACTGTAAAGCTCTCCATAAGTGTGAGGTGAACAAAGAACCTCGATCTGAGACTATAGATACCAGCACCCCATGAAGTCTAACAATCTGACTGATATAGAGCTGGGCTAACTTCTCTGCCGTATACTTCACCCGATCTGGAATGAAATGAGCGGACTTAGTCAGCCTATCAACAACCACCCAAATAGAATCATAACCACCCACGGTGGTAGGCAAACCCACAACAAAGTCCATAGTGATCCGCTCCCACTTCCAAGTGGGAATGGGCATCCTCTGAGACACACCTCCGGGCCGCTGGTGCTCACACTTGACATGTTGATAGGTCAAACATAGTTTGCAATATCTCTCTTCATACCATACCACCAGTAGTACTGGCTCAGATCATGATACATTTTCACTGTCCCCGGATGGATAGAATATCTAGAGCAATGGGCCTCCTCTAGAATCAGTCTAATAAGCTCACCCACCTTGGGCACACAAATTCGACCTCCGATCCTCAAAACTCCATTGGAATCAAGTGCAGCCTCCTTGGCTTCACCTCTCTCTTGTCATCACAACTTCTCATCCTCAAACTGGTGCTCACGAATCTTTCCACCTAAGGAAGAACGAGCCTCAATGAATGCAATCAAACCACCGCTCTCCTCAGAAACCTGCAACCTGACAAAACTGTGGGCTAATCTCTGAACATCTCTAGCGAAGGTCCTCATATCAACACTGATCGCAGCGAGACTCCCCATACTAGGAGCCTTCCTACTCAAAGCATCGGCCACCACATTGGCCTTCCCAAGATGGTACTGAATGATCATATAGTAGTCCTTCAGTAACTCAAGCCATTTGCGCTGTCTCAAGTTCAGATCCCTTTGACTGAATATGTACTGAAGACTCTGATGATAGGTGAAGACCTCACAATGAACCCCTTACAAGTAATGCCGCCACAACTTAAGCACAAACACAACTCCTTCAAGCTCTAGGTCGTGAGTAGGGTAGTTCTTCTCATGAGCCTTCAACTGTCTAGAAGCATAGGCAATAACCTTCCCTTTCTGCATCAATACACCTCCCAAACCAACTCCGGAGGCGTCACAATAAATGGTAAAAACCACACCCTCCTCGGGCAAGGTCAATACAGGACCAGAAGTCAACAAGGCCTTGAGCTTTTGAAAGCTCACCTCACACTCATCGGACCAATGCAAATCTACAGTCTTCTGAGTCAACTTAGTCAATAGCGCTGCAATAGAAGAGAAACCCTGCACAAACCGTCTGTAATAGCTTGCTAACCCGATGAAACTCTGAATCTCAGAAGGAGTAGTAGGTCTCGTCCAACCCTTCACTGCCTCAATCTTGGCTGGGTCAACTCGAACACCCTCCTTGGACACCACGTGTCCCAAGAATGCCACAGACTTGGGCCAAAACTCACACTTGGAGAATTTGGCATATAACTTGTGCTCCCTCAAAGTCTAAAGTTCCATTCTCAAGTGACAGACATGATCCTCCTCGGTCCAAAAATATATCAGGATATCATCAATGAACACAATCACGAAGGTGTCAATACGGGCGGAATACTCTGTTCATCAACTCCATAAATGTCGCAGGGGCGTTAGTCAGCCCAAAAGACATCACTAAAAACTCATAGTGGCCATAACGAGTTAGAAAAGTTATCTTAGGAATATCTGATGGCCTAATCTTCAACTGGTGATATCCGAACCTCAAGTCAATCTTGAAAAACAACACTGCACCTGAAGATGATCAAATAGATCATCAATGCGAGAAAGAGGGTACTTGTTCTTAACAGTTACCTTGTTCAACTGTCTATAATCGATGCACATCCTCATAGAGCCATCTTTCTTCTTAACAAAGAGAACCGGTGTTCCCCAAGGTAACACACTAGGGCGAATTACTCAACAAATCCTACAACTGATCCTTCAACTCCTTCAACCCAGCCGGAGCCATACGATACGGGGCAATAGAGATGGGCTTAGTGTCCGGCTCTAAGTCAATAGCAAAATCAATGTCCCTATCCGGAGAATACCAGGAAGATCAGTAGGGAACACATCAGCAAACTCCTGAACCATAGGAATGGACTCCATGGGAGGTGGCTCAACACTAGTATCCCGAATAAAGGCCAAATAGGACAAGCAACCTCTATTATTATTATTATTATTATTATTATATCTATTATTATTATTATTATTTATTATATTATTATTATTTTATTCATTATTATTATTATTATCATTATTATTATTATTATTTATTATTATTATTATTATTCATTATTATTATCATTATTATTATTATCATTATTATTATTATTATTATTATTATTATTATTATTATTATATTATTATCTTTATTATTATTATTATTATTATTATTATTATTATTATTATTATTATTATTATTATTATTATTAGTGTTATTATTATTATTATCATAACATAAAGGAAACAATTAAGTTAATTAGTGAATTGAGTCCCCATAAACTCAACCCAATAGCCAAAAATATTTAACGCAGAAATAATTCCTAAGAATTGAAGATCATCATACCAAAATCTAAAACAGTCAAATTGGGGATGCAACCCCAAAAATAAAATACAGCTAAAGTCTATAAGTCTATGGCCGAACAAATGGACAAGAAGATGAAAAAGAATCCATGGTAGCCTGAAAGATGTAGCTCACCCTTGGATATGAATCAAGTATCTCTCAATTGAGGTCTCGGAAACAGCTACTGGAAGATGCTCTATACTCATTAAGGAAAAGAACAAGTGCAATATCAGTACACAAATCACATTATACTATTAGGATCACACATACAATCCAAGATTTGAATATAAACAGTTTACTACTATGCACTAACACAGAATATGTCACGACCCGATTCCTTGAGTCATGATGACGCCTACTAAAACCCATCAGTAGGCAAGCCAGCTCGTATCCCGGAAGTTACAAGTAATGGGATTGAGGGCAAAAACTAAACTCAAACTAAATGGTAACATAAATAACAAAATCATAGAAGAAGAAGCGGAAGCACGCCAAAACTATATACAAATGAAAGATCCCTCCCTGAACCTGGAAGTCACACGTACAGAGCTACTAACAGAAAGAGTACAAGTCTCAAAAGTGGACCACAGAAACCAGACTCTCTCAAAAAGCAAAAGACAATGGAATATGTATAAACAGAAGGAGACGGGTAACTCCAGGACGCTGTGGGCTCACCCTCGCCTTAGAATCCGATCGCAGCTGGCTCGACGTCAACGCTGGTAGCTGGTGCTCGGACCTGCATCACGAAAACAGATGCAGAGTGTTGCATGAGTACCAAACAATAGGTACTCAGTAGGCATCATAGGCTGACTGAGCAAGAGAAAGCAAAAGCAATATAAATTGTAAGAATATAACATCACAATCAGAAATCGGAATGGGAAAATCTACTAGATATGCACACGAGTGTACTAGCACACAAAGACAAGGAGAACAAATAACTAAATCTGATCGGGCTCCCATAAACCCGATGGGTTCACTTGTGCGCAATGCTAAAAGTAAACCCGAGCGGACTCCCATAAGCCCGACAGGTACAAGGAAGAGTTAGCAATGGAATCAGAGAATCCGATGAAGTATCCAAGATCTCCACAACCTCCCGCGGACTTGAATCGACTCAATCCATAAGCCTGAAGTTTTTCAAAAATGAAGATGATAGAATCTGGACCTGAAACCCATAACAATAGAACCTGGGCCACGAACCCATAACAATAGAACCTGGGCCACGAACCCATAACAATAGAACCTGGGCCTCGAACCCAATAATAACAGAACCTGGGCCTCGAACCCAATAATAACAGAACCTAGGCCTCGAATCCAATAATAATAGTCTCAAGCTGGAAGTAAAGGCCTTGAACCGTAAAACGTCAGCCTCGGATTGGAAATGACGGCCTCCAGCCGTACATAATCACCACAACCAACCATTCCATGCCAAGACAAGTCTTCGTGAGGCGCCGCCCACCCAAAGGTGTCAACAGAAGGTTTCCAGACTAGTATAACTCAATCTCCAATCATTGCGATAGCATGACCATTGGGTAACACTTCAGAATCGCAGATGTAGGGAGAGATAGGATAAAAGTTTTGATAAGCCATGAGTTCGCCTAAACTGAGGCTCATACTATCAGACTCAAGTCTGCTATATCAGTCTACAGGGAGCGAAGCCATCCGAAGTGACGTCGGAGAGATCTCAAGGCCTAACGGCACCAAAAATACGCAAGTCTATGGCAATCACTAGTCTAAGCCTAAACTAAGGCCAAACATGCTTTCAATAAGAAACATAAGCCATACAAAGACACAACACAAGGTATAGATGATCAACCATAGCAACCAATATGCTTCAACTATCCGAAAAACCCGCAATATAGCCTAAGCCATGGATTCTAGGAATTTAACATGATCAACCACCCAATCAACCCTAAATTCCTGCAAATCAACATACAATCACTAAATCATGCTCGGTCTAAGGAGAGGAAACCGTAGCCTACTTGTAGGTCGACCACGTGCTCTACAAATCATGTTACCGGAGCTTTCCCCTTCTATACGACCTCAGAATGCTGCCACGCTGCCAAAAATAGAATCACAACCTCACCATGGTCATTTTGACACAAAAATTAAAAAAATCAGAGACGGACCAATTTTGGAGTAAAAAATGGGAATGTGGGAATTGACTACGTGAAGAGGTCCAGAACACCTTCCCGAACTTGTGTTCCAACATGGAACACAATTCGGGGCTCGAAACCTCCAAAACGAGCTCCATGCAAAATTCCCACATTTATACCAAATAAAGAACTCGGACATCCAACATAACATAAAATTTACCTCAAACGCAGCCTCCCCGACACCTCCCGATCAATCACCCACGAAGCCACAACAATTCCGAACCCGCAGGACTTGGAATCACTCAATTTCGAGTTAAAACGAGAGAGAAACTGCCAATTGAATAATCCTCCTTGAGCTGATCGCGTTTGGTCTTTAAATAAAAGACCAGAAGGATTTGTCCCTCGTGAACGCGATCACAGGCCCGCAAACGCGACCACAGGCCCGCGAACGCGGAGGGAAAGATCCCAGACCTCCACGATCGCAGACACCTTCCCGCGAATGCAAAGAAGAGAGGGGTAGAGATCCACGAACGCGAAGAAGAATGAGACCTGCAACATCAGCTGCTGCATCAGCTGATCCTTAGAGGTTGCCAAGTCTTCGACGGGGTGCTCGGGATTCGATCGGGACCCGTGCATGCAAACGAGATATGTTACCCCACCAAATTCGACGTTCCAGACTCAATGGCGAAGTCGAAATTTTCATACGAGGTTATTTTGATAAAAAGTGGGTCCCACACCCAACTGCCATTTTAAGCCAAATTCCACAATGGGCCTCGGGATTAGATCGAAAGCCTCGGAAAGCGCACGTATGGTTATTTTAGACCAAACTCAACATTCTGGAACTAACCGCACTGATAGAATTTTCATCCGAGCGTGTTTTCCAAGAATGTTGACCAAAGTCAACCTAAGGCCAAATTTCAAAGGCTAAAGAGCCAAATTGTCCAAAAGTCGCACTGAAAGCCTTGGGACTCATGCCGACCATGCTACTAGCTTAATTTGGCCATTCCAGAGCTGATGGAACCGTCAGAATTCCATTATGAGGTCGTTTACCTGAGGTTATGACCGAAATCAACTTTTCAAGTTTCAAAAGCTCCAAAACACTAAAACTTGCATAAAAACCAAACGAACGACCAGGCGACCGAACAGTCAGTGCCAGCAAGTCATAAATGACTTGGGATCGCTATAGGAACGCTATAAACGACAGAATGAATACATAAACTCAAAAATGTCCTTGAGGGTCATTACAACATCCCTTACTAAAAGGACTTTCTTCCGCGAAAGTAAAAGTCAAAAACTACCTGAAGACTCAAATAAGTCGAGGAACTGCCCCCGCATCTCCTGCTCGGTCTCCCAAGTAGCCTCCTCGACTGGACGATGCCTCCAACAGACCTTAACAACAGGAATG
This sequence comes from Solanum appendiculatum, assembly GCA_018342035.1. Taxonomy (NCBI): domain Eukaryota; kingdom Viridiplantae; phylum Streptophyta; class Magnoliopsida; order Solanales; family Solanaceae; genus Solanum; species Solanum appendiculatum. The sequence continues at coordinate 1,016,837 of JAGDQO010000599.1, read as the reverse complement.
GCTCTGGATTGTAACTGCCTCACATCTCTATCTAAGATGTCAACTGGCTCCTCAATATAGGTCAGACGATCATCCAAATCAACCGTATCATACTGGAGCACATGGGACTCATCTGGAACATACCATCGCATCATCAAAACATGGAAAACTGGATGAATAGCTAAGAATGTTGGAGGTAAGGATAACTCATAAGCAACATCACCAACTGTCCTCAAAATCTCAAAAGGCTCGATATATCTGGGCTAAGCTTGCCCTGCCTCCCAAATATCATTGCGCCCTTCATGGGCGATATTCGGAGGAATACTCTGTCACCAACGACAAATCTCAACAGCGGATGCCTACGATCCGCATAACTCTAGTGTCTACTCTGAGCCGTCCTGAGCCTATCTTGAATCACCCTCACATGATCTAAGGTCTCCTGAAGCAAGTCTGTACCACGCAACCTAGGCTCCGTAGACTCAAACCTACCAACCAGAGAGCGACAACGCCTACCTTATAAGGCCTCGAATGGGGCCATCTGAATACTAGAGTGGTAGCTTTTGTTGTACGCAAAATCCGCCAAAGGCAAGAACTGGTCCCACAGACCTTCAAAATCCATAATACATGCCCGTAACATATCCTCAAGGAGCTGAATGGTATGCTCTGACTGGCCATCAGTTTGTGGGTGAAATGCTGTGCTAAGGTCGACACGGGTGCACAACTCCTCCAGAAAAGCCCTCCAAAAACGGGAAGTGAACTGTGAATCTCGATCTGAAATGATAAAAACAAGCACACCATGAAGGTTATCAACGAATTAAGATGAGAAAAGTAGAAGAAAGAAGCACGAAAAGATTCGGACTCAAAATAAACTAAGTAACAAAAGTAGAAGAATTACTTGTTGTAACTTAATTTGAAGGATCAAATAAATAATTTGATGATTAAAACCTAGTTAACAAGTAATTAAAGAAGTTAATTAGTTGTTAAATAGTTGAGAAAAAGAAGAAAAATGAGTGTGGAAGAAGAAGAAGTGAATTTGGACGCTTAGAATTTTTTTTTAAGCCTTAAAGAAGTTCATCACTTGTAAGACTTGATTGGATTTTTAGATTTTTTTTTTGATTTTGCAAACCAAGACTAGATTTGTAGGAACAAATCTAAATCTAGGCTTCTGATACCAAATGATAAGGATAAAAAGGACAATTGAAAGAAATAAGAAAACATATGTGGAATTATCAAAATCGAATCGAATTTATAAGCAACAAAGGACTTTATACCTTCACCTCTCAATTGAATTCGATCAAACAACAATAACCCAAAATCAATCAAAAATGAGAAAACCAAATTGAATCCACAAAGAGGGTAACTCGATGATCGATTAAGCTAGAAGAAGTTAACACACGCAATATCGAGAATCCACCCTAATCACTCAACTACAATTACCAACTATGAACTACACTAATTCTAGCTACACCTAGAAACAACAAGCTTCAAAGCTTTCAAATATTCAATTCATCATAATATTCATAATCTCAGTCTTCCAAAATAATAAAACTACTATTTATACTAAGAAAATAAAAAAAACACTTCTTTGACAATTTTACCCTTAATGAGATAAGGGCCTTGTTTGGTTGTCTTCCTTTGTGAATTTTTGAATTCATGATATGACCATTTGCACACATGGACACTTTCTTCCTTCTCTTCACTTTGATGGACCTTTAACACATTTTATGTCTTTATTTGGTGTCCATCAAGCACCTCTAAAGCTATCATATAATATTTTCTACCCATGCCGTTATCATGTCCTGCCTCCCCGGGGACCTCCCCATGTACCCTGATGCTGACCTCCTCCTCTAGCTGGAGGTGCTGCAGCTGGTGCGGGTCTAGCTGTCTGTGGAGCTGGTGCGGCTGACCTATGAAAAAGGCACTCTCTGGACCAATAATCGAGCTCCTCACAGGTAAAACAACCTTGTGGCGATCCCCTCGCAACTTGAGGCCAGCTACCCCGTCTTGAGGAACTCGACTGAACACCCCCTCGGCCCTGACTCAGAAAGTACTAGAGCCATCCTGATTGTGCTGGTCACCCTCAGTCGCATATCGCGATGCCTGGAACGGGTGACTAGACTGACCCTGCTAGAATCTCTGATCGGACCTGTCATGTGAATCTCTAGGCCTAAAATGGGGCCCACTGTGACTATCATCCTATTTGGCCCTCTTGCCACTGCCTCCTTGGGCCTCGTGATGGAGCTGCTCAAGTGTGCGAGCGTGGTCCACAACATCGAGAAGGGAGCGGCTTGCTGAAACAATGGACTGAGTCTCAATGCGCAGCTGCAGCCTCAATCCTCTGACAAAGCACTGAACCCTTTCCTCCTCCGTAGGTAAGATCATAGTAGCATGATGGGATAACTCGTGGAATCTGGCCTCGTACTCAAACACAGTCATGGAGTCCTACTTCAACCTCAAAAACTCATCATGAAGCCGAGCTCTAACTCTCAGCAGAATGTACCTAGCCAAAAAGGCCAATGAGAACTCTATCCAGGATATCGGTGGAGACCCAGCTGGCCTGGTCTCTAAGTAAGAATGCCACCACTCTCTGGTAGGCCCATCTAGCTGATAAGCGGTGAAGTCGGCTCCCCTTGACTCCACCAATCCCAAAGCATGCAGCTGCAATCGGAAAGTAGTAAGAAACTCATGGGCATCCTCCCCAACAACCCCAGAAAACCTCGACTGTGACAATCTAAGAAACACCCCGAGCATCTTATGCTCTCGTAGTGGCATAAGTCCATCTAAATCATTCGGTGCTTGTGGCTGCTGAACCTCTGGAGCCACTGGAGCAGGATGACCCTACGGTGCTGGAGCCGGAGCAGGTGCTGGGGCTGGAGCTGGGGCCTGCTGCTGCATACCCCCTATGTCCACTCAAATCTGGGCAAGCATCGCCTAAAGGTCCAGAGCGACAGCTGGTGCCGGTGGTGGATGGGCTGGTCCTGGTCCCACCGATTGATGAGGAACATGATCTACCTGAGGCTCCGCCTCCAGCTCCGGAATCCTCTCTCTATCTCAGGCTAGTGCAACAGCCCTGCCTCAACCTCGAGGTCGGCCTTTGCCCCTAGCTGGGGCTCTATCTGTGGGCCTAGATACATCACCCTCGACCGCTTTGCCGCGCGTATGAGACATCCTGTGAAAGAGTGAAACAGATAAGATCCCATGAAACCCATTTAGAAAAATGATGCACGAAAATGATACAAAATAGGAAATCTTCCTAACGACATCCTGTAGCCTCCCAAAGATAAGTCACGGACGTCTCCGCACCGATCCGCAAGACTATTCTAGACGTTAGCTCTGTATAAGTGAGATCAGTGAACCTGAGGGTCTGATACCAACTTGTCACGACCTGATTCCTCGAGTCATGATGGCACCTACTAAAATCCACCAATAGGCAAGCCATCCCGTATCCCAGAATTTATAAGTAATGGGATTGAGGGCATAAACTAAACTCAAACTAAATGGTAACATAAATAATAGAATCATAGAATAAGAAGAGGAAGCAACCCAAAACTATATACAAATGAAAGATCCCCCCCAGAACCTGGAAGTCACATGTACAGAGCTACAACAAAAAGAGTGCAGGTCCCAAAAGTGGACCACAGAAACAAGACTGTCTCAAAAAGCAAAAGACAATGCAACATGTATAAACAGAAGGAAACAGGTAACTCCAGGATCTATGGGCTCACCCTCGCCTCTGAATCTGACCGCAGCTGGCTCATCGTCAATGCTGGTAGCTGGTGCTCGGACCTGCATCACGAAAATAGATACAGAGTGTAGCATGAGTACCAAACAACAGGTACTTAGTACGCATCATAGGCTGACTGAGCAAGAGAAAGCAAAAGCAATATGGACTTCTAGAATATAGAATCACAATCAGAAACCGAAATGGGAAAATCTTCTAAATATGCACACGAGTGTACTAGCACACAAAGACAAGGAGAACAAATAACTAAATCTGACCGGGCGCCCATAAACCCAATGGGTACACTCGTGCGCAATGCTAAAAGTAAACCCGAGCGGACTCCCATAAGCCCGACAGGTACAAGGAAGAGTTAGCAAATGGAATCAGAGAATTCGACGAAGTATCCAAGATTTCCACAACCTCGCGCGGACTTGAACTGACTCAATCCATAAGCTTGAAGTTTTCCCAAAATGAAGATGATAGAATTTGGGCCTTGAACCCATAGCAATAGAACCTGGGCCTCGAACCCATAACAATAGAACCTGGGCCTTGAACCCATAACAATAGAACCTGGGCCTCGAACCTATAACAATAGAACCTGGGCCTCGAACCCATAACAATAGAACCTAGGCCTCGAACCTAATAATAACAGAACATGGGCCTCAAACCCAATAATAACAGAATCTGGGCATCGAACCCAATAATAATAGTCTCAAGCTGGAAATAACGTCCTCGAACCGTAAAATGTCAGCCTCAAAATGGAAATGATGGCCTTGAGCCATACATAATCACCATAACCAACCATTCCATGCCAAGATAAGTCATCGTAGGGCACCGCCCATCCAAAGGTGTCAACAGAAGGTTTCCAGCCTAGTACAACTCAATCTCCAATTGTCTCGATAGCATGACCATCCGCTAACACTTCAGAATCGCAGAGGTAGGGAGAGAGAGGATAGAAGATCTGATAAGCCATGAGTTTGCCTAAACTAAAACTCATACTATCAGACTCAAGTCTGCTATATCAGTGTAGAGGGAGCTAAGCCGTCCGAAGCGACGTCGGAGAGATCTCAACGCCTAACGGCACCAAAAATATGCAAGTCTATGACAATCACTAGTCTAAGCCTAGACTAAGGCCTAACATGCTTTCAATAAGAAACATAAGCCATACAAAGGCACAACACAAGGTACAGATGATCAACCATAGAAACCAATATGCTTCAACTACCTGAAAAACCTGCAATATAGCCTAAGGCATGGATTCTAGGAATTTAACATGATCAACCACACATTCAACCCTAAATTCCCACAAATCGACATACAATCACTAAATCATTCTAGGTCTAAGAAGAGGAAGCCTAAGGCATGGATTCTAGGAATTTAACATGATCAACCACACATTCAACCCTAAATTCCCGCAAATCAACATACAATCACTAAATCATTCTCGGTCTAAGAAGAGGAAGCCGTAGCCTACCTGTAGGTCGACCGCACGCTCTCCATATCATCTTACCGGAGCTTTCCCCTTTCGTACGACCTCAGAATGCTACCACGCTGCAAAAAATAGATTCACAACCTCAGCACGGTCGTTTTGACACCAAAATTACCAAAATCGGAAATGGACTAATTTTGGAGTAAAAAATGGGAATGTGGGACCTGTATCAATAATTCTGGAATTGACTCCGTGAAGAGGTCTAGAACACCTCCCCGAACTTATGTTCCAACATGGAACACAATTCGGGGCTAGGAACCTCCAAAACGAGCTCCATGCAAAATTCCCACATTTAGGCCAAATAAAGAACTCAGACAGCCAATATAATAGCAAATTTACCTCAAACGAAGCCTGCTCGAAACCTCCCGATCAATCACCCACGAAGCCACAACAATTCCGAACCCGCAGGACTTGGAATCACTCAATTTCGAGTTAAAACGATAGAGAAAATGCCAATTGAATAATCCTCCTTGAGCTGATCGCGTCTGGTCTTTAAATAAAAGATCAGACGGATTTGCCCCTCGCAAACGCGGAGGGAAAGATCCCAAACCTCCGCGAATGTGGAGACCTTTCTGTGAACGCGGAGAGAAGAGAGGCAGACCTCCGCGAAAGCGGAGACCTTCCTGAGAACGCAGAGAAGAGAGGGGTAGAGCTTCGCGAATGCTGCCCCAGGCCCACGAATGCGAAGAAGAATGAAACCTGCAACATCAATTGCTGCATCAGCTGATCCTTAGAGGTTGCCAAGTCTCCGACGGGGTGCTCGAGATTCTATCGAGACCCGTGCGTACAAACGAGATATGCTACCCCACAAAATTCGACATTCCGGACTCAATGTCGTAGTTGAAATTTCCATATGAGATCATTTTGACAAAAAGTTGGTCCCACACCCAAATGCCATTTTAAGCTAAATTCCACAATGGGCCTTGGGATTAGACTAAAAGCCTCGGGAAGCGCACGAAGGGTCGTTCTAGACAAAACTCAACAATTCGAAACTAACCGCGCTAATAAAATTTTAATTCGAGTGCGTTTTCCAAGAATGTTCACCAAAGTCAACCTAAGGCCAAATTTCAAAGGCTAAAACGCCAAATGGTCCAAAAGTCGCACCGAAAGTCTTGGGACTCCTGCCAACCATGCTACCAGCCTAATTTGGCCATTCCGAAGCTGATGGAATCGTCAGAGTTTCGTTCTGATGTCGTTTACCAGAGGTTATGACCGAAATCAACTTTTCAAGTTTCAAAAGCTCCAAAACACTAAAACTCGCATAAAAACCCAATGAACGACCAGGCGACCGAACAATCAGTGCCAACAAGTCATATATGACTTAGGGTCGCTATAGGAATGCTTTAAACGACGGAATGAATACATAAACTCAAAAATGACCTTGAGGGTCATTACAACATCCACTGCTAAAAGGACTTTCGTCGGTGAAAATAGAAGTCAAAAGGTACTTGAAGACTCAAATAAGTCGGGGAACTGCTCCCGCATCTCCTGCTTGGTCTCCCAAGTAGCCTCCTTGACTGGATGATGCCTCCAATGGACTTTAACCACAGGAATGACTCTGGATCGCAACTGCCTCATATATCTATCTAAGATGTCAATTGGCTCCTCAATATAAGTTAGGCGATCATCCAACTCAACCGTATCATGCTGGAGCACGTGGGACTCATCTGGAACATACCGGCGCAGCATCGAAACATGGAAAACTGGATGAATAGCTAAGAATGTTGGAGGTAAGGCTAACTCATAAGCAACATCACAAACTGTCCTCAAAATCTCAAAAGGCCTGATATATGTGGAGCTAAGCTTGCCCCGCCTCCCAAATCTCATCATGCCCTTCATGGGTGATACTCGGAGGAATACTCTGTCACCAACGACAAATCTCAATGGCCAATGCCTATGATCCGCATATCTTTAGTATCTACTCTGAGCCATCCTGAGCCTATCCTGAATAGCCCTCACATGATCTAAGGCCACCTGAAGCAAGTCTATACCACGCGGCCTAGGCTCTGTAGACTCAAACCAACCAAACGGAGAGCGATAACGCCAACCATATAAGGCCTAGAACGGGGCCATCTGAATACTAGAGTGGTAGCTGTTATTGTACGCAAACTCCACCAAAGGCAAGAACTGGTCCAACATACCTTAAAAATCCATAACACAGGCCCGTAACATATCCTCAAGGACCTGAATGGTACGCTCTGACTGGCCATCAATTTTTGGGTGAAATGCTGTGCTAATGTCGACACAGGTGCACAAGTCCTCTTGAAAAGCCCTCCAAAAGCTGGAAGTGAACTGTGAACCCCGGTCTGAAATGATAGAAACAAGCACACCATGAAGACGAACCCCCTCCTGAATGTAGATACGAGCCAACCTCGCGGCACTGAAGGAAGTATGAGCGGGAAGGAAGTGTGCTGACTTGGTCAATCGATCCACAACGACCCAGATGTTGTCAACACCTCTAGAAGTCTGAGGAAAACCTACAATGAAGTCCATGGTGATATGCTCCCACTTCCACTCTGGAATGGGTAATCTCTGCAACTCACCACAAGGCCTCAAATGCTCAGCCTTCACCTGCTGGCGACATAGGCAACATGACACATAGTCTGAGACGTCTCTCCTCATACTGCTCCACTAGTAATGCTACCTCAAATAATGATACATTTTTGCGGTGCCCACATGGATAGAATATCTAGAATCATGAGCCTCGCTAAGGATCAGCTGAATCAAACCCTTAACTCTCGAAACACACAACGGGCTGGCAAACCTCAAAACCCCATCTGAATCTAAAGTAGCCTGTCTGGCATCGCCTGCCAATACTCTATCTCTGAGTGCCACCAATGACTCATCCTCGAACTGTCGACCATGGATCCGATCTAGCAGAGATGACTGAACTCCCACATAGGCTAACACCCGTCTGTAATCTGAAATATAAAGTTGGATCATCCGATTGGCTATGGACTGATGTCAAAAGACAATGGTCACTCTGAAACAAAAAGGAAGGCTAGACTACCCATACTCACCGCCTTCCAGCTCAAGGCATCTGCTACTACATTCGCCTTGCCCGGATGGTAGAGAATAGAGAGGTTATATTCCATCAGGAGCTCAATCCAATGGCGCTACCTCGAATTAAGGTCCCTCTGGCTCATAAGTATGGAAGGTTCCTGTGATCAGTGTAAATCTCACAACGGACTCCATACAAGTAGTGCCTCCAGATCTTAAGTGCAAAAACTACCGCCGCCAACTCCAAGTCATGAGTGGGGTAGTTGTACTCATGCAACATAAGCTGCCTCAATGCATAAGAAATAACCCAGCCTCGCTTCATCAATACACAACCCAAACCAACACCAGATGCATCACAATAAACCGTGAAGCCTCGCCCTCAGCTGGAAGTGTTAATATAGGAGCGGTGGTAAGCAACTCCTTGAGCCTCAGAAAGCTCCTCACACACTCCTCCGACCACTCGAAGGGAACATCCTGGCGAGTCAACCGAGTCAAAGGTGCCGCTATAGTAGAAAAGACTTTAACAAAATGCCAGTAGTAACATGCCAATCCGATGAAGCTACGAATCTCAGCCACAGAGGTGGGCCTGGCCCAATCACGAATAGACTCAATCTTTGCCTGATCCACCATAATGCCATCCTTGGACACCACGTGCCCAAAGAATGCTACAAACTCAAGCCAAAACTAGCACTTTGAGAACATGGCATAAAGCCGATGATCTCTCAAAATCTGGAGCACTACCCTCAAATGCTGTTCATGCTCACTCCAGCTCCGTGAGTATACCAGTATATTGTCGATGAAGTCTATGACAAAGAAGTCAAGATACAACCTGAACACACAAGTCATCAAGTCCATGAAGGCGGCAGGGGCATTAGTCAATCCAAAAGACATCACTAGGAACTCATAATGGCCGTAACGAGTCCTAAATGCAGTCTTAGGAATGTCCGCTGCCCTAATCCTCAACTAGTGGTAATCAGATCTCAGATTAATCTTAGAAAACACCTCGGCACCCTGAAGCAGGTTAAATATATCATCAATGCGAGGCATGGGGTAACAATTCTGCACCGTCACCTTGTTCAACTACCTGCAATCAATACACATCCATATAGTACCGTCCTTCTTCTTCAACAATAGGACTGGGGCACCCCAAGGTGATACACTAGGTCGAATAATTCCCTTACCTAAGAGATCCTGAAGCTGAAGCTGAACACTGAGCTCCTTGAGATATGCGGGGGCCATACAGTACGATGGGAAAGAAATATGATGAGTACTCGAATCTAAGTTAATGACGAAATCAATATCACGATCTGGGGGTAGTCCAGACAGGTCGACAGGGAACACATCCTCATACTCTCGGATTATAGGCACTGAATCAACCATAGGGCCCTCCCTACTAACATCTCTGACATGAGCCAAGTAAGCCAAACACCCATTAGACACTAACCTCTGAGCCTGAATGAAAGAAATCACCTTAACTGTCGTGCGACTACAGGAACCCTGCCACACCACCGGCGAAATACCAGGCATGGCTAAGGTAACGGTCTTGGCATAACAATCCGGGACCACTCGATGAGGGGATAACTAGTCCATGCCCAGTATCAAGTCGAAATCCAGCATATCAAGTGAAATAAGATCAGCCCGAGTGTCCCGCCCCTGAATAGTCACCACACAAGATCTAAAACTCTGATCAACTACTAAAGAATCACCTACCGGGGTCGAAATAGGTAATGACACTGCTAAGGGCTCTGGACTTATACTCAACTGAGGAGCGCAATATGCAGATACATAAGAATAAGTGGAGCCTCGATCAAATAAATCTGAGGTGGGTTGATGGCAGAAAAACATCATACCTGTAATCACATCGTCTGATGCCTCAGCCTCTGCTCTAGATGAATCTGCATAGAAGTGGCCATGGGTGCCTCTACCTCGCGCATCAACTCGGCCACATTTCCTGCCTCCCCGGTGACAACTCCGTGTACCCTGATGCTGACCTCTTCTTCTATTGGGAGGTGCTGCAGCTGGTGCAAGTCTAGCTGTCTGTGGTGCTGGTGCAGCTGACCTATGAAAAAGGCACTCTCTGGACCAATGATCGAGCTCCCCGTAGGTAAAACAACCATGTGGCAATCCCCTTGCAACTGGAGGATGGCAACCCCGTCTTGAGGAACCCGACTGAAAACCCCCTCGGCCCTGACTTTGGACCAGTACTAGAGCCACCCTGATGGTGCTGGTCACCCTCTGTAGCTGCAGCGATGCCTGGAACGGGCGACTAGAATGACCCTGCTAGAATCATTGACGGGACCTTTCATGTGAATATCTAGGCCTAAAATGGGGCCCACTGTGACTATCATCATGTCTGGCCCTCTTGCCGCTGCCCTTTTGGGCCTCATGATGGACCTGTTCAAGTGTGCGAGCGTGGTCCACAACATCGAGAAAGGAAAGGCCCGCTGAAACCATAGACTGAGTCTCAATGCACAGCTGCAGCCTCAATCCTCTTACAAAGCACTGAACCCTCTCCTCCTCCATAGATAAGATCATAGTAGCATGATGGGATAACTCGTGGAATCTGGCCTCGTACTCAACACAGTCATAGAGCCCTGCTCCAACCTCAAAAACTCATCACAAAGCCAATCTCTAACTCTTCACAGAATGAACCTAGCCAAAAAGGCCTTTGAGAACTCTGTCCAGGATACCGGTGGAGACCCAACTGGCCTGGTCTCTAAGTAAGAACGCCACCACTGTCTGGTAGGCCCATCTAGCTTATAAGTGATGAAGTCGGCTCCCCTCGACTCCACCAATCCTAAAGCATGCAGCTGCTCTCGGCAAGTAGTAAGAAATTCATGGGCATCCTCCCCAACAACCCCAAAAAACTTCAGCAGAGACAATCTTAGAAACACCCCGAGCATGTTCTGCTCTCTTAGTGGCATAACTCCATCTACATCATCCGGCTGAGCGGCGGCCGGTGCTGGTTGCTGCTGAACCTCTGGAGTCACTGGAGCAAGTTGACCCTGCGGTGCTGGAGCTGGAGCGGGTGCTGGGGCCGGAGCTGGGGCCTGCTGCTGTATACCCCCTATGGCCACTAAAATCTGGGCAAGCTCGCCTAAAGGTCCGGAGTGGCAGCTGGTGCGGGTGGTGGCTTGGCTGGTCCCGGTCCCATTGGCTGACGAGGAACATGATCTACCTGAGGCTCCGGCTCCGGAGTCCTCTCTCTATTTTGGGCTGGTGCAGCAGCCCTACCTTGACCTCGGGGTAGGCCTCTGCCCCTAGCTGGGCCTCTATCTTTGGGCACAAATGCATCACCCTCAGCTGCTCTACCGCGCGTGTGAGCCATCCTGTGCAAGAGTGAAACAAATAAGATCCCATGAAACCCATTTAGACAAACGATGCACGAAAATGAAACAAAATAGAAAATCATCCTAAGGACATCCTCTAGCCTCTCGAAGATAAGTCGTGGACGTCTCTGCACCGATCCACAGAACTCTACTAAACGTTAGCTCTGTACAAGTGAGATCGGTGAACCTGAGTTTCTGATACCAACTTGTCACGACCCAATTCCTCGAGTCATGATGGCGCCTATTAAAACCCATCAGTTGGAAAGCCAACCCGTATCCCGAAACTTATAAGTAATGGGATTGAGGGCAAAAACTAAACTCAAACTAAATGGTAACATAAATAATAGAATCATAGAAGAAGAAGAGGAAGCAATCCAAAACTATATACAAATGAAAGATTCCTCCTAGAACCTGGAAGTCACTTGTACAGAGCTACTAACAAAAAGAGTATAAGTCCCAAAAGTGGACCACATAAACTAGACTATCTCGAAAAGCAAAAGACAATGCAACATGTATAAACAGAAGGAGACGGGTAATTCCAGGACGCTGTGGGCTCACCCGCGCTTCCGAATCTGACCACAGCTGGCTCGACATCAATGCTGGTAGCTGGTGCTCGGACCTGCATCACGAAAATATATGCAAAGTGTAGCATGAGTACCAAAGAACATGTACTCAGTAGGCATCATAGGCTGACTGAGCAAGAGAAAGAAAAAACAATATGAACTGCAAGAATATAACATCACAATCAGAAACCGAAATGGGAAAATATACTAAATATGCACACGAGTGTACTAGCACACAAAGACAAGGAGAACAAATAACTAAATCTGACCGGGCTCCCATAAACCCGATGGGTACAATCGTGCACAATGCTAAAAGTAAACCCGAGCGGACTCCCCTAAGCCCGACAGGTACAAGAAAGAGTTAGCAATGGAATAAGAGAATCCAACGAAGTATCCAAGATTTCAACAACCTCCCGCGGACTTGAACTGACTCAATCCATAAGCCTGAAGTTTTCCTAAAATGAAGATGATAGAATCTAGGTCTCGAACCCATAACAATAGAACTTGGGCCTTGAACCCATAACAATAGAACCTGGGCCTCAAATCCATAACAATAGAACCTGGGCCTCGAACCCATAATAATAGAACCTAGGCCTCAAACCCAATAATAACCGAACCTGGGCCTCGAACCCAATAATAACAGAACTTGGGCCTCGAGCCCAATAATAATAGTCTTAAGCTGGAAATAACAGCCTCGAACCGTAAAACATCAGCCTCAGACTGGAAATGATGCCCTCGAGCCGTACATAATCACCATAACCAACCATTCCATGACAAGATAAGTCACCGTGGGGCGCTGCCCACCTAAAGGTGTCAACAGAAGGTTTCCAGCCTTGTACAACTCAATCTCCAATAGTCGCGATAGCATGACCATCCGCTAACACTTCAGAATCGCAGAGGTAGGGAGAGAGAGGATAGAAGATCTGATAAGCCATGAGTTTGCCTAAACTAAAACTCATACTATCAGACTCAAGTCTGCTATATCAGTGTAGAGGGAGCTAAGCCGTCCGAAGCGACGTCGGAGAGATCTCAAGGCCTAACGACACCAAAAATACGCAAGTCTATGGAAATCACTAGTCTAAGCCTAGACTAAGGCCAAACATGCTTTCAATAAGAAACATAAACCATACAAAGGCACAACACAAGGTACAGATGATCAACCATAGCAACCAATATGCTTCAACTACCCGAAAAACCCGCAATATAGCCTAAAGTATGGATTCTAGGAATTTAACATGATCAACCACCCATTCAACCTTAAATTCCTACAAATCAACGTACAATCACTAAATCATGCTCGGTCTAAGGACAGGAAGCCGTAGCCTACCTGTAGGTCGACCGCGCGCGATCTAAATCATGTTAACATTGCTTTCCCCTTCGCATAGCCTTAGAATGTTGCCACACTGCCCAAAATAGAATCACAACCTCAGCACGGTCGTTTTGACACCAAAATTACCAAAATTACCAAAATTAGAGACGGACCAATTTCAGAGTAAAAAATGGGAATGTGGGATCCGCTTCAATAGATTTGGAATTGACTTCGTGAAGAGGCCCAGAACACCTCCCTGAACTTGTTTTCCAACATGTAACACAATTCAGGGCTCGGAACCTCCAAAACGAGCTCCATGCAAAATTCCCACATTTAGGCTAAATAAAGAACTCGGACAGCCTCCTCAACAATCAACGAAACAAAATTTACAAGACTTGGAATCAAACAAAAGTGAATAATCCTCCTTGAGCTCGTCTGGTCGACCAGAATTTGCCCTTTGCGAACGCGGAGGTAAAGATCCCAGACCTCGGAGACGCGAATGCTGAGAGAAGAGAGGTAGACTTCCGTGAACGCTGAGACCTTCCCGCGAAAGAGGAGAAAAGAGGGGCAGAGCTCCGTGAACGCGGCCCCAGGCCCGCGAACACGATGAAGAATGAGACCTGCAACATCCGCTGCTGCATTAGCTGATCTTTGGAGGTTGCTAAGTCTCCGATGGGGTGCTCGGGATTCGATCGGGACCCCGTGCCTGCAAATGAGATATGCTACCCCACCAAATTCAACGTTCTAGACTAAATGGTGCAGTCAAAATTTCCATACGAGGTCATTTTGACAAAAAGTGGGTGCCACTCCCAAATGCCATTTTAAGCCAAATTCCACAACCGGCCTCGGGATTAGATCGAATGCCTCGGGAAGTGCATGAGGGGTCGTTTTAGACCAAACTCAACATTTTTGAACTAACTGCGCTAACGGAATTTTCATCCGAGTGCGTTTTCCAAGAATATTGACCAAAGTCAACATAAGGCCAAATTTGATAGGCTAAAACACCAAATGGTCCAAAAGTTGCACCGAAAGCCTCGGGAGTCATGCCGACCGTGCTACTAGCCTAATTTGGCCATTCCTGAGCTGACGGAACCGTTAGAATTCCGTTTTGAGGTCGTTTACCTAAGGTTATGATCAAAATAAACTTTTCAAGTTTCAAAATCTCCAAAACACTAAAACTCGCATAAGAACCAAACGAACGACTAGGTGACCGAACAATCAGTGCCAGCAAGTCTTTAGTGACTTGGGGTTGCTATAGGAATGCTCTAAATGACGGAATGAATACATAAACTCAAAAATGACCTTGAGGGTCATTACAAAGTAACACATAACAACAATTATCAACCACATACACTCTTAGTCATATGTCATGAAACAACAATACCTGGATGCATACCCCACATGATCACAAATGTAAATACCTGAGTTTTTGATGAAACCACGATAACATACCTCGTCCTCTCAAAGAACCCAAACCCAAACTGTTAGTGTACCAGTGTGGTACCAAAGCCATCCATAGTTAATGTACCGGCGTGGTGCCTGATGTACCATGAACTTATAGCACATTTGACGCACAAAGGATTAATGCAAGAAGTCGAGCATGTTTATGTGGATATGATGTTTCTTTTGCTAATGTGCAGGTAAAATACTTTAAATCAAGTGATGGAAAAAAATGAAAGTGAAGTCTGGTGACAAGTTACCCTAAACGGGTCATAGTGCTGTGTATGGGACGTGTATATGATCGTGGAGGTAATCTGGAGGAAATGAAGTTGAAGTCTGGTGACAAGATACCCTAAACGGGTCATGGTGTTGTGTACGGGACGTGTAGATAATTATGGAAGTGATCTAGAAGAAGTGAAGTTGAAGCCTGGTAAAAAGGGACCCTAAACGGGTCATGGTGTCTTGTACGGGTTGTATAGTGGCTCGTGAGCAGTTGCAAGTGAAGTTGACAACTTTTGTTTAAGTCTTGGTTCACGAGAGGTCTTTACGGGCCGTGAAAAGCTTCACGGACCGTTTAGCCTACTCGTGAGTAGAGTCGACTGTTATGTTTCCTACTTTGTGTAAGACTCTTTTCTAAGACTACTGTTAATCCCTTAGGGTTTATTTTTAAATTATTATTGATATTCTGAGACAAGTTCTGTGTGGAGAAACGATAGTTTTCTTTTTGATACATTTGTTGGATACTTTTGATCACGTTTTGCTGATCTTGATTTGGTGCTCATAATCAAGAAGCTTTTGGCTTTCAATTATTGTATGTCTACTCTGTTAGACTTTCATCAATGTCTACTTTTTGTTTCATTGAGAATATTAGCAGCTAAACACCACAACTAGGGTTGTTGGACTAAAACACAATGCAAAAATCGAACACGAATAACTTTTGATTGATGATAGCATACATCGTTTATATTTTTATGTTGAATACTTTCTAATGAGTGCACACATTAGATCATGCATGTATTCATCACTTGTTCAAGAGAAAAGTTATGATTAGGAAAATCTAGAAACGAAATCTATCAACTTGTTTTAAAGACTTGAGCTCGAGAGAGGATAGTCTCTTTAATAAGAAAGCAAGGGTCAACTTCCAAACACTCTAAGACTGAAAAGAGCAGAGTGATATTCATCTAATAGGGCTGAAAAGCGTTTAGATGTACATAGCTTGCTATGAACGTATGAAGTGGTCGATAAACTGTTATTTGTGCAAAGAATCAAGTTGTAGTCTAAAAGTCATGGGGAACACAACTCTAGTCTACTCTAATTTAATATGAAATTACTATCATCTGTTACTGTTGATATTCAAGTTTACTGAAATTGGAACTATCATCTGTTACTGTTGATATTCAAGTTTACTGAAATTGGTTACTTAAATACAAAAACAATCCAATATTTACTTTACGTAATTCACATTCCAGATATATCAACCACAACTAAACATAAGAACTAGTAGGATTATTTCTATAGCAATTCCCTGTGGGATCGACCTCAACTCTTGTTGAGTTCTATAAATTGACATCGACCGTTTATACTTCTTAATTGAGGTGTAAGTTTGGACGTATCAATTTTTGGCACCACTGCCCGGGGGATTCGATTTCAAAATATTCTATTAAAAATTATTTCAATTATAGTGGTATTTCCTAATTTTACATTTTGTTTCTTGTCTTTGTTATATAGAGGTAATTTAAATAGTGCATGCTAAACACAAGAAGTAAGGGAGGACCTTTAATTCCTTACGATCCTGAACTAAGACTAACCATTAGAAGAATGGTGAATGCACAAGAGCTTGAAGCACATAGGCAGAGACTAAGATAAGATGCTGAGGCCCTAGCCAGAACATTAATGTCAACAACCCTACCATGGTAGATGATGAGGATGAAGAAGAAGAAGAAGAAGAAGAGTTAGCTCCTCAGCAACAACCGTTAGCTCCTTAGCAATGACCGTTAGCTCCTCAGCAGTGACCATTAGCTCCTAGAGGTCGAGGTCAACAGCAGGAAAATTTACCTATTGAAGATAATGATTTAGAACTGGATGGAGTCGGAGCTATTGGGCTATATTACTCCCAACATTGCCACCTGGAGTAAAATTTACCATCACCAATACCATGATCCAATTGTTGAACCTGAAGGGGCTGTTCAAAAGTACAACTGGTGAGGATGCTAATCAGCACTTGATGAACTTTGTTGGTATTTACAAATCGACTGAGATTCCTGGGGTTAGCCAAACTGCAATGAGACAGAGATTTATTTTATTGTCTTTAACTGGGGAGGCTAAAAATTGGCTGAATGAGTTGCTACTGACTCAATTAGAACCTGGGCACAACTGAAGAAAACTTTTATGGAGAGATTTTTCCTAGAAGCGAAAGAGCTACAAATGAAAGATGAGATAGGATCTCATAAGAAACTACCAGGAGAAGCATTGCATGATACATGGTGAAGGTTTAGTCAGAAACTAAAGAAGTGCCCAAATCACAAACTCACAGAGAGGCACTTAAAATAGGCAGTCTGCAAGTCATTAAATTTTGTGACTAAGCCAGTGGTGGACGCAGTGTGCGGTGGATCGTTCACGAGGAAGTCTTTCTAAAAACTTGTAGCGATTATGGATGAGGTATCAAAGAATAATAAAGCTTGGCACACCAGAGATGTAGAAATTGGAGATCTTGGTTTCACATTTGAGTTGTCAGCAGAATAAAGAAAGAGAGAGGAAGAACGTGACTAAGACATGGTCCATATGAAAACACATATGGACTTGCTCACAAAACATCTGTTAGCTACTGGACCAGAAAAATTTAATGCGGTTGGTGCTGTAAGCAGGTATGAAGATCAATACTGTGATTATGATAAGGAAGCCAAATACTTGAACAACCAGGGGGTTTCCAGAATTATAACTCGGTCAACCAAGGCTACAATTCTGGGAATCAAGGTAGAACTATCAGTGGGATGGTCAGTATGACATATTAGGAAACATAGACCAAGGTAATTGACAAAGTAGAGATGGGTACAAGAATGACCGAAGTGGTGTGTATGTGCCTCCAGGAAATAGAGATCGAACAAGTAGTGGATCTAGTGGGTCCAAGATGGAGGACATCTAGGGAAGGTATTATAGAAGGTTGAATCTACTGATGTAGGAGTAAAGGAATTAAAGAATGGATTTTTCGGCACGAGTCCCACTCTCTGCCTCAGTTAACTAAAGAAAATGTGGGACGCTGCCTAGCAACGCAATTCAGAAACCTAAGAAGGATGGGAACTGCATGGCTATCACCACTAGGAGTGGTAAATCACTGCCTGAACCTACATCTACAACTATTGAGCAGAAAGCGAGTGTGGAAGTAGATACAGAAAAATAGGTGAATAGAGAAGATTTAGAAGAATCAGAGTCAACTAGAGAGGTAAAGAGATCACCAAGAGCAGTTGGAAGTGCAAGCAACGCTAGAGAGTCTACATTAGAGGCACCAAAGCCTTTACAGTAAATTCCTAAACTTCCTCCTCCATTCCCACAAAGATTCAAGAAGAAAGTTAAAGATGGAAAATTCTTGAAGTTTATTACCATGTTTCATTAGCTATTGGTGAACATACCATTGGTAGAAGCTTTGGAACAGATGCCAAGCTATGCTAAGTTAATGAAAGACTTAGTGACAAAGTAGAGGGCAACAAGTTTTGAACCTGCGGATAATGTTCACCATTGTAGTGCTATTGCTACAAGGTCTTTGGTACAGAAGAAGGAAGATCCAGGTGCATTTACCATACCTTGTACAATTGGTATTTGAGTTTGCCAAAGCTCTGTGTGACTTGGGAGCGAGCATTAACCTCATGCCGCTGGCAATATACAAGAAAATGGATTTGGAAACTCCAAAGCCTACTGCTATGATACTAATGATGGTGGATAGATCAGTTAAGAGGCCCGTCGGCATTCTCTGTGATATACTGGTAAAAGTAGAGGGTTTCATCTTTCCAGCTGACTTCATGATATTGGACTGCGATGTGGATTTTGAGGTTCCCATAATTTTGGGAAGGCCATTCTTGGCCACCGGTAGAGCATTAGTTGATGTGGAGAGCGGAGAGCTAAAGTTTAGACTAAATAATGAAGAGGTTAAATTTAAAGTGTGAAAGTTGAAAAAGCAACCGCAAGATATGAGTGTAGTATCCGCAATTGATACTATCGAGGAAGGGGTTATTCAAGCGTCTATAAAAGAAAGGTTCATTGTGGAAACACTTGCCACAGTGATTTTGAATTTTGATGAGGTCTTCAGAGTAAACTACGTAGAGACCCTACATGCACTACGAGGCATGGGATCACATGCATAAGCCCCTAAGAGTTGTACATGGATCTGAAGAACAGGCCCAGCCCTCCAGCAAAACCATCCATGGAAGAGCCACCCATGCTGGAATTGAAGCAACTACCTGGGCATCTAAGGTATGTATTTTTAGGTGAAAATAACACTTTGCCAGTTATTATGGCTGTAGATATTAAAGTTGAGCAAGTACAAGCATTGGTGAAAGTATTGAAAAGATTCAAGAAAGCAATTGGTTGGACCATTGCTGACATAATTGGGATACCACCCGGTATCTGCACTTACAAAATTCAGCTGGAAGAAGATTGCATCCCGAGTATAGAACACCAAAGGACGTTGAACCCACCAATGCAAGAGGTAGTGAAAAAGGAGATCATTAAATGGTTAGATGCAGGTGTGGTGTATCCTGTTTATGATAGTCATTGGGTGAGCCCAGTACAGTGTGTACCTAAAAAGGGTGAAATGACTGTGATGGAAAACGCTAAGAATGTGTTGATCCCATAAAGGCCAGTCACAGGTTGGTGAGTCTGCATGGACTATAGGAAGTTGAACAAGTGGACTTTGAAAGACCACTTCCAGATGCCCTTCGTGGACCAGATGTTGGATAGGTTGGCAGGAAAAGAGTGGTATTGTTTCTTGGATGGGTACTCTGGGTACAGCCAGATTGCAATTACTCTTGAAGATAAGGAGAAAACCACTTTTACATGCCCATATGGAACCTTCGCGTTCAAACGCATGCCATTTGGATTATGTAATGCTCCTACAACTTTCCAGCGATGTATGATGTCCATTTTCTTAGACATGGTTGAAGACACTCTTGAGGTATTAATGGATGACTTTTTTGTGGTCGGCGACACTTTTGATGATTGTTTGTTCAATCTTAGCAGGGCACTATAGAGGTGTGAAGAGGCAAACTTTGTTCTAAACTGGGAGAAGTGTCACTTCATAGTCGAGGAGGGCATTGAATTGGCCCACAAAGTGTCTGAGAAAGGTTTAGAGGTGGATAGAGCTAAGATCGAAGTCATTGAGAAACTACCTCCACCTATTTCTATGAAGGGAGTCTGTAGTTTTTTGGGGCATGCAGGATTTTATCGACGATTCATTAAAGACTTCTCCAAGATTGTACACCCTTTGTGTAAGTTGTTGGAGAAGGAGATAAAGTTCACATTTGATGAAGCATGCACCCAAGCATTTGAATATCTCAAGGAGAAGTTAATTTCAGCTCCAGTTATCATTGCTTCAGATTGGTCGGAGCCGTTTGGGGTAATGTGCGATGCAAGTGGGGTTGCTTTGGGGGATGTGTTGGGTCAGAAGCGCAACAAGATCTTTCACCCAATATATTTTGCAAGCAATGGACTAAATGGGGCTCAAAAACACTATACCGTCACTGAGCACGAATTGCTCGCAGTTGTGTATGTATTTGAAAAGTTTAGAGCATATCTGCTAGGCACAAAAGTGATAGTGCACACTGACCATGCAGCATTGTGATATTTGATGGCGAAGAAAGATGCTAAACCGAGATTGATAAGATGGGTGTTATTTCTACAGGAATTTGACTTTGAGGTCAAGGACAGAAGAGGTAGTGAAAACCAAGTAGCAGATCACTTATCCAGGTTAGAAGAAGAAAAGAAAGGAAAAGCTGAGCTTGACATTGATAACTCGTTCCCGGATGAGCAGGTATTAGCCGTGACTCTTTATCTTGTTCCTTGGTTTGCTAACTTTTCCAACTATCTTGTCAGTGATTTGATGCGTGAGGACTTGACCTTTCAAAAAAGGAAGAAGTTCTTGCATGATGTGGGAAAATAATTTTGGGACACACCTTACTTGTACAGGGTTTGTGCTGATAATATAATCAGGCGGTGTGTACCTGAAGCTGAAATGCTAAGTATTCTTGAAGCTTGTCACTCGTCTCTTGTTGGTGGACACCATGGAGGAGTTCTCACTGCCCACAAAGTGTTTCAGAGTGGTTACTACTGGCCCACAAAGTGTTTCAGAGTGGTTACTACTGGCCCACAATTCATCAAGATGCATTTGATCTCATAAAAAGTTGTGATATGTGTCAAAGGCAATGAGCAATATCTCGTCATCATGAGCTACCTATGACCCCTCACTTGGAGGTTGAAATGTTTGATGTATGGGGCATCCACTTCATGGGGCCATTTGTGAGTTCATACGGGCAAAAGTACATCTTGGTAGTTGTAGATTATGTCTCCAGGTGGGTGGAAGCTGTTTTATTAGTAGAAAATGATGGTAAGAGTGTTGCTGGGTTCTTAAAGAGAAATATTTTCTCTAGGTTTGGCATGCCTAGGGCAATTATTAGTGATGGAGGTTTGCTTGTTTTCAATAAAATGTTTAGCACTCCACTGGTTAAGTATAGGGTGAAACAACATAAAGTAGCAACTCGATATCATCCGCAAACGAGTGGACAAGTTGAAGTTTCTAATCAAGAGTAAAGTCCATATTGGCAAAGACTGTGAATGCCAACAGGACTGACTGGGCAAGAAAGTTAGATGATGCATTATGGGAATATCAGACAACTTTCAAAACACCTATTAGTATGTCACCATACCAATTAGTGTTTGGAAAGGCATGTCATCTGCCTATGGAGTTAGAGCACAAAGCGTTGTGGCACTAAAGAAACTAAACTTGAGCTGGAGTGAAGTAACAAATATGAGATTATAGTAGATAAATGAGATGGATGAGTTTCAACTGAGGGTTTATGAGAGATCTGCATTATACAAAGAAAGGATGAAGTTATATCATGATAAACATATTGAGAAGAGGACTTTTAGTCCCGGGACTTGGTATTACTGTTTAACTCAAGTCTTAGACTGTTTCTGGGAAAGTTGAGGTCTAAATGGTCGGGACTAGGGACCATTTAAAGTGACAGAAGTATTTCAGTTGGGAGCCATTGAACTTGACAATGAAAAGGGTGAAAGGTTAAAGGAAAATGGACAGCGAGTTAAGTCGTACATGGGTCCCAGAAGAAGTTAAGATAGTTGAGGAATTCCAACTTGGTGAAGTCTGAGGAATCAAGTAACCTGCATCCGTGACGTTAAATTGTGCGCTACTTGGGAGGCAACCCAAGATGTAATTGTAATAAGTAGCTAAATTCTTGCAAAGTTTTAATTTTTATAGGTTCACTGTGTGTTGAATGGGTGCAGGAAGGACTTGAGGCAACAGAGTGTCACTACGGGCCAGTAGAGAGGTCGTGAAGACTCAAACGGCCCTTAAAAGGTGCATTAGATGGGTCGTGTAACAAAAAATCTAAGGCAGAGCAATGTTCACAGGAGGGTTTACGGTCCGTTCAATGTTTGACGGACCGTTTAGCTCCTCGTGAACACACAGGTAAGTCTCTTTAAAATTTTACCCAAGTGATGGACCACATATGGGTACACGGGCCATGCTACTCTTCACGGGCTTGTTCACGGTCCGTATAAGTGGAGTCGGTCTCATTAAGTGAGACCCCACCCAAACTGACCCACAACCCAAATTCTCGAATAAAAGACCCCAAACGCCAAGAGACCGGTTCTTCCCCCTTATTTTGAATTCATAACATCTCATTGGTAACTAAATAAGCATTCTCACTTATCTATATCAAGGAATCAACGAAGTTAAAATAGTAGTTTTATGTTCCAAGCATTCTCAATCTTCCAATGAAGCATCCATCTTCATCTTCTTGTGCATTTTGGTGTAAAATTGACGTAAGTCCCCTAGTTTTTGTTGATCTACACTTACAATTGTGAAATAAAGATTGGGTAAGTGTTAATTATTGATGAGTTCATTATGTGCTTGTGGATTTTGAATTATTTGAGTGCATTGGTTGGTGTATTTGTCTGAAATTTCACTGATTGCATGATTGGGGCTTGAACTCAATTGAATAGTTGGTGGGTGTTGAATACAATGCGAATTCATATACATGGAATGCTTAGAGATAGAAGATTTTATGTTGTATGTGTGATATTGTTGAAATGTTTGGGTTAGTTTGGAAGACAAAGCCAGAAATGCATCAAACTGTAATCCACGAGAGGCTTCAAGGACTGTGTACTTCTTCACGGATCGTGAAACCCCTCGTGAACTGTGCTTAGGTGTTGGTCACTGCAACATCCACTTCACGAGGGCTCATACAGGCCGTGGTACCTTTCACAGACCGTATAGCCCTCCGTTAAAAAAAAATTAAAATTCAGTAAACCAAAAATATTTTACTTTATTATTTCAGTTCTTTGTTTATTGAGTGGCCTTTCCCAATGATAGATTGAGTGATGACATTCATAAGGGAGATCGTCACTTTGTATAAGTGCATAGGGGAAGTCTGAGTACTCGTTAGTGTAGTCAATATTTGTACGAAAAGTCTAACTCCTTACCTCACAGGTACAATGGCTAAGAAGATAACGCGAAAAATAGCACAGCTACACAACACACCCCTGCCTCTCCGGAACCCAGCTCCAAAGTTTGGGAGTCCAAGTCAACACTACTATTGAACAACACTTACCTCGAGCAACTCAATCTCGGACAGCCATGGTAGCAAAACAGCATGACTTGACTCCTTCCCAGTCTGAAGAGGAAGGAGATGGTTCTGAGAGTGAGCAGGGTCTGATGGTGCATCCCAAGCTTCTGCAAATGACCCACCTGTAGTTGAAATTAAGGGGAAAGAAAGAGATAGTCAGGAGGACAGTGACGCCAGTGAAAGTGATGACTTTGTTGCAAAGTTTGTTCGAGAAAGGAAATCTGACCCAGTGGTCCAACAACAGCTCATCGAGGTTATCCGCAATACATGGGTGATTCCTAGGTCAAGGACTATTTTTGACTCGGGCATATCATCCAAATCCAGTGGCATAGGCCGGAGGCCCATTGTACCAGAGAATAGAATTGTCGAGGCTAATTGACAAGCGTTCCCGGAGATTTATGACCTATACAGGAGGCACCACTATTAGTGGATGACTAAAACCCCAAAACAATTTGGGAGGCATTTAACCAAGGAGTTCTACTCCGCATATGCTGCTACACAACCTAATTTGGAAATTGCCGAAACATCTAAAAGAGGGATGAAAGTAGCAACACTGAAGTCTGCACCATTAGATGAAGTGTTTGTTCATGGTACCAGGGTGGGTAATTTTGAGACCACAATTAACAAATTTCTTCATGGTCCGGAATACACTGCACCTACTGCAGTAGGTTTATATGAGGGTCGTCACCATTCGCTGACAAGTGAGTTGGAGATGACTGACCCGGTGTCTCATGAGGGTATTATGAGATGGATTTCTTTGTTGATCGAGACTGATGGTGAGGCAGCGTCATGGGTAACCAACCAAAGGCTACATATCACCAAGGCATCTTTGTCGATTCCATCTAAAGTCTGGTGGGTAGTAGTTCATACACAGTTGCGGCAAACAGTAAATGATAACACCCTCTCACTCTCCCAGGCTTCATTAATAGCCTGTATTATGAAGGGTTACACACTGAATATGGGTCGGTTAATTGCTACAAAAATGAGGGATCGTGCCCTCAATGAAAGAGAAAGTCTTCCTTTCCTTTGTCTGATCAGGAGACTGCGCCATCATGCCCAAATACCACTTAATAAGTTAGTGGACAGATACATTGAGGCCACTAAGTTAACTTCGATTACTAAGATTAAAGATGTGGCCAACCCAATGTATGGCACACTAACGGGTCCTCCAACATCATTAGCTGTGTTGCCATATGTACCAGTTGAGCCAGCTCAAGGTGAGGGAGTGGCTAGTGAGTCTACTGAGAGATCAACACAGGTAGCCCCGGGAGTCCAGCCTTGGATAGCACCACCTTCATCGGTCGTATGTACATTTGTCTCTCTACCTGTAGCATTCTTTGAGAAACTTGTGGCAGAACAATGGCAGACAAGAGCTATACTTTATCAGGTAGTTGAAAAGCAACCACAGTTAGTCCAGAGCCAAGTTCAAAGTGTAGAACAATGGCTGCGAAATGAACTCCGATAGGAGATATCTGTGTTGAAAAACCAGATTGACGGCTTAGAAACACACTTCACTGACCGAATAAATGCTTTGAGCTCTGTAGATGCTCCTACCTTGTAGGCCCAGCTGACTGCAATGAAGGCTGATATTGCAAAACTGGCTAACAAGCCTGTTAAACTACCTCCTACACTGGCATCGAACTCACTGATGAATCTGTTTAGTATGCCTCTAGCTACTCAGGCAGTTGGGGACATTTGGGGTGACCTTGCTAGCCCTGAGACGGGCAAGGAAAAGGGGAAGAAAAGAAGCCATGAAGCTGACATCCCCAATGAAACTCCTCAGGAGGCACGTAGGAGAGAAAAGAGAGCTAGAAAAGAATCCAGGAGAGCTACAAAGGAGAAAGAGGAACTAGAGCAGTAGCATGATGCGGCGAGGTCTGGCGCTTCAGGTGGTGGCCATCCTGATCCCACAGTCAGTGAGACACTAGGTTTGGATAGTAGCCGATCGGAGTCAGAGTCTATACTAGAGAGAGCACCCGTTGATGAGGGTGCCACCATCACTCTGACTAGCGACGCCTAGAGCATCGCAGGTATGACCCCTTCTCACAGCCCTTTTTGTACTTTAAGAGCAAAGCATATTTTGTTGGGGAGGGGGGTGGTTGAGCAACATGCCATTAGTAGTCAAAAGTGTATGGAGGTTGGCTCATATGTTTAGTTATCGTGTTTGTGTTAAAGTTGTTGGAGTATGCGTTGTGTGAGTTTTTTTTTGTGAAATCTGATAAAAGCATCCCGTGATCTTATAGTTGACTGCTAGGCTCTTTGTGCGACATTTCATTTACTTGCGTGTTGATCATTGCTAACTAGGATAGGAATTAGTTAACTAAATACTAAAAAATGTAAACATGTGCCATGAGTGAGGGTAAGTATGAAGTCTAAATCTTTAGGTATAAGTTAGAACTTGCCCAAGTAGTCTTGCCAAGATTGTTGAATAACTGGATAGGAAAGGATCATAGGCCGTTTTTGGATATAGTCCACTTTAGCTAAAATCAACTACCAAATGAAATCATGAACCCTTGAACCCTGTTTGAGCCTTGAAGCTGATATTCGTTGTCACCCTGTTGATATCGTATCCTTGGTTCTCCAAAGGCACGATGCCATAACTCAGGCCAAAAGCCTAAGTTGAGGGTGGTCATGACCCAAATGAAAATGAAATAGCTTAGCAGGATCGTATCCTTGGTTATTTTGAAGGCATGAAACCACATAGCAAATAAGGAATGCTTGAAATGGATGGTGGTTACACAAAAAATAGAGAACAATAAAATAAAATGAAACAAAGAAAAAGAAAGAGAAAAAAAGAAGAAAAAATGAATGTGGGTACTGGGATGTGCTAAAGAAAAGAGGTCGAAACCGCTTAAGCAAGAGTTGTGTGCTAATAATGACTTTGGGGAACCAAGGTAATCTAGTCACTTATATGTCCAAATATTCCACTCCCTAACCTGAGCCAACATTACAAGATAATAAAGTCCTATAGTGATCCTATTCTGATTATTTGATAATTGAAGCATAGAAAACAAGGGCAAGCTTATTGTTGAAATACTTACAGTGATAGAAACTCTTTTGGAGAGTGAGCATATTTGTTAGTCCCAAAGTCGTAATCAAAATCATGTGTGAGGGACTTCTTTGCGGTGAGAACACTATGTTTGCATTTGCTAGTTGTTTAAGTTGACTAAAAGACTGTTACTGGTACAAGCACGATCGACTGTGTGTAATGGAATGTCGTCCATTGATCCTTCCATGTTAATTAGATGATTTTGGATGTAAGAATTGTGGAAATAGCTGCTGCATATCTTTGATAGTTTTTCTATGTAGGTGAGCATCGGTCGTTGTTCTTTTTCATTGCCTGAGGACAAGCAATGGTTCTAAGTTGAGGGTGCTGATGTACCATGGACTTATAGCACATTTGACGCTCAAAACAAAGGATTGCTGCAAGAAGTCGAGCATGTTTATGTGGATATGATGTTTCTTTTGCTAATGTGCAGGTAAAATACTTTAAATCAAGTGATGGAAGAAATGAAAGTGAAATTTGGTGAAAAGTTACCCTAAACGGGTCATGGTGCTGTGTACGGGACATGTAGATGATCGTGGAAGTAATCTGGACGAAATGAAGTTAAAGTGTGGTGACAAGATACCCTAAATGGGCTGTGGTGCTCTGTACGAACATGTAGGTAATCATGGAAGTGATCTAGAAGAAGTGTAGTTGAAGTCTGGTAACAAGAGACCCTAAGCGGGTTGTGGTGTCTTGTACGGGCCATACAGTGGCTCGTGAAGCAGTCACAAGTGAAGTTGACAACTTTTATTTAATTCTTGGTTCACGAGAGGTCTTTACGAGCCATGAAAAGCTTTACAGACCATTTAGCCTGCTTGTGAGTTGAGTCGACTGTTATGTTTCCTACTTTGTGTAGGACTCTTTTCTAAGACTGTTTTTAATCCCTTAGGGTTTATTTTTGAATTATTATCGATACTCTGAGACAAGTTCTTTGTGGAGAAAAAATAGTTTCCTTTTTGATACATTTGTTGGATACTTTTGATCACGTTTTGCTGATCTTGATTTGGTGCTCATAATCAAGAAGCTTTTGGTTTTCAATTATTGTAAGTCTACTCTGTCATTGTTTCATCAATGTCTACTTCTTGTTTCATTGAGAATATGAGCAGGTAAACACCACAACTAGGGTTGTGGGAACCATGACTAGAACACAACGCAAAAATCGAACATGAATAACTTTTGATTAGTGATAGCATACATCATTTCTATTTTAATGTTGAATGCTTTCTAATGAGTGCACACATTAGATGATGTCTGTATTCATCACTTGTTCGAGAGAAAAGTTATGATTAGGAAAATATGGAAACAAGATCTATCAACTTGTTTTAAAGACTTGAGCTCGAGAGAGGATAGTCTCTTTAATAAGTAAGCTAGGGTAAACTTCCAAACACTCTAAGACTGAAAAGAGCAGAGTGATATTCATCTAATAGGGCTAAAAAGTGTTTAGATGTACATAGCTTGCTATGAACGTATGAAGTTGTCGAGAAACTATTATTTGTGCAAAGAATCAAGTTGTAGTCTAAACGTCATGGGGAATACAATTCTAGTCTACTCTAATTTAATATCAAATCGTGGAACTATCATCTATTACAGTTGACATTCAAGTTTAATGAAATTGGTTACTTAAAGAAAAAACAACCCAATATTTACTTTACGTAATTCACATTCCGGAAATATCAACCGCAACTGAACATAAGAACTAGTAGTATTATTTCTACAACAATTCTCTATGGGGTCGACCTCAACTCTTGTTGAGTTCTATAAATTGATATAGACCTTTTATAATTCTTAATTGAGATGTAAGTTTGTACGTATCAGTGCCCAATCTAACCAACAATAACAAACAATCATGCTCAATCACATAGCACAATGAACAATACCATTTGAAATCCACAAGTCACAATAACAAGTCCATTGCATGAGATTACCTACATGATGTCATTTCACATGGCTCCCGACCATGCATTGCAAAAGTGATAATACAAAGAGGTAGACATGCATACATAAATCAGAAACATACAACCATCACCTACCCCAAATCAAGTCTCTTTGAAACTCTAAACAACCCAAGATTTTCCCTTACGATGTGCCTCAGCTTGTTCTTAGTCCAAAACAAACAATATAAACAACAATCAATCACTAATGAACTATAATTTACCAAAATTATCAATAAATCCTAACCCTAGGACAAAATATGATTATCTCCCCTAACATAGGGCTTTTTCCATGGTGGAATCATGTCAAAACCTCCCTCCAAGGGCAATAACCTAGTTTCTACTGCTTAAGAACCAATGCATAAGATTGGGGAGTCAAATTATAACCTTTACCGATGAATTCCATGGAAGATTAAGTGTGAATTGACCAAAATTGCCCCTCCCTAGTCCAAGAACTAAAAGTGTAGAAAATAGGGGTTTTGGGGTTCTTTCTGCAACAAATCTCATTTCACCCCTCTATAGCGGCCCAATCCTCTATAGTAGTATCGCTATAGCGGAACTTACCCTGCTATAATGGTTTGTACACTCTTCTTTAGAGGGATGCCTCCCACTATAGTGGGATCGATGAAAGTTCAGAAACTTCAACTCTGGAAAAAGGTCATATTTACTACACAAACTCTTCCCTTGATGTCCTGATATATACCTTTCACGCCAAGATTAATTTCGGGAGTTCTACTTACCCAAATTCGATTCTGAAAGGCCCTATGGACTCCTTAATATCTTGGTTACAAGAATATATCAACCAAACCTCAAAATAAGGCCCCACCCATTCTCGGATGACCCTAGACCTCACCTAGCCTAGCAAAAAACATTTAAGTCACTACCCGGAAAGTTTTCTGCCCTAAATTCTTTCACTATTTACTTACTCAAAATGGACAGATAAGGTCATTATAATAGATACCAATTTACCCATCACTCATTCCCGAGTGATCAAATGAGAAAAACTGGGCTAAAGAAGGAAAGAGGGTAGTACCTAAAATTTCGAACAACTAAGGGTACTAGTCCTGCATATCTCTTTCTATCTCCCAAGTAGCCTCCTCAACCGGATGATGTTTCCACCAAACATTTACTTATTTGATCTCCTTTGTCCTCAGCATCCAGACATCTCGATCAAGAATTGCAACCGGTTCCTCTTCATAATGCAAGTCCTTGTCCAATACTATTGAGTCCCATTTAATGATGTAGTCTCCATCTCCATGGTACTTTTTTAGCATTTACACATGAAATACTAGATGAACCCCAGATAGGTTGGGTGGCAGTACGAAACTATAAGCCACTGGCCCCACACCTTCAAGAACCTCGGATGGACAAATGTAATGAGGGCTAAACTTATCCTTCATACAAAACCTCATGACTCCTTCCTAGGTGACACCTTCAATAAAACATGATCACCATCCTGTAAAGTGATGTCTCTTACCTTGTGATCCGCATACTTCTTCTGTCTACTCTAGGCTACAAACTACTTAGCATGAATCCCCCTCACCCTTTCTTGAACTTCCCTAGACAAATCAAAAGATAAAGGTTTCACATCCCCAGCCTCAAACCATTCTATGGGCGATCTGCATCCCTGACCATATAATGCCTCAAATGGTTCCATATCAATGCTGGAGTGATAATTGTTACTATAGGAGAACTCACATAAGGGTAGAAAAATTATCCTAATGTCCCCTAAAAATAATTGCACATGCCCTCAACATATCTTCCAATACCTGAATGGTCCTCTCTGCCTAACCATAAGTCTATGGATGTAAAGTTTTACTAAAAGTGAATTGAGTGCCTAATGCCTCATGCAACTTACCCCAAAACTTTGAAGTAAATTGAGTGTCACGGTTTGAGATGATACAGAGGGGCACACTGTGCAACCTCACTATCTCCTTGACATAAATCTTCGGCAACTATTGAGAGTTGTGATCCACTTTGATTAGAATGAAGTTGGCTGATTTAGTCAACCTGTCAACAATAACCTAAATGGAATCACAGTTTCCTAAAGGCTTGGGTAGTCCCACCATGAAATCCATGTCTATTATTTCCCATTTCCTTTCAAGAATGGGTATCCACTGAAGAAAACCTGCAGGCCTTTGATGTTCATACTTTACCTATTGATAATTTTGACACTTAGAAACATACTCTGTAATTTCTTTCTTCATCCCAGGCCACCGGTAAAGTAACCTCAAATCCCTATACATTTTGGTCACTCCTGGATGAATAGAATAGTGCAAACCATGAGACTCTGCGAACACATTCTGGATCATGTCACCAACTCGAGGAACAAAAATCCTTTCTCTAAAACTGAGCACAACATCTGCATCAAGAGTAGCATCTTGGGTCTCCCAAGACTCCACCTTACCTTTGAGCTTGGCCAACTCCTCATCCTCACATTGCTTGGCCCTAATTTCATCTATGAAGGTCCTCTTAACCTCAATACTGGCTAACACCCCACCTTCCTCAGAGATGCCCAACCGCATGAACTTAGACTCCAAAGTCTAATTGCTCTTGCCAAGGGCAGCTTAGACACCCCAAGAAAGACAAAGTGCCTATGCTAACTTCCTTCTGGCTCAATGCATCTGTCACCATATTAGCCTTACCCAGATGATACTGAATAGTCTCATCATAATCTTTTAGCAACTCCATCCATCTTCTCTGCCTCAGATTTAGATCCTTCTGAGTGAACACATGTTATAGACTTTGATGATCAATGAATACCTCACACTTAACCTCATATAGATAATGCCACTAGATTTTGAGAGCAAACACCGTCGCTGCCAACTCCAAGTCATGGGTGGGGTAGTTCCTCTCATGAACCTTCAACTGTCTGGAAATATAAGCTATAACATTCTTTTCCTGCATTAACACAACACCCAAACCCAAATGTGAAGCATCATAATAAATAATGAAATCCTTACCTTCCACCGGCAAGGTCAAGATCGGTGCTATAGTCAAAAGATCCTTTAGCTTTTGAAAGCTCTCTTCATATTTATCTGACCACTCAAAACGTACCTCCTTTCGAGTCAACTTGGTCAAGTGTGTAGCGATGGAAGTAAAGTTCTTCACAAACCTGTGATAATAGCTAGAAAGCCTCATAAAGCTTCTAACCTCTATCACAGAGCTAGGCCGAATTCAATTCTTAACTGCCTCAATCTTTTGGGGATCAACCATCACCCCTTTTTCAAAACCACATGCCCGAGAAAAGTAATTGAAGGAAACCAAAATTCACACTTAGAAAATTTAACATACAATTTCTATTTCCCCAGAATACCTAGAACAATATGAAGATGATTTGCATGCTCCTCCTTTCCCTTGGAGTAAATCAAGATGTCATCTATAAACACAATCATAAAAGAAATCCAAGAATGGCTTAAACACCACATTCATCAAACTCATAAATGTTGCAAGCGCATTAGTTAACCCAAATGACATTACCAAGAACTCATAATGCCCATACCGGGTGCTGAAAGTTGTCTTAGGTATGTATTCAAGTCTAATATTTAAGTGATGGTACCTTGACCTCAAATTAATCTTAGAAAATAAAGAAGCATCCTAAATATGTCATCTAGACGAGGCAAGGGATACTTAATCTGAATGGTAACCTTATTCAATTGCTGATAATCTATACACATCCTCATACTACCATCCTTCTTCTTTACAAACAAGATAGGAGTCCCCCAAGGAGAAGCACTAGGAAAAACAAACCCCTTATTAAGCAATTCTTAAAGTTGAGTCTTAAGCTCTCTCTGCTTTACCGGAGCCATGTAATAGGGTGGAATAGAGATTAGGCGAGTGCGAGGCTCCAAATCAGTACAAAAGTCTATGTCCCTATCCGGTGGCATACCAGGAAGATCTGTAGGAAATCTAGAAACTCAGAAACCACCGGAATAGACTCAAAGGAAAGAGACTCTGCACTAACATCCCGAATATGAACCAAATAGGCCAAACCACCCAGCCCTACTAGTTTGCTAGCCCGAAGGAATGATATGATCTTTAATGGCTTAGGCATGTACACCCATTTCCACTCTAACCTTTCCCTCCTCGGTATCTCTAGAGTCACCATTTTAGCATTACAATTTAACACAGCAAAATAGGGGGATAACCAAGTCATACCCAAGATCACATCAAAGTCTAGCGTATCCAATATTACTAAATCTATCTGAGTCTATAGGCCCATAAACAAAATAGAACAATCACGATATGCATGGGTTACTACAACCAACTCTCCAATATGGCTAGTAACATAGATAGAGGCATCAAAGTTATCACAAATCAAATCAAAATCTAGAGAAAATGTCACAGATACATAAGAATAAGTAGAACTTGGATCAAACAACACATTAGCCATCCTGTCACAGACAAGAATAGTAACTATAATCACAGCATTTGATGCCTCAACCTCTTGTCTACCGAGAAATGCATAAAACTTAGCTCTGTCTTCGATATGGGTGACCCTCATTCTAGGCTGCGCTACTCCTCTCGCCGCATTACTATTACCTTGGCCTCCATGGCTTCCTTAATTACCTTATCACCCACCCTCTGGACGTCCTCTGCCATGATTACCTCCACCCATTGGAATCACTACTCTAGTCTGCTGCTGAATTTGACTAACTGCCTATCTGCGGGGGCATTCCTTCTTAAAGTGCCCAAACTCCCCATAATGGAAACAACCATGGTCAAGTAAAGGCCTGTTGGCTGATGCATAAGAAGCCCCTAGACCACCAGTAGAAGCTAGCATAGCCGACTGAATAAGATAAGCTACATACACTTGCTGACCTGAACCTCTAGAGTACGAACCAATGTAGTTACCTATATTATTAGAATTCTTAGCCAATGCCTTGTCTTGCGCAACTTGTCGAGCTTCATCTTTTTCATAAAGTCAGTCACCTCATTGAAATGCTTACTTGCAAAGGTCATATGCATAGACAAAGCCTGTAATTCAGAACTCAAACCTTTGATGAACAACCAGATCCTCTCTCTTCCTTAGTGTTCACCAACTGCGTAGAATATTGAGATAGGGCATGAAACTTAGCCTCATAAGTAGCCACAATTATGTTACCCTCCTCAATAGCCATAAGCTCACCTTTCTTCCTATCTCTCAAGGTACGATGCAGATACTTCTCCAAGAACAAGGCATAAAACTATGCCCAAATCAATGGAGGCAAGACCGGTGAATGACATTCCACATAAGCTCTCCACCACTAGTTTGCCTCACCCTGAAGCTGAAAAGTCACAAACACAACCTTATGTTGTTGCACAATGCCCAACTTATGAAGCCTCTTGTAGAAATCCAAGATGAACTTGAGTGCATCCTCACCCTCAAAACCATGAAACATTGGAGGCTTAAGCTTCAAGAACTTTGTCTGCATCTCATATTCTGTACCAGTCATCACATGGCTAAGCAATGGACGAAACAAAGTGTCAATACCCAAGTCCTCATCCACTTTAGGAACAATAACAACAACAATCTAAGTGACCAGAACCTTAGTAGTCTATGCCATTAGAAAGGCTCTAGTACCTGCCAACCTATTAAAAATGCTAGTACCTACTGTATAGTCCCTGCATTCATAAGGGGAAGACCTGCAATTCCATCTTGTGCCCTCACTTCATGCTTAACATAATCTTCAATCTCAACCTCTTCCTTCACAGGATCCTTGGGTGAGGGTGGGACACTTTCCTTGGTACATTCACATTCTGAATTCCACCTCTGGTGGGTGTTGCCCTTCCTTTGCCCTTGCCCCTACCTCTTCATCTGCCATGTCCTCTAACTACAGGCTCAATTGTTGTCTCTACTGCTAGAGCTACTACCCTTACACCGTAATATCGTGTGTGAACCATTTGCAAACAGAAGAGAATGGAAGAGTTTGATATCAATTTGGAATGCCAGATACAAATTGGAATCAACTCATAGCACAAAGAAAGAAAGAAAGAGAATTTCCAAAAGTCTTGTAGCCTCTTGCAGAAAAATACAGATGTCTTTTTACCGTTACGCAGGACTTTACTAGACTCATTTTGGTATGAAAAATAAATAAACCTAGTGCTCTGATACCAAGTTTGTTCTGACCCCAATCGACGTGAGTGGCACCCACACTAAACCACCTAATAGGAGAACCAAAGACTAACCCAAACCAACCCAACACTATTAAAAAACAAGTTTCACATAACATAAAGGAAATAGTTTAATTAATTAGAGAATTGAGTCCCCATAAAATCAATCCAATAGCCATAAACATTTAACACGAAAATAACCCCTAAGAACAAAAGGTCATCACACCAAAACTCTAAAACAGTCAACTTAGGGATGCAACCCCAAAACTAAAATAAAGCTAAAGTCTATATGTTTGTGTCTGAACAAATGGACAAGAAGATATAGAAGAGTGTATGGTAGCTTGAAAGATGGAGCTCACCCTCGGATTTGAATCAAGTTCAATAACAAGTCACTCGAAGTCCACAATTCACAATAACAAGTTCATTGCATGAGATTACCTACATGATGTCATTTTATATGTCTCCCTACCATGCATTGCACAAGTGATACTACAAAGCGGTACAAATGCATACATACATAAATTGGAAATATACAACTATCACCTACCTCAAATAAAGCCTCTTGGAAAATCTAAATAACCTGAGCTTTCCCCTTGCAAAGTGCCTTGTCTTGTTCTTGGTTTAAAACAAATAATATAAACAAGAATCAATCACTAATGGCCTACAATTTATCCCGATTATCAACAAATACTAATCCTAGGCAAAAATATGATAATTTTCCTTAACTTAGGCTTTTCCACAATGGAATCATGTCAAACCTCCCCCAAGGGAAATAACCTAGGTTCTAAGGTTTAAAAACTAATGCATAAGGTTGGGGAGTTGAATTCTTACCTTTACAAATGAATTCTATGAAAAAATAAGTGCAAACTGCCCAAAATCATCCCTCCCTAGTCCAAGAATACAAAGTGCAGAAAATAGGGGTTTCGGGGCTGTTTCTGTAATAAATCTCGTTTTGCCCTGCTATAGCGGCCCATCCCACTGTATCGGCGCCACTATAGCAGAACTTACCCTGCTATAACGGTCAGTACACTCCACTATAGAGGGACGCCTCCCACTATAGAGGGATTGATGAAAGATCAGAAACTTCAAATATGGAAAAAAGACATTTTTACAATACAAGCTCTTTCCTTGACGTCCCGACATATACCTTTCATGCCAAGATCAATTTCGGGAGTTTTACTTACTCGAATTTGATTCTAAGAGGCCCTATGGACTCCTTAATGTCTTAGCTACAAGAATATATCAACCAAACCTCAAAATCACACCTCGCCTATTCCCAGATGGCCCTAGACCTCACTTAGTCTAGATTTCGTCTGAGGTTGGCCTACCCAAAAAATTTTAAGTCACTGTCGGATAGTTTTTTGGCCTAAATTCTTTTACTATTGGCTTACTCATAACAACTGTGTTAGGTCATTACACAAGTTATATTCAAAATTAAGAAGAAATATGGGAAATCCATCTAAACGGAGATTATATTAGCCATTTGGTGGGGCAATGATTTACCAAACTTGGAGCACTCAAAAGTGTAAGTTGTTTAAGGGTCAAACTTTATACAGAGAGGGTCATTAAGTAGATAAATGAGGAGTTGGAATATATAAGGACTTTACCTTACCTTTACTAGAAGCTTCATAAGTGTAGAAGATTAATGCATTTAATACACATGTAACTAGTTACTGATTTCCTTATGAGGTGCTGATACGCCCAAATTACACCTCCCTAAAGAAGTATAAGCGATCGTTGTCAAATAAAGAACCTAACAAAGGTTAGGGTCGATCCCACAAGGAATATGATTTAGACTTAGGCCAATTCATGGTTATTTGTACATTTAGCCAAGTTATCTCTGTAAAAAGGGGGGTTTTATAAACTAAAATTATGATCGATTTGATTGTGTAGTAACAAGTAAACAAGTAGCAGAAGTTGCAGTTTGTAATATCAATATGAAAATGAAACTAGGGCACATGTGTTCCCCACAAGCTCTTAACTCAGTAATCCTAATAATAGTAACTCTTTCCTAGTATTTAACATGTATAGTCGATAAGTTAGGTATCCCTAAGTGATTGGTCCTCCAAATAGGTAATTTCACCACGCAACTTGGTTCGTCTACAGGTGTTGCTTTACTAACCCTTACCTTTGACCCAGATTAGCCCTCTGCGTATGTGGTTCAGACTATTAGATAGCAGACTCATCAACGCTAAATCTTTATTGTTTAATCTCTTTCTTATTCATTACTTCCTTGGTCTGGCAAGTAGGAATAAGGCAAGTTCTAACGTTGCACACCGTTAAACAACATTCAAAACGAAGAGATTAACAAATACATGCATAAACATTTATCAAGAATTACAACATTATTAGTTTCACTTTCGTTAATTACTCATGGTTCCCACAACCCTAGTTGTGGATTTAACTACTCAGGCTTGAATATTCACAATTCATATTAGGGTTTGAATAATAAATCATGAACTAACAATGATAATAGATGAAATCCACAAGCTCTAATTGAAAAGCAAAAGCAAAACTTTATAATCCAAACTTCAAGAATTTATTGCTATCGAGGTTTGTAAAATAATTCCCAAAGACAAAACAAAATATTCAAAAACGTCTAACGCCTCAAAAATGAAAATTACAATAGGTATAAATTGAAAATAAAACCTAAACTAAGTAGGAAAAGGAAAACTAAGGAAATTTGGCTTAGGCAGTGTCGTCTACGATTGGTGACCTACGGCTCGTAGGTTCCAACTGTCATCCAGCAGTTAGTAAAATTCCTGAGGGCCACTTTCTACGGGAATGATCTACGACTCGTAGACCTTTGTACGTCCCCCGTCCTGCTCTTTCATCAACCAAGTACTGCAAGTTACCCTCTCTGAAGTTATCCATGGTTCACCATCTACGGTTCGTAGCAGGAACTACGACTCGTCATCCTAGTACGTCATTCCATACTCAGCTAAATCTTAAGCACCTGAACCCACGAGCTCAACCTATGGCTCGTCCATGGAATGACGACTCGTACATCACCAACATTCCACTGCTGCAACACTTTGCTCACCAACTGCTCAAAAAGTCTATTTCCTGTAAAATTAACCACAAATACCATCACATCTAATAACAAAATGCCTAAGAAGTATGCAAAACTCTAAATTTAACGTGTTAAAAGTACCGTAAATTCACGGTACATCAACACCCTCAACTTAAAATCATTGCTTGTCCTCAAGCGACACAACAAACTCTAAACGACACACTTCTATATAAGCAACCCTTACTTCAAGCAATCACACAACATTTTCTCAATCATCCTCCTTATTTATTTTCAACATAGTGAAAACTTCTTCATAAACTCAACAAGCTAACTCTTGTGGATCAATATATGACATAGACAGACCAATAGACACATTCACATACACAGACAACAACCACAAAGATACCGACTTTTCCACAACGCAACTTGTGCCCTTACCACAAAGAATCCCTTATCCACATAGAATTTCAAATTTTTATTAGGGACTAAGTATTCACTCACACTCAGAATGAATTCAGTACGTTTGTGCTCAATACCATAGGCTTGCCCTTATTTTCTATTCTTTGATTTTTCAAACTTGTCACTTAGGATCACTATAGGAATTTCTTAGTTTAACGTAGGCTCGGGGTCAGGTGTGGTATATTTGGATATTTAGTGACTTTTCTGCCCTCCTTGACATTACATTGGATAGCTTTACCTCTTTTTACTACAAATTATTACATCATTCACGCTTTATGCCATTCTTCTTATGATTCATTTAAGCTCGAGTGTGACTTTTGACTTGATCATCTTGTTGGATTCACCCGTTTCTTCATCTTCTTGTTTAAGCATTTGAATATTTTTGTTGCTCTTTTATTTTAGTTTAGTCACACTATTTTCATCTATTTCACTCAGTTTGCTTTCTTTGCTCTACACGTGACTCTTTTCATACCCTTTCTTTCTTGCTTTCCTTCATAATAGTCACCCTCAACTTAGACGTTTAGTATGAGTTGAGGTACACAATACTCGAGGAAGGACAAGGGCTAGAATTTAGGTAACTCTATAGTAGCCTCCCTCAACTTAGGCTTTTAGCCTAAGTCGAGGTGCACAATGTCCAAGGAGGGACCAGGGCCAAAACAAAGTTTCACAATAGTATTAGGGATGGTGAATTGGGTGTCAGAAATAACAGTCTCTTTTAGGCTCAAACATTTGGATCGAAGGGAGCAATTTATCTTTTTTTTTTGGTTGGTTGTTTTTAGGCTTTAAGTGGACTTCGTATCAACAATGACCTATGATCATCTCCTAGTTTCAAGTTCAAATTACCTTAGCCAGACAAATGGGGCAAGTTCTAGATTGGCACGTACCATACGAATATACAAACGACCTTACACACACATGGCACCTTGTTGCAATTATTAAATTGTCAATGAATCTGGTTAATGTTCTAGCTTAAGTCATCATGTCATACCGATACTTATCATGTCATACAAAGATCGTACACATTTAACTTATTGAATTCACAGTCATAGCACAAATAAAAATTTGGAGGGATATCAATTTCATGCTCTATTGCCATCATGCTTTTATTTCCAGGTTACTTCTACACACCTACTATCCTAAACATGCCAGTTCAACATAAATTAAAAATAGTTCCTTGGGGAAAAATAACACAGGCAAGAAAACCCCAAGGAAGGATTGTGAGTTGAGAGTTACTCAGACTTCACCTCAACACTCACAATCCATGCATCCTGATAACGCTCAGCCACACCTTTCACAATTCGAAGTGTGGGTGGTCGCTATGCAAGTATAAACCAAACGAAGAGTTGGGGTCGATCCCACGAGGAACAATGTGCAGGGCGATTGAAGAAACAAAGAATTACTAGCTACTAGTTTGAATCTGAAATGAAAGGTACAATTATAAAATGAGAAGATTTCAAGTAACGAATTTAGGATAGGGGATAGAGGAGAATAAGGGACAAAGCTATATCGAACAAGATTACCAAAGGGATTTGGGAATGGGAAATCGATCAAAATCTATACGATCCATTGCCATTAGCATCATACAATCTCAATTAATCATGGGTAAAAACATATATGCCTCGAAAACTAAATTATCTACCTAATTCTATCAAACATAGGCAAATATTTCTCAATTAGCTCTCACGAACCCAATCAAGTGGCAACACAAGCAATCTGATTAAAGGCAATGCAAGGATTCACTATTTCTAGCAAAATCCGGCAATTGAGTTGCTAAACCTCAATTAATGCACCAATCAATCATACCCAACCTCAATTAACTCTCACAAACTAAATCAAAGTAAATGGGCAAGTCCAAGGAGTGATCAACTCCAATGGAAAGCAATTAAAGTATGAGATCAATTGGATAATCAAAAACCCATTTCATAAATGATAAAACAATCAACAAATTACAAAAGCACAAAACAGAAATCAGAAACCCAAATATTGAATATGTCTAACACAATATTCAAATCACTAATCAACAATTAACACCTAGAATTCAACAATACAAAGCAAAGAGTTGAAGAAAGGTAAAAAATAATTACAACCCAAGCTCAAAGTCTTCACTCTAATGGTGTTTTTTGAGGAATCTTGCTCTCAAAGCTAAGCCCAACCCTCAATCCCCAAGTTCTTCTGCTCTATTCTCTGTGTTCTCTCTTTGATTGTTAATTCTCCTCTATTCTGATCATCCCCTCAAAATGGCTGTGAATCAGTGTATATGGTGAATTAGGGTCAAAATGTGAATTTCCAAAATGGCCCAGACGCTAGTCACCTTTTCTTCTCCGCGTTCGCGGAGGTAGCTCCTCATTCGTGGAGGGCAGAGTAAATTGCACTCTGCGTTCGCGGAGAAAGCACCGCGTTTGCGGTACTCTGAGAAGTTGTACTCCGCATTCGTGGAGAATGTCCCGCGTTCGCGGTTCAATGCCGGCTGGAGCTTCGCGTTCGCGGAGAGTATTTCACTGCCAGCTCCAAAATCCTTGTTTTTAGCTCCATTTTGCCCCAATTTCCATTCTTTTTCATCAAAGCTCCTTTTTAACCAACATGTACCTAAAAAACCATTTTCAAAGGAAAGTTAGCCTCTTTCTCTACTTAAGTACCACAAAATTACAAGAAAAGGACTCCAAATGAGTGAAAATCACCCACTCATCAGCACCCCCAACTTAGAAACTTTGCTTGTCCTCAAGCAAAACAAAATCAAAAAGCACAAGAGGCAATCACAATAAGCACAACACACTTTCATTCCGAATAGAGATCATGATCATGAATTTGGTTGGTACTAACAGATAGTCCTCAATTAAATTTTTCACAAAAAAAACAACCCCTCATTTTCATGGAACATTTTTTAAAACCAAGAATCATTAAGTGACAACAACTCAAACTCAAGAAATGACTCAACTCTTTAGCTTTTTTTCATGCTCACTTGATGCAATTTGGAATTTTCAAAATCACCATTCAAGTAACCTACATGCCCTTACAAGAAAAGAAATGTCCGAAAACTCTCACAACTATTTACAAACAAGGGACGAAAGCACAAACATTCACACTCACAAAAGAACATCTCATGAACACAAATGCCACACCATAGGCTTGCCCATATTTTCAATCAACATTGCCTCAACTTCATTTGGTTAGAAATCACAAAGGACTTTGTTAAGCTTGTAATGTAGGCGTAGGGAAGGTGAGGATATCATTTAGGTCCAAGTGACTACACCCTGCTTGAACTCTACTCAACAACTCAACATTTTCCAACTTTTCCACATTTTCTTCACTTTCCAAACCAATGCACAATTCACCTTTTCATTTTCTTCATTTTCATTCTAGATGCCCCACATGCAACCATTTTCAACTTTTTGGAGGATTCAAGATTCTTTTGTTCACTTTCTTTTTCACAACTCTCTTTTTCAAAACTTTTTCTTTCTTTGAGACATCTTTCCTCCTATATTTCTCTTTTTTTATCAAGCTCTTATGTAATAGGCATTCCTTCTATGAAATTCCCAAAACACCCCCAACTTAGGCTTTTAGCCTCACTTTCACAACATCAAGTTCAAGGAGGGGAAGGGTTCAAGAGAGGAATGTATTTTCAAAAGGGCTAAGGCTTGTAATGAGGTTGCCAAATAAAAGGGTTTAGGCTCAAAGGGGACAACTAAGGATACATTTAGTGCAAGGGTGGGATTTTCAGGCCAAGTCAACTTCAAGAACAATCAAAGAAAGCCTAAGATCATTTTTCCAATCCAACTCAATTAAGACCAACCGGGATAGTTCTAGGTGGCATAAGTGAACACAAGGCATTATTCAACAACTCACAACACATGGCATGCAAATCCCTCAAGATGGATAAAAATCTTACTTCCTTTTTAACAAACAAGTCACATTGAACATTTAAACCGCCAACGGATCAAGAGTCATAAAAAGAATCACAAGAGTTGTCACAAAATCATTCAACACATGCTCAAATTTTCAAAACGGAGGGGTATGTTCAAAAACACATTTTTCACAAGCAAGACTATATTCTTAGTACCATACAAGACACAATCTTCCAAAAAGACCACAACAAATTCACCCTTAAGAAAGTTGTCAACCAATCCATCATTGGGCAAACTCATACATAAATTTGGAATCGGTTACTCAGACTTCATCGAACATCAACAATAATGGCTACTCAGACTTCACCAACAATGGCTACTAAGACTTCACCACACAACCAATCGATGCTTTACCCTTAAGAAAGTCGTCACTCTATCCATCATAAGGCATCGCCAATCAAAAACAACTCCAAACAAAAACACCATCTCAAGACAAAAGAGATAAAATAAAGAAGCTATCAAAAACAATAAACTAATAAAGCAAAAACGACTAATCCAACACAATCAACAATTAAGCTCCAAAAGCCCGACAAGGGCACATCATCCACAAATCAAAATAAATATCCAACAACATAAAAAAACAATCCCAATCATCATAAACAAGAAATACACAACAGGAGTCAAAAGGGAGGCATCCCCAACTAAAAATCGAACTGTGTCCTCACAGTACAAAAATCAAAAGAGAATACGAGGGGCTCCCTAAAGTGCAACCACTCTAAGCTAGCAT
This sequence comes from Solanum appendiculatum, assembly GCA_018342035.1. NCBI lineage: Eukaryota > Viridiplantae > Streptophyta > Magnoliopsida > Solanales > Solanaceae > Solanum > Solanum appendiculatum. The sequence continues at coordinate 973,987 of JAGDQO010000599.1, read as the reverse complement.
CAGAGGGGATGGACAAATCCTCATCATCAGATGGACTGCTACCGCATAGGCTCTGGAGTTTGCCCATCATCTTGCTCGGGAACCGGCTATTCTTCTTCTCATGCTCTCGGAAAGTTCGCTGGCGCTGCTCAATCTTCCCCTGCCTCCTACTCAGATGCTCCAATCTATTGGACATAGCCTTCTGTGCAGCAGCTACAGAGGCAATAATAGGTGCAGATGCACCCTCATATGTGGCTCCAGAAGGTCGGGTAAGAAGGCCAGCAACTAGCTCTCGGATCTGAGCATCCACTCCCTGTATTTGAGAAGATATATATCGCATCGTGGTAGGCCCAAACTTGAGGGGTCCTGCTGAATATGAAGCACCACTCTCAGAAGTGGGCTCAGTGAATTGCCCGAACTGTGGGTCGGCCACATCGATCTTTCTCTTCTTGTTCTGGCTACTCTGGCCGCCCTTCTTCTTCAGTGGGTGCATCTCCTTCCCAGGCTTCTTCTCCTCATCAATAGGCAGCCTTAACACTCCAGCACCGTAGCACAGCTGAGTGATCAAAGAAGGACAGATAAGACTCCTGGCTCTCCCCTGAGCCACCTCAATAATATGATTCAAAATTAGCTGGCCCACATTAACAACTAGCCCATCCATAATAGCTGCAATAACTAAAGACCTGTCTAGTGTCACCTTGGTGTCGTGTGTGGAGGGAATGACCTGAGCACATATAATGGAGAGTTAAGTCTTGGCCTCCGTTGTAAACTCACCGGACTCCACCCCTCTCTTCATCTCGAACCACTCCGGAGGCTCACCATTGTGCAACTTATCAAGCAGCCACTGACCACCCAGCTCCCTGTAATGCTTCAGATATATCTTGTTATCTGCATCTGGGAGACCGTAATAAGCATTAATCAACGCTGGGCTGAAATGCACCTGCATCCCTCGGATGGTAGTAACGGCGGCCTCATTAAAATTAGTCTCTGAGGCATTAGCATAGAACTCAGCTACGATGATGTGCTTAGCCTTGACAGGCTTAGCAGCAAACACCACCCATCCACTAGACTCAAGCCGGTTAAACAAATCCGGCATCCATTGTTCGAGCTTGTCCAAACAGATCCCTTTTTCCATCACAATATCTTGGCCCAGGTATTCATCATATTTATGAGCACATTTGGCAGACAAGAATCTTGTTGCATCAAAATAATCCTCCTCGGGTGCAATTTCGGATGATGCAGGAGTGTTGTCGGTCGACATTTTTAGTTCAAAGTACCTACAAAGGAAGCCAACATATTAAAAGTTCATGTGGACACTTAAAACAATGTATTAGGAAGTATTTAGGCCAAATAAAATAATTAATAGAAGTCTCGATTGAATTATGCAAAGCTACTATTTTAGGGATATAATTGAATCCTTCTCCGCGTTCGCAGAGAGTAACTGGCCTTGCCTCCGCGCTTGCCGAGAGGCAGCCGCGTTCGCGGCTTAAAAGAAACAAGACCAGTTGGCGCATTCACAGAGTACACTGGGACGTAGACTTTCGCGTTCGCGGAAAGAGGTCCTCATTTGCGGAGAAGTCATCGTCCCCAGAAAACAGTGTTCATTTTGTCATTTCAACAAGTAGATGGTGGGAAACAATTTTAATAACAATATCTACCTTAATCCGCCCCAATTCAACCCTCAAACATGATAATCACAATCTCAACACTACCAACATGTAATTTACCCAAGAACCAACAATTTAACTCAACAGCACAAATAAGCACAACCTTTTCAAGGATTTCTTTGCAAAAATTACTTCCAAATAAAGCCTAACAAATTATGCATCAATATTCACAAGGCAACAATCATGAAATTCAACCCATAAACCACTAATTAAACACATACAATCAAACCAACTCGAATCAAGAACATTAAAGCATAATTTTTCAATTCCACTCACCAAAAATAAAAACTTAAACTCAAAAGAGAACAAAGGTCGTACCTTCAATTTTGATTCCAAGCACAGGTTGATTAATTCGCAAATAAAAGAGACAATGGGGAGTTTCAGGGGATTTTTTTTAGAGGGGAACTAATTTTCGTTTAAAAGAGGAATGTTGAAACTGGAATGAACCTTTGGCATTTCTACCCTTTAAGATACCCCTACCTCTCCACATTCGCAGACATACTGGCGCGTTCGCGCATCTATGTGATCTCAGACCTCCGCGTTTGTGGTCAAGAGGGCGCGTTCGTGGAGGTTCTAACATTTTGACCTCCGTATTCGCGGTCCCTCTTTCGCGTTCGCGGAGGGTATTTGAGACCTAAACTCCTGGCAGCATTCTGGAAATTTTGTCGATGGGTGGGTCCGTTAGGCGACCATCAGCTGCCCAAAAGTCTTCCAACCCTCATTTTGAAGGTAGTTCAACCCCATACTTCAAACCCAACTACATTTTTGCATCCAAACACTTTGAAATCATGAGGATTAGTCAAAAAATAAAATTCTAATCGATCCTAAAAATTAAAGAAAACTCAAAATTAATCAAAAATTAAAATTTTGAATACCGAGGGGTTGCCTCCCATCAAGCGCGCAATTTAACATCACGGCGTGACGTCGGTTGCATCACCCTTTATGTTTCCACTTTGAGACGATGTACCTTCTCCCCAACTTCAAATCATTTTCTCGTCAAAGCAATTGGGGACTACCGGAGAGCATCACGCGTTTCACTCGATCTCTCCACTTTGAAGATTTGAATTTCTTGCCCAACTTCACATCATTTTTTCATGTAGGTGCATTGGGCAAGAGTGATAGTCTCATTAGGCCATTCGAACAACGCACTTCATAACTTTTGGCCCTCAAGTGCATGACACTATCACTTTCCAATGTACTAGAGTTGCCATATATGATATTTTTGGCTTTTTCTTGGAACTCTATATCATTTCCCTGATATTGGCATCTTGGAATTTTATTAGCTTGGTTTGGTTGCAAATACCCCAGATCTCATCAATATCGAACACAACCCCTTTTTCTTGACCGTCCAACTCCAATGCCTTACTCTTGACCACTTGACAAGGAGCCTTACGTACTCCAAACGTGGATCTCACATTGTCCTTCAAAGTTGTAATGTCAAACTCAAGTTGGATCATCTCATGGCACCTAGCTAGGTGCAAGTTGCGGAATTTATCCCTCATTTGGAACATTAGATCTCTTAGCCTCACCCTTTTCAAGTCGATGAGACAAGTACAAGAGCCAAGCTTCAGTCACGACACCCATCTTTTCATCTAACGAGGCATACAAACAACTATCCCCAACATGAATTCTTCCACAACAAGGCCATGGGTCATCAACATAGGGCTTGCACTCACCAAACCTTGTTCCTTCACAAGAAGCCATAAAAACAAACCAAAAACAAAATACAAACAAATATTCACAATTTAGATAGAAACTAGTAAAATAAAAATGCTAAATCAATTCAACATGCCAAATTGTTCCCCCGCAGCGGCGCCATTGTTTGATAATGCTCAACCACACCTTTCACAATTCGAAGTGTGGGCGGTCGCTATGCAAGTATAAACCCAACGAAGACTTGGGGTCGATCCCACGAGGAACAATGTGCAGGGTGATTGAAGAAACAAAGAATTACTAGCTACTAGTTTGAATTCGAAATGAAAGGTACAATTATAAAATGAAAAGATTTCAAGTAACGAATTTAGGATAGGGGATAGAGGAGAACAAGGGACAAAGCTATATCGCACAAGATTACCAAAGGGATTTGGGAATGGGAAATCGATCAAAATCCATGCGATACATTTCACATTAGCATCATAAAATCTCAATTAATCATGGGTAAAATCATATATGCCTCGAAAACTAAATTATCTACCTAATTCTATCAAACATAGGAAAAAATTTCTCAATTAGCTCTCACGAACCCAATCAAGTGGCAACACAAGTAATCCGATTAAAGGCAATGCATGGATTCACTATTTCTAGCAAAATCCGGCAATTGAGTTGCTAAACCTCAATTAATGCACCAATCAATCATACCCAACCTCAATTAACTCTCACAAACTAAATCAAAGTAAATGGGCAAGTCCAAGGAGTGATCAACTCCAATGGAAAGCAATTAAAGTATGAGATCAATTGGATAATCAAAAACCCATTTCATAAATGATAAAACAATCAACAAAGTACAAAAGCACAAAACAGAAATCAAAAACCCAAATATTGAATATGTCTAACACAATATTCAAATCACTAATCAACAATTAACACATAGAATTCAACAATACAAAGCAAAGAGTTGAAGAAAGGTGCAAAATAATTACAACCCAAGCTCACAGTCTTCACTCTAACGGTGTTTGTTGAGGAATCTTGCTCTCAAAGCTAAGCCCAAGCCTCAATCCCCAAGTTCTTCTTCTCTATTCTCTGTGTTCTCTCTTTGATTGTTAATTCTCCTCTATTCTGATCATCCCCTCAAAATGGTTGTAAATCAGTGTATATGGTGAATTAGGGTCAAAACGTGAATTTCCAAAACTGCCTAGACGTCAGTCACCTTTTCTTCTCCGTGTTCGCGGAGGTAGCTCCACGTTCGCGGAGGTCCGAGTAATTGCACTCCATATTCGTGGAGAAAGCACCACATTCGCGGTACTCTGAGAAGTTATACTCCACGTTCGTGGAGGATGTCCTGCGTTCACGGCTCAGTGCCAGCTGGAGCTCCGAGGTCGCGCCCAGCTCTTCGCGTTCGCGGAGAGTATTTCACTGCCAGCTCCAAAATCCGTAGTTTTAGCTCTATTTTGCTCCAATTTACATTCTTTTTCATCAAAGCTCCTTTTTAACCAACATGTACCTGAAACCACCATATTCAAAGGAAAGTTAGCCTCTTTTTCTATTTAAGTACCATAAAATCACAAGAAAATGACTCCAAATGAGTGAAAATCACCCACTCATCACATCCCAACCCCACTAAAAAGGTAGTGCAATGTCCTCAATGCATAAGTAATAGTAAAAACATAGTGTGCGACAAACCTGTGGCGCATGACCGCCGAAGATCAATCAAGACGCGGGTGGGTCCGGTTGCTTGGAACCCACTGGATCATAATGAAGGACGCCCTCAGTAACGCCCTTAGATGTCATGTGGGGTGCACCATCAGTAGTGTGCCCCGAACTAGAAGCTTCTCTAGCCAAAGCACGTATCCGCTCTTGTCCAAGCTGCTCCTCTTGCATGGACTGGCGCTGGGCGGTCTCTACTGCCCGTCTCTCCCTCTTGCGGGCTCGCCGCGCCTCCTCTGGGTTTATATCAATGTCCTCACTAGTCCGTACGTTCTTCTCTACTGCATGGGAAAACTCAGCAGCCTGCTTCTCAGCACCAAACAGTGCATTAAACAGTATATTATCAGCATCAACCTCCGGGACGGGCGCTGGAGCAGCAGTGTCAACGGCACCCAAAGAATAAGGTCAAGACGGAGACTAGCTAACTCCACCCAGAATGTAGAAAGATCAATCATAGGCCCAGGTTGGGACCTCTCCATCATTCGGATCTCAATAGCATCAATGCACCGGTTTACTGCATGTATCTTAGCTTCAACTATCCGCTCCATTCGCGCCTCAGGCTCCTCCACCGATTTTTGCATCCAAGGCCGTATATGCTGTAACAGAGCCGCCATTTGAGCCTCTAACCTGCTGACTCTGGCAATCGGGAGCAAAGCTGACCCTGTGGGAGCGGGAGCGCGTGGTGTGCTCGCGGCTGAACCTGAAGCTGTGGAAGGGGGAATAGTCCCCTGTATCTCCGTAGTAGGAGCTGGAAAAGTGTCATCATCAGCCTGCTCGGGTGCTTATGCTTCGCCCATAGGCGGTAAGTCTATCTGTATACCCCTGCGTGGTGTTGCGGGGTTAGCATCATCTCTGATAAGACCAATATCCATGGTCTTAGTCACCTCAATAAACGAATCACCAAAATATACTGAGATAATCACCTCGTGACACAATCTGAAAATAAGACAGGGGAAGGGCAAGGTCGTTGTCTTTCAAAAATCCCTCTCATGGATCTCCGAAATAATGATTTTGGTGAAATCAATCTCATGTCTTGCCATCAAGCACGCTATCATCACTGCACAGTCCCATGTCAGTTGGTTGTCTGCCATCGTTGGAGACAACCTAGTGTGGACTATAGACCAACAAAACTTTGTCGCAAAGTTCAATGTGACCTTCTTTATTGAAAGGGTCATATCCCTGACCCACTCTGGGTTGACCCCTTGGTCAGCAATATAATCGGCCACCCATCTAATGAGGGGCTCCGTCTGCTCCATATCACGCATAGCCGCTTTATTGCGGACCATCTGCATCCTGTAGTCAAACTCAGCCTTGTTAATCGATTGAGTATGAGAGGGGCCACAAATAAAACGGCTGAGGGTGCACTCAGATATGTTCACGGGAATATCCCGTACACGAGTAGAGAGAAGCAGAGGCTGCTCCAAAGCCTTTGCCCTCCGGGGTAAGTTTAGCTGAACCGTGGCTGCATACGATGCATAGAACTCATGCACCATGATAGGGCTGTACCTATTCAACTTCTCAGCCATCTAACCACATCTGTGTTTGTTAAAAGAGCTCAAGGATATGTGGAATGGTGTGGAGGCTGCCTGTAAAGACTCGCCGCTCTTCCTTAATCTGTCGGGTGTGTTTATGTTGTGTATTCTGGCGTATGGCATCATTGTAGATTTGGTACATGCCCGGAACACACCAAACGTTGGGCTCGGCTACAACCCGTATAGGATCTTCCACCAAGGGCTCTTTGTCACCCGAAGCAGAAGCAAAAGCAGAACCGGAGTCCGAGTTGGAGCTGGACTCGAACTGATCTACAGGTTGGGAGCTAGGTGAAACTCTAGCCTAAGGCTCCCCCTACTCCTACTCAAACTCTGAACTTTGTCTTCAGATTGGGAAGCATTAGCTTCAATCTCGGAGGTCGATCCCTCTGTCACCGAGACTATAGCCAACTGTCTGGCCTGCTGCCGAGTCGTTCAGGGTGACTTGAGGGAACCATCCCCCAAAGGAGGGTCATACTCGGACCCGCTGCGCTCCTCCTCAAAAGACTCATTAATAAGCCTCCGTCTGGCCGAAGGTGTTGTCGAGGTGCCTTTACGCTGGTACTGCCGACTAATATTGGGTGGCATGGTACCTGTAAAACCATGTTAGTACCCAATCATGAAAATAAAAAACAAGAAAAGAAAAAAAAAATCTATACTGCTACTGTTTTTGGCACCTACGGTTAGTACTTATGAGCCGTAGAAGCATCTACGGACCGTAGGTCCTGACCATAGATGAGGAAGTAAAATTTCAAGTTTCTAAAGTTTAAATGACGGTCTGCCAGGACGGTTCATAGATTAAACCGTCAAAAATAACTTAGGCTACAGTTGTAATAACACCAACAACACCATCATCCCATGGGTAGTTTAAACTTAGCAGACTCAATATTCACATACACATACTACCCAAGGTCAAGTACAATTATCAATTTCAACTCCAAATTAAATTACAAGATAGAATTTAGTACCAGAAACGGAGTTTGAAGTTGGGTGAGGTTGCTATGCGCCTGAATCCCTTACTAGGAAGACTCCGGACCCGCGAAGTGATAATTTAGAGAAAATTTGAGGTGATATGGGGAATGAAATCAGAAAGGGGAAGAACAGAGAGAAGTGGGGGAAACCAAGAATATATTGGGTTGGAAGGCTGATTGAAAGGGTGCTTTAGGGAGCGGAGTGGGATGAATTAACTGAATTTGGGAAGGGGGAATGTTTCTAATGGTTGGGGAAAAAAAAGAAAGGGAGAATGTTTTGAAAATAAGGGGTTTTATTGATTTGGGTCGCGGGTCGGGTCGAATTTATAATTTTGTCTGACTTTACCAAACCCTGTCTATGGTTTGTACATGATCCTACGGGCTGTAGATAGGGTCATCATTACCCCTCAACACTTGGTGGAATTTTGAAACATACCTAGGCTCTATGGTTGCAGACTACGGTCCGTTAATTGACATACGGGTTGTACTATGCAACCGTAGACTTAAAGTTGCAGCTGCTTTTGGACCTCAAGGTCTACAGATGCCATTTATGGTCGATATATTGACTGACGACTCGTACCTGTAGACCCTTCTGCACTTCAAATTTTTTTCCCAGGTTTTTATTACTTTCCTGCACATGTAACAAACATTAGAACTTCCTTTTAGCTTTTATTTACTCTTTATAGACACGGACTGTATACTACCCTAATCTAGCCAATACTAAGACTCACTAGAACATAAAACTAAAGAAAAAGTTGAAAACTTCATAAAAATCACCAAAAACTCCAAAGTTGGCTAGATGTTACAGCTTGGGTTGCCTCCCAAGTAGCGCTTGATTTAACGTCGCGGTACGACGCAGACCTCTTGACTACTCAGACTTCATCAAGACTCCATTGCTCAATCAACTCGTTGACCTCCTCCATGTGGCCCATATAGAGTTTTATCCTCTGGCTATTAACTTTGAACCTCGTTCCTTCTTTGTTCTCGAGTTCAACAGCTCCATGTGAGAATACTTGGATGACTCAAAATGGTCCCGTCTATTTTGACTTGAGTTTTCCCGGAAACAATCGTAGCCTGGAGTTGAATAGAAGTACCATATCACCAGGAGCAAAGTTACACTTCTCGATCTTTAGAACATGGTACTTCTTCATCTTCTCCTTACATAAGACTGAGCTTTTGTATGCCTTTAAGCGAAACTCATCCATCTCGTTCAATTCATTCAACCTTTGGCTTGATGCAACATCTCAATCCAGATTCAGCTTCTTGAGTGCCCACATCGCCTTATGCTCTAGCTCTACAGGTAAGTGACATGACTTCCCAAATACAAGCTGGTAAGGAGACATACCTATGGGAGTCTCGAATGCAGTATGATAGGCCCATAGAGCATCATCGAGCTTTCTCGACCAATCAGTTCTGTTTGCATTAACAGTCTTTGCAGGGATTTGCTTGATTTCTCTATTGGATACTTCAACTTGGCCGCTAGACTGTGGATGGTAAGGAGTTGCTACACTATGAGGAACACCATACTTCTCAAGCAACGCCTTAAACAGCTTGTTAGAAAAGTGGGAACCTCCATCGCTAATAATCGCCCTTGGTGTGCCAAACCTTGAGAAAATATTCTTTTTCAGAAACGCAGTGACACTTTTACCTTCGTTGTTGGAAAGCGCAATAGCTTCCACCCATTTGGACACATAGTCAACTGCTACAAGAATGTACTTCATCTCATTTGAACTTACAAACGGACCCATAAAATTAAGGCCCCAAACATCAAAGAGTTCAATCACTAAAATTGGGTTCATTGGGAGTTCTTGCTTCCTCGAAATACCTCCTTCTCTTTGACATTGATCACAGAACTTAGCAAAATTATGAGCATCTAGGTGAACGGTAGGCCAATAGTATCCACATTGTAAGATTTTATGGGCGGTTCAGATACCACTATGATGACCACCAACTAGAGACGCATGGCAAGCTTCCATTATACTCATCATCTCCTCCTCGGGCACACAACGATGAATAATCCCATCAACACATATACGAAACAAGTAAGGCTCTTCCCAATAAAACTTCTTCACATCAAACATGAATTTCCTTCTTTGGTGGAATGATAAATTTGAAGGCACCACATCGCTTGCCAAACAACGGGCGAAATCTGCAAACCAAGGAATAAGATCAAAAGAAGAAGCCAAAACCTGTTCATCTGGGAATCTATCATCGATCTCGACTCCATCCTCTAGCTTCAACATAGCATCTTCATCTAATCTGGACAAATAATAAGCCACTTGATTTTCTATCCTTTCCTATATCTTACCTCGAAGTCGAATTCTTGCAACAGTAGTTCCTATCGAATCAGTATCGGTTTCGCATCCTTCTTTGCCATGAGATACCGCAATGCAGAATGGTCAGTGTGCACAATTACTTTAGTGCATAGCAAATAGGATCGAAACTTCTCAAAAGTGAAAACTACCGCAAGCAATTCTTGTTCAGTGACTGTGTAATTCTTTTGAGCAACATTCAAGGCTTTGCTCGCATAATATATAGGATGAAGAATCTTCTCACGCCTTTGTCCCAATACTACGCCAAGTTCCACCCCACTTGCATCACACATAACTTTGAACTGTTGTCCCCAGTCCGGTGTAATAATGATTGGTGCAGAAGATAACTTCTCTTTTAGTGCCTCGAATTCTTTCAGACAAGCATCATCAAATTCAAACTTTGTCTCCTTTTCGAGCAGCTTGCACAAAGGATGTGCATTTTTTGAGAAGTCTTTAATAAATCTCCGATAGAACCCTGCATGACCTAGAAAACTTCTAATACCTTTTACAGAGTTGGGAGGGGACCGTTTTTCAATTACCTCGACTTTAACTCTATTGGCTTCGATGCCTTTTTGTGAGATTCTATGGCCCAGCACTATACCTTCTTTCACCATGAAGTGGCATCTTTCCCAATTTAGCACAAGATTGCATTCTTCACATCGATTCAGCACTTCACCTAAATGCGCCAAACAATCATCAAAAGAGTTACCAACTACAGAAAAATCATCCATAAATACCTCAATAGTGTCTTCCACTATATCAGAAAATATAGACATCATGCAACGTTGAAATGTCGCTGGTGCATTACACAAACCGAATGTCATTCGTTTGAATGTGAATGTCCCATACGGACAAGTGAAAGTGGTCTTCTCTTGATCTTTCGGGGCAATAGAGATCTAGTTATAGCCTGAATATCCATCTAGAAAGCAGTACCATCCTTTGCCGGTGAGACGATATAACATTTGGTCCATGAACGACATTGGAAAGTTATCTTTCTCGGTCCATGCATTTAACTTGCGATAATCCATACATACTTTCCATCCCATGACAGGCCTCATCGGAACGAGCTCATTCTTCGTATTTGGAACCACAGTGATTCGTCTATTCTTTGGCACACATTGGACAGGGCATACCCATTTACTATCAGCAATCGGGTATACTACTCTAGCATCTAACCACTTGATGATTTCCTTTTTTACAACTTCTTGCATTGGTAGATTCAACCTTCTCTGGTGCTCGACACTTGGTTTACTATCCGGCATGAGTTGAATTTTGTGTGAGCATATTCCAGGTGGAATGCAGTGATATTAGCAATCGTCCATCCGATCACCCTTTTATAATGCTTCAACACCGAGATCAAAGATCCTACTTGCCCTTCATTCAAATCAGCTAAATAATTATAGGCAAAGTATCATTAGGGCCCAAGAAAATATACCGCAAATGGGATGGGAGAGCTTTTAGCTCCAACTTCGGGGGTTCATCTATTAATGGTTTTGCATGTGGAGTGTTGCGATTCTTCAAATCCAAGCTTAGCTTCCTTGGTGGACGATGAGGGAAACCACCATCATCAAGTGCATCAACTGCTTCATCATATTCCACAATACCATCGCCATCAAAATTCATGATCACAGCCGCTAATGCTTCAACACCTAATCTCTCCTCAATGGACACCTCTGGCTTCTCTTCATCGACATGATCTACTACTAACACTGTGTTAAGTTCATTTTTATGCTTCCTGGATCTGCAGATGTTAAATGTCACCTCTTCATTGTTCAATCGAAACTTCATCTGCCCTTTCTCCATATCTACTAGTGCGCGCCCCGTGGCAAGGAAGGGTCTCCCCAAGATTATAGGTATGTCAAAATCCACTTCGCAGTCTAGGATCACAAAGTCAACCAGAAAGATGAATGCTTCCACTTTGACCAACGCATCTTGAAGCACCCCTATTGGTTTTTTTACAGTCCGGTCAGCCATAAGTAGCCGCATAGCAGTTGGTTTGGGGGCTCCTAAGCCTAATTTCTTAAACACAGACAGCGGCATCAACTTAATGCTATCACCCAAATCACATAATTCCTTCACAAAGTACATTATGCCAATCGTGCATGGAATAGTAAATGCTCTGAGATCTTCGTTCTTTTGCACTAATGACCGAGTCGCAATGGTGCTACAATATTGTAGCTTATCATCATCTTTGAAACTGGCAGCTCTTTTCTTGCCCACCAAATCCTTCATGAACTTTGCATAACCGGCATCTGTTCTAATGCTTCAATCAAAGGAACATTAATAGATAACTGTTTTAACATAGAGAGAAACTTCCTATACTTCCCTTTGTCAGTTTCCTTCACCAAACTTTGTGGAAAGAGAGGTGGAGATCTTGGCATGGGGATGACCTTTTTCATGATTTCAGCCTCTTTCTCTTTTTGATTTCTAGGTAGTTCTACTACCTCAACTTCATCTTCATTTGGTTCTTTCGCACTTTCCACTCCAGTTGGCATAGGAGGGTCAACACCTTTCCTCCTCTAGTAGTGACTACCATGCAATGCCCATCGTTCTTCGGTTTTTGAACCGTATTGCTAGGAAGTGTTCCTTGTTGGCACAGATTCGCATTTGAAGATAGTTGGCTCAATTGTTGCTCAATTTGTCTAATTGACACTGAATGTGACTCTACTTTTTGGCCAATGTCGGATAAGTCCTTCCGCATCTCCTTCACATTTTCATCCGTAGAGTCAAACCTCTTCATCATATTGCTCATCATATCTTTGATGTGAGTTAAACTTGATCCTCCATCTCAGTTTCCTGGTGGGATGTACGGGCCACTTCTATCATTCTTATTGTTGAACCTATTTCTATTGTAGTTATTATCTCAGCCGTAGTTCCCTTCACGAGCATATTTGACCTTCCCGATTGTAGTTGCTATAGTTTCGACCTTGATTTCCTTGACCTTGATGCCAATTATCCTGATTGGATCCTTGGGCGTTAGTCCGGAAACCCCCCGGTTGCTCATTCACAAGATTCACATCTTCCTCATAAGTATATCAATCAGTTTGTGGAACATTTTGTTGATATTGAACTGCATTAACTTTTTCCGCATTACCGCTCACATGCTTTAGCACCAAGCCTAACTCTGTTCTCAATTTCACCACCTCTTCACGAATATCATCATTGGATTGATCAGGTGTAGCTTGTATTGAGAAAGTGCTCTTTAAAGTAGCCAAAGCTCTAGTGCTCCATGCTTTGTTGTTCTTGGAGATTCTTTCAAGTTTATCTGCAATCTCTTGGAATGTGTTCGCTCCATAAGATCCTCCCGCTATAGTATCTAACATAGCCTTGCCATTGTCATCAAGCCCTCTATATAAATACTCCTTGAGTGATTCATCATCAATGTAGTGGTTTGGCACACTCCTCATGAAACCTATAAACCTGTCCCAAGAATCACTAACAGACTCCCCATGTAAAGCCATGAAGTTATTAAGTTTATCTTTAAGTTTTAACTTTTAGATACTTGGAAGTATTTTTTGAGGAACACTCGATGTAGCTCATCCCAGGTGGTAATAGAGTTGTATGGTAGCTCAGACGACCATACTGTAGCATCACCTGTCAAAGATAATGGGAACACATGCAAACCTATTGCATCAATTTCTAAATTCGGTTGCCCCACACTTCTCTTACATACACTAATCACTTTGCTCAGATGAGCATATGGGTCTTCCGATTGTAATCCAGCAAATAGTCCTAGGGATGTTAACATCTGCATAAGGTTGCTAGTAACCACAAACGTATGTCCGACCGGTAGTGGAGGAACGACTATCGCACTAATCGATCCTATAACATTATGGTCAACCTTATAGTTGCGACAAACATTGGGTGCAGGTTGATGTTGCACTTGAACCTCTTGAAGGTTTCCAGGTGCTTCCACCATTCTTAGAAGTTGGACTCCAGGTACCTCTTGACGCCCCTCTACTTTAGGGTCATCTTCATGTCCCGCATGTTGACCTCGTCCGGCCATTCTTCGTAGAGTTCTTCTTAATTTTGGGTCTTATGGAGTCAAGGGATTGCCTTGACTTCGTATATTTGGCATACATTGGAACTAAGATCTGTGGAAAATCAAAAAAACACTAAAACGTAAATCAAAAAATAATTGGCTAAAGTGCAATAACGAAATTAATCTAATCTAAAAGCCTTATTCCCCTGCAGTGGAGCCAAAATTTGATACGCCCAAATTACACCTCCCTAAAGAAGTATAAGAGGTGGTTGTCAAATAAAGAACCTAACAAAGGTTAGGGTCGATCCCATAAGGAATATGGCTTAGACTTAGGCCAATTTATGGTTATTTGTATGTTTAGCCAAGTTATCTCTGTAAAAAGGGGGGTTTTACTAAACTAAAATTATGATCGATTTGATTGTGTAGTAACAAGTAAACAAGTAGCAGAAGTCATAGTTTGTAATATCAATATGAGAATGAAACTTGGGAACATGTGTTCCCTTCGAGCTCTTAACTCAGTAATCCTAATAATAGTAACTCTTTCCTAGTATTTAACATGTATAGTCGATAAGTTAGGTATCCCTAAGTGATTAGTCCTCCAAATAGGGAATTTGACCACACAACTTGGTCCGTCTACGGGTGTTGCTTTACTAACCCTTACCTTTGACCCAGATTAGCCCTCTGCGTATGTGGTTCAGACTATTAGATAGCAGACTCATCAACGCTAAATCTTTATTATTTAATCTCTTTCTTATTCATTACTTCCTTGGTCTGGCAAGTAGGAATAAGGCAAGTTCTAACGTTGCACACCGTTAAAAAACATTCAAAACGAAGAGATTGACAAATACATGCATAAACACTTATCAAGAATTACAACATTATTAGTTTTAACTTTCGTTAATTACTCATGGTTGCCACAACCCTAGTTGTGGATTTAACTACTCATGCTTGAATATTCGCAATTCATATTAGGGTTTGAATAATAAATCATGAACTTACAATGATAATAGATGAAATCCACAAGCTTGAATTGAAAACCAACAGCAAAACTTTATAATCCAAACTTCAAGAATTTATTACTACTGAGGTTTGCAAAATAATTCCCAAAGGCAAAACAAAATATTCAAAAACGTCCGCCTAAAAAAAAAATTACAACTGGTATAAATAGAAAATAAAACCTACACTAAGTAGGAAAAGAAAAACTAAGGAAATTTGGCTTAGGCAGTGTCGTCTATGCTTGGTGACCTACGGCTCGTAGGTTCCCACCGTCATCAAGCAATTAGTAAAAATCCTGAGGGTCACTTTCTATGGGTGTGATCTATGGCTCGTAGACCTTTGTATGGACCGTCCTTCTCTTCCGTCAACAAAGTAATGCAAGTCACCCTCTCTTAAGTTATCTACGGTTCGTAGCAAGAACTACAACTCGTCATCCTAGTCCGTCATTCCATACTTAGCTAAATTTCAAGCACCTGAACCCACGACCTCAACCTATGACTCGTCCATGGAATGACGACTCGTAGATCAACTCGTACATCAGGAACACTCCACTGCTGCAACACTTTGCTCACCAATTGCTCAAAAAGCTTATTTCCTGTAAAATTAACCACAAATACCATCACATCTAATAACAACATGCCTAAGAAGTATGCAAAACTCAAAATTTAATGTGTTAAAAGTACCGTAAATTCACGGTACATCAGGTGCCTATTAGAAAAGGAGATGCCGAGGTGCTCTTTAACTTGTTCTCATACTGATAGTGTTAGTCTATGGTAAAATTAACAGTGTTACTAAAAAAAAGCTAATATCACTCAAACCCTGCCAATTGAAATTGAGATCATATATATTTTAGGCGGACAATTCCAACAGTTTGTGATTTATATATGAAACCCTGAATATTGTGTTTAATGCATGTCTACTAGACAAAACTATAAAACCAAATAAGATAAAATAACAATCAACAAAGGAGGTAAATGACCTTGATTTTACTAAAAGTGGGCAGTGATATTACTGAAGATAAGGACTTGATCGGAGGAGAGATCTTGATGTTCAACCAACATATATACACAAAACATAAACCTAATTGGAGACCTATAGTTACATTTGAAGATGTTACAACAATCACACTTGGAGTATACTGAACTGACCACAAAATAAAAGTCTCATGGACATACAAGATCAATTTATTATTCCAGGACTATACCACAATAAATGATTTAACACCTAACACTTAAGTTCAAACTTCATACTAAAATAATAATTAATATATTTTAGTATCACTTATAATAGTTGGCATCCAAACCAAGATAGTTTTAGCTTTGTGGCAACACAAATACTAGAAATGATATCTTACCTACCCCGAGTGACATGGAAAGCACTGATGATGGTCCCGTAGCCTATTCCAAGACACTAGTTCATTCTTTTACTTGCATTACATTAGAGACTTTCCAATATGAACAGGCTAGGTAAATGGGGCATAATAGCCAACACTGATTGTAAACTCTATGAGAAGACATTGATCAAATCCCATAATAACTTGTTCTTTGAGTGTGAGTACTCTAAACAGGTCTGACAAGGGGTTATAAATTGGTTGGGAGTCCATAAAAAGACTAAAGACTAGGATAGTGAAGTGTTCTGGCTGTCCAGTAAGGTCAGAAGGAACATTTCAAAATATGTTATACTTGGTTTTCTATTTGCAGCTTCTATATACAACATATGGTGGGAAAGGAATAATCTAAGATTCAACATGAAGAATAAAACCTTCAAGATGCTACAAGATATTATTTTATAGATTTGCATAGTTAGTCAACACAATTGTAAATGGGTAGGCTGCCTATATAGGTTAAAAAAATTCCCATAGACACACACCTGGTTTTTGTTAGTTCCAGGCTAAGTTTTTAATTTGCAATGGGTTCATTGAGATGCTAGGTAGGTCCAAATAACTAGTTTGTACATAATGTTCACTAGTTGAATTCAATTTTCTATTTAACAAAAAAAAAGATATCTTAGCTCCAACAATAGTAGGACTTAAGGCTAGGGATCTAACCAAAAGAAAACGCAGGCTATAGAGCCAGGCTCAGAGAGTCTATGAAATCTACAAAAGAACCTACATCATTTATGGGAGCATAATTAGTCCAACTAATAAGCTGTGATAAACATCTACCATTAAGAACTGAGATAAGAGTTGGAATTTTATCAAAACATCTTTTAATCATTTCTATCCAAACACACCAAAAAATATAGCTAGGGCTCATATTTTCTAGATGTTCTTGATGACTTTTCTGATTCACCAAAAAATTCATCTTTCAACTGCTTCATTTGGTAGTGCACTACACTATGCATATAGTTCGTCCTTACAATTATAGGAGAACTAATCTTGTTGTGGAGGTTCATAGCTTTTTATGTACTCCTAGATATCATTTTGTAGCTACTTGTACATTTAGTTAACGAATCAAAATATATAGTAAGATGTTAGAGCACTTCTTTTAGCAGTGTCTTTTTCCTTAATCGTGTTATCTATTAACATGAGGTACATGCGCTATGTGCATGGTAATTCTATAATCATATAGTCTCATTTGTCATGGAAATTAGTAAAACTAATGACTGTCTTACATCGAGATTCAATTATCATAGAAAAATAAACCACTCATAGCACTACTGCAGTAGCAAAACCTTTATAAAAGAGGAGCATTTGTAAACGACATTACTAAATTCATGAAAAATACACATCAAGTAATAGCTAATAGAAAGTTTACTAACCCGATGATGTGATGAAGGTTGATGAACTACTATACTTTCAGGGTGAACATATTTACTCTTTAGAATATCCATGCACTTTTGTAGCGATTCCTTTTCTTCTCAAGTTGCTTTAAGCTTTTCCAACATTACAACCTTTGAAATGATACCGTCTTTAAATTACTTAGTGGTTATCCCATCACAAAAATCAACTGGATGACTTTTGTATTGTAACACCTCGGAATTTGGAAAAGGGAGAAAATAATTTTTTGGGCTGTAGGCTGTGTCTACGGTTCCCACCTACGGACCGTAGAAGCTTCTACGGACCGTAGATGGCAACCGTAGGAAGTGGGAAAATAATTTTCTAAAATCAAGTCCCAGTACCCTTTTTACAAATCAGCAGGATGATCCGTCAACGATTATACGAGTCGTAGATGGGTCTCGTAGGTGAGTCTCAGACTTGGTGAAATTTTTAGGGTTAAAGTGAGTTTCCACGGTTGGCATGTACTGAACTTAGAAAGACATACGAGCCGTATATGGGTTCCATCGATTGAACGTCCAAATAATAGTTTCTGAATATTTCTACAGTTGACCAGGATGGTTTGCAGAAGGACCTACGGACTTTAGGTTGAGTTCGGCCGTTATTTTAAAGGGGTTTTGGGGTATTTTCCAAATTATTTTAACCCAATACTATGTCATTTTGTCTTCTACCCTAAGCCCTATATAAATGTTTTAAACCCCCAATTTACCTATTATCAACTGATTCTCCTAAATCCCTAAAGATTGACCAAGTTCATCCTCCCAAAACCTCTCAAGCCCAAGGAAGAAGAAGAAGAAGAGCTAGGGTTCCATTCAAGTCTCCAACACTCCATTCTTTATGGGCTTCTAGCAACAAGGTATGTGTGTATTCACCAATGGAGTCCTTTCCTCCATGGGGTCCCCAATGGTTTCAATTTCCCAACTCAGTTTCTAATGGATCAAATTAGGGTTTCAATGCATGAATCTGGATTTCTTACAATTATGATTTATTTTGATTAATTAAGTATTCTAATGCATGAATTGATTTTAATCTATGAAATTTAGTTGAAATTGTATTGATCCATGCCTAAATTATGATTTTCAACTTTGATCCTATGATGAACCCATGAATATATGAACTATGAAATTATGAAGATATGCATGTTTATATGAAATGATTATAAATGATTTGGGGATGCTTTGAAAGGAAAGTATCAATGCTATTGTGAAAGGTTTTCTCACTTACTATGATAATCATGATTGTGAAAGGTATTTGTCACAATAGATTCACTTTGATGAAAGGTTTTCTCATCCATGTTGAATTATGTTTAAGGAGCTATTCTATATTTTGATCTGGAAATATGTGGATTGGTATTGATCATTGCCTTTCCCTATGTTAAATTTCTATTTGGCTTTTATCTATTCCGTTGGAATTTAGACTTAGCACCGAGAGGGCTTTAAGGTGGAGGCTCAAATAGGGTAGTCTCTAGTAGCAACCTCTAGTCCCAAACTATGTGCCCCCGTAGGATTGTCTTAAAGTACCTAGCTAGTGGATCCACTTTAGCAAATGATGATATGTACATATTCTACCTTGGCAAGTAGTTTCTCCTTCTTTTAGTATGAGGGATATACCAATTTCCATGTTATAGCTCTTATGGTCTTATTATAGGGTAAAGCTAATATCCCACAAAAAGTATATGTTTTCTGTAAAGTTTTCTTATATCCTTTATACTAAGGTAATTGACTATGTCTTATAAACTTCATGTCATTTCTTCACTATAAAGCTTTTAAATGTCTCATTATGATCATGCCTATTCGATTTAAGCTATTTTACTATTATGTCCATGTTTATGCATACTGCCTCATACTTAGTACATTCCATGTACTTACACATACTTTTGCCTATATTATCTCATTAATGTAGGGTCCGACGTTCCTACCTCACATCCTCATGGCTAAGTGGTTCTATTGACCTTTGGAGATTGGTGAGTCCTCATGTTCCGAGGACCGAGACTCTTTTATTGTTTTATTTCCATTTCAATTTTCCTACTTTGTATGGGTTACGTCCCAAATTCATTCTATTGATGTAGTAGATGGCTTATTGAAACTTATGCTTAGACTTCCGCTTTTGTCAAACACTTTTATATGAATGTTTTTTTTAAACTCTTTTGTTTCTATTGTCTTGTATGATGTATGCTAAGTGGCTTGTGTGGGGCCTTTCGGGGTCCTGTACGCTATGTCTTGTCTAGGGTGTACTTTTTGTCATGAAAAACTTGGTATTTAGAGCACAAGGTTTTAGAAGGTCCTAGAATGTCTCATAAGCCACGTTGAGTAGAGTCTTTGTCATGAATGCGAAACGCGCTAAATTAATGAACAAGAGGCTATAAGATGTTTAGGAAATTCCACTTATTTCATCACTCTAAAGTCATACGATAGAGTTTAACTCTATATGTATCTCTCCTAATCCCTATCCGATGCTTTTTAGAATGTGGCCCCTCGAAGAGCTTACGTTAGAAGGAATACGGGGAAGAATGTGGAATGAGAAGCTCCTCAAGTTTCGGTCGATCCTTTGGCCGATCAAGTGACTAATGTGGAGTTTAAGGCTGCTTTGCAAGTGTTGTCCAAAGCCATGATGGCTCAAGCCAATATGGAGGTTGTGGCCCTCGTGAAGCAAAATATGGGTACGATGACAACTAGAGTGAGGGACTTCACTAGAATAAATCCTTCAGAGTTTCATGGTTCCAAGGTTGAGAAAGATCCTCAAAAGCTCATCGATGAGGTATACAAGATTTTGATGATTATGGGTATGACGCCGATGAAAAAGGTGGAATTGACTGCTTATCATCTTAAGGATTTGCTCAAGTTTTGTTCAATCAATGGAAAGAAGAGACGGTGGTGGATGCAGGTCCCCTTGATTGGGAAAAGTCTAAGGTTGCTTTCCTTGATAGGTTCTTTCCCCTTGAGATGAGGGAGGCAAAGGTTCTTCAATTCATTAACCTTCGTCAAGTAAATATAAGTGTGAAGGAGTATCCTGTGAAATTCACACAATTATCTAGATATGCACCTACTATGGTTGCCGATCATAGGGCAAGGATGAGCAACTTTGTTTCATGAGTGGCCAAAATGGTGGTTAAGGAATGTCGTACCGCCATGCTTATCAATGATATGGATATTTCTCGCTTAAGAGTTCATGCTCAATAAATCAAAGAGGAGAAACTAAAGGAGAAGTCTAGGGAGGCAAAGAGGGCTAAGACCGGTGATGGTGACATTTCACACTCAAGGTTCGATGAACATGGTCGTTCCAAGTTCCGACAAAGGTTTTCCAGTCAAGGTTCCTCCAATGCTCCGGCTCCTAAGTTCAATAAGGAAAGGGTGTCTAACCTTAAGCCTCAAGAAGAAAATGGTGGTGGAAATGGATCTTCGGTTCCCACATGCCAAAAGTGTGGCAAGAGTCATCGGGAAAAATGCTTGATGGGTACGAATAATTGCTTTGGTTGTGGCAAGAGGGTCACCCCTTGAGGGATTGTCCACTTAGACTTGACAAGGGAAAATATGGTGGGAAAGATCCGCCTAGTGGTTTGGGTTCAAATGATCCGAAGAAAAATCGGTTCTATGCACTCCAAATCGACATGATCAAGAGGGTTCTCCCGATATGGTTACCGATATGTTGAAATTATTTAATCTTAATGTTTATGCTTTGCTTGATCCCGGTGCTACCTTATCTTTTGTGACGCCATATGTGGCTATGTGGTTTGATGTTCTTCCGTATGTGTTGATAGACTCTTTTTCTGTCTCTACTCCTATTGGTGAATCTATTGTGGCTAAGAGAGTCTATGAAGTTGCCCCGTCTCCTTATGCCATAGAGTCACTCATGTTGGCCTCGTAGAGCTTGATGCATTAGATTTTGATGTTATTCTTGGTATAGATTGGCTACATTCATGTTATGCTTTTATTGATTGTAGGACTGGAGTGGTCAAGTTTCAATTTCCAAATAAACCCGTTCTAGAGTGGAAAGGGGGAAATTCTATGCCAAAGAGTCAGTAAGTTTCTTGTCTTAAAGCTAGAAAGATAATTTCTAAGGGTTGCATATACCATCTTGTTCGGGTTAGGGATATGGATTCGGAAACCCCTATCTTTGAGTCGGTCCCCATTGTTAATGAGATTTTGGAAGTGTTTCCCAATGATTTACCCGGTATTCCTCCCGAAAGGGAAATAGACTTCGGCATTGACCTTCTCCTAGATACGCAACCTATTTCTATTCTTCCTTACCAAATGGCTCCAACAGAACTTAAGGAATGGAAGGAGCAATTGAAAGACTTGCTGGATAAGGATTTCATCCGACCGAGTATCTCTCTATGGGGTGCTTTAGTTTTGTTTGTACAGAATAAAGATGGTTCACTTCGTATGTATATTGACTATCGTCAATTGAATAAGGTCACCATTAAGAATAAGTATCCTCTTCCAAGGATAGATGATTTGTTTAATCAACTCCAAGGAGCGAGTTACTTCTCTAAGATTGACCTCCAGTCAGGTTATCACAAATTGAGGGTGAAGGAAGATGACATTCCAAAGACGGCTTTCCGAACTTTGTATGGTCACTATGAGTTCTTGGTAATGTCGTTTTGTTTGACAAATGCTCCGGCCACATTTATGGATTTGATGAATAGGGTGTTTAGACAATACCTAGATATGTTTGTGATTGTGTTCATCGATGATATTTTGATTTACTCTAGGAGTGAAGATGAGCACACAAATCATTTGAGGATTGTGTTGCAAGTCCTCAAGGACCAACAACTCTTTGCAAAGTTTAGTAAATGTGAGTTCTGGTTGAGATCCGTGGCTTAGCTTGGTCGCATTGTTTCTGGTAAGGGTATTGAGGTAGATCCAAAGAAGATGAATGTGGTTAAGAGTTGGCCTAGACCTCTATCCCCTTCGGATATTTGAAGTTTCTTAGGTTTGGCTGGTTATTATAGAAGATTTGTGGAAGGGTTTTTTTCCATTGCCTCTCCATTGACAGCATTGACTCAAAAGAAAGTTAAGTTTGTATGGTGTAAAGCATGTGAAAAGAGTTTCCAAGAATTAAAGGATAGACTTACCTCCTCTCCAATGTTTACTTTACAAGGGTCCGATGGATTTGTGGTTTATTGTGATGCTTCAAGGGTTGGACTAGGATGTGTTCTTATGGAAAATTAGAAGGCTATTGCCTATGCTTCACGGCAACCAAAAATCCATGAAAGGAACTATCCTACCTATGATTTAGAACTAGCGACGGTTGTATTTGGTTTAAATATTTTGAGGCATTACTTATATGGTGTTCACGTTGACGTCTTTACCGACCATAAGAGTTTGCAATATGTGTTCAAGCAAAAGGATCTAAATCTTCACCAAAGGAAGTGGCTTGAGTTGCTAAAGGATTAAGATATGAATGTCCTCTATCACCCTGGGAAGGCAAATGTAGTGGCGGATGCTCTTAGTTGGTTGTCCATGGGTAGTGTTGCTCATGTTGAGAAATATAAAAAGGAATTGGTTCAAAATGTTCATAGATTGTCCCAATTGGGTGTTCGACTAGTTAATTCCAATGAAGGTGGTGTTATGGTTCATAATGGTTCAGAATTGTCTTTTGTGTCAGATGTTAAAGCAAAGTAAGGTCTTGACCTGATCTTGATAGAATTGAAGGAAGCGGTGCTTAGAAAGTCCATTGAGGCTTTCTCCCAAGGAGGAGATAGTGTGCTTTGATATCAAGGTTGTTTGTGTGTTCCCAATGTTGATGATTTGAGGGAGCAGATTTTATCAGAAGCCCATAGTTCTCGGTACTCTCTTCATCTAGGAGCCACCAAGATGTATCATGACTTGCGGGAGGTCTATTGGTGGAATCGGATGAAGAACGATATTATGAAATTTGTGGCTAAGTGTCCTAATTGTCAACAAGTGAAAGTTGAGTATCAAAAGCCGAGAGGTTTGTCCCAAGATATTAGCTTTACTACTTGGAAGTAGAAAGATTTGAATATAGACTTTATTGTTTGTTTACCCCAAACCCGGCGACAACATGACTCAATTTGGGTTATGGTGGATCGTATGATGAAATCAGCTCATTTCATTCCCGTCAAGGTTTCTTACTCGGTGGAAAACTATGCTAAGTTATACCTAAGGGATATAGTTAGGTTGCATGGAGTGCCCTTATCAATTATCTCCGATCGTGGTATCCAATTCACTTCTCAATTTTAGAAGTCTTTTCAAAAGGGCCTTGGTACTCGTGTTAAGCTTAGTACGGCCTTTCATCCTCAAATCGATGGACAAGTGGAGCGTACTATCCAAACTTTGGAAGATATGATGAGAGCTTGTGTGATTGATTTCAAGGGTAATTGGGATGATCATTTGTTTTTGATTGAGTTTGCTTATAATAATAGCTATCATTCAAGTATTGGTATCGCTCCATTTGAGGCTCTTTATGGTAGGAGGTTTAGAAGTCCTATAGGTTGGTTTGAAGTTGGTGAAGTTGCTTTGATAGGTCCTGAGTTGGTACATGAGGCTATGGAGAAAGTTTGGCTTATATGAGAAAGGTTGAAAATGACTTAAAGTCGACAAAAGTCCTATGCCGATGTTAGAAGAAGCGATCTAGAATTTGATATTGATGATTGGGTCTACTTGAAAATTTCACCCATGAAGGGTGTAATGAACTTTGGAAAGAAAGGGAAGCTCCGTTATGTGGGCCCATATTAAATTTTGAGGCGGATTGGTAAGGTTGCTTATGAACTTAATTTTCCAAATGATTTGGTATCGAAAGAGAAAAAAGATACTCCCTCTGTCCAACAATAGTTGTTCACAATTGACTTGGCACACCCCTTAAGAAACAATAAATAATAGGGGTAATATTACTATATTATCCTTTGACTTTATTAAATTTAATTATTTGAGAAATGTATTAGATGATAAATAGTATTTAATAGCAAGGGTAAAATAGACACAAAAAGTAAATTATCGCTTGATTTTCTAAATTGGACAAGTATTGTTGGACAACTATTGTTGGACAGAAAGAGTAAATAGGAATGTGGAGGTCATAAAGAGGTGTCACATCACCTTTTTTATATCTAGCTTTATTATACATATATAGATTTTGGTATATTTTGGAAGCCATGAATTTTATTTTTCTTATAAATAATTTCAAATAGATAGACAACTTTTTTTCCTTGTTCAAACAAACAAAATTCCTTAAAATAAGCTTTTTAAAGTTGTCAATTTTTAATGAAACTATATCATTAGACAAATATTTATACGTTATATACTAATTCAATTTTTACTTTCAAATAATTATCTATTATCCCACTATTATATAATTTTATATCAAATTTAGAGAGAGATACATTGAGATACATAACTCCTTTAAAACAACCTAACATAGAGTTCCTATTTATCTATCCACTTAATTGCACCCCTAAATTACGCATCTAACTCCCAGTCAATATGTTCTCTCTCTTCCTCCCTCTCCCACATTCATCATCTCAATTCCTCTCCTCATTTTCCCTTCCACGTTCTTCTTCAGTGACTCACCACCATTTGAATGAAAATAGATTACTATATATTTGAATTTTGAGATAGGTAACTAATTTCATTCATTATTAAGTCATGTATCTGATTCTTTTTATAGTTTTTAATAGATATTTTCTTCTAATTTTGAATAGTTATACCAAGTTTTTTCTTGAAAGTTCATCGATTTGGGATTTTTTTAAACTACTTTGATAGCTAAAGATTCCTCAACCAAGAGGATTATTAATAAAGGTACACCACACCACCAAGAAGCTACCCAAAATAGGCCCTTTTTTATTTAGATTTCAGGGTTATCTTCTATGGCTGCTGCTTGTGCTCATGAAAGCAATGATTCTGACATTGTTATTATTATACATTAAAATAGATATATATAAATTTCATGCATCTAATACATACTTCATGATGAATCTGTAATGTATCCAACGTGTATCTATTAGTGTCTGATCAGTTTTTCACATGTATCTATTATATATCTGATATATACTGGACATGTATTTGATGTATGATACATACTTCATTATGAAGTTGTTTAGATACATTTAATTTAATATTATATACAATAACCATGCAACAAGCTTATGTCATAGTTTAGATAAATTAAACTCAATGTCAACTTTTTATATGCATGTAATCTATAGATTAGTTCATTTATTTTTTATATAAAGTCTAATCTAGACACATTTTTTAAAGATGAGTAATTACGCAATAACATTCAAATACATGTATCAGTTCCAAATACATGCTAAAAGAGTATAATTCATATACATTTTGTAAATTTTAGTTTAGATACAATGATACTAAAATTTTGATCAGATACATTACTAAAAAAAGTATTATCTTTCAATAAAAAATAAAACTTAAAAATGATAAGTTGTTAGACGCGTGATTTAGAGTCCGTTTGGATTGACTTAAAATAAGTAACTTTTAAAAAGTTACTTTAAAGTTATTTTAAAAATAAGTAGTTATGTGTTTATTGATGTGTTTGGCAAAAAAGTGTTGAAAGTCACTTTTTTAATCAAAATGTCTGAAATACCCTTAAAGTTGTTAACATTATAAAAGAATTAAGGGTAAAAAAGTAATATACTTGGTCAAAGTAGAATGATTTATAAGTTAAAAAATATAAGTAGGGGGCACCCTACTTTTAACTTTTAACTTATTTTAAGTTACTTTTGACTTATTTTAAGTTATTCTTATAATTGCCAAACACTTTAATAAGTCAAAAACTGATTTAAAAGTTAGTTTGACCAACTTAAAATCCCTTCCAAACGGGCTCTTAATCCATTTTTAAGTATACATAATTACATATATCTACTTCACATGTATCCGAGATACATGTATTTGGATGCGTCAGATACATGTATTTGACAAACTAAATGTGATACAGACTATAATTTTAAAAACACAAAAAATATACGTATTAAATCGTAAATTAGTGAGATTTGTGTTGTTTATTCTTTCTTAATTGTTAAGGTAGGATAAAGAACAGAGATAATAGATGTAGTAAGTGATTACCATCTTGAATTAGGTCTTTCCATGCATGGCTGCTACTCAGACTTCCCAGGCATGCATGCTTTCGCATATATTATCGGAGATGCAATGAGTTTGACCAAGTTTTCAGACGAATTTTAAGTTTATTTAAAGAATAGTTTTGTGTATGAAAGGAACAGGCTGTTGGAAAATATTGTATATTGTCACAATCCAAAATCGGGTGTGATGGCACTATTTCTACCCCACCAGGACAAATCAGCCTAAAACCCAACAAACAGAAGAGATAACACAAATAACGAAGAAATAACTAAAGCGGAAGACTTCAACTTAAACAAAACCAACCCAAGACTGGTTGTCACATGTACAAGCCTCTAATACAGTACTTAAATAGAAAGGTAGAAGTCTCAAAATCTTGGTATCCCAAACAGAAACAAAGCAAAAGGAAAAAGGCCGAGAGAGATCGCCGGCATCAAACAACTACCTCTCAAGTGTCCTCAACGAACCTCGAAGAAAGAGAAGAGAGAGAACTCTATCACGGTCCTGGCTCGAAACCTACACAAGTGTAGAAGCAAGGGTGAGTACCAAACAACACGGTACCCAGCAAATCAACTAATAAAACGAAACAAATCTAAAAGAATCACAAAATCCTAACTTCCAACCGAACCTCTGATAACTACAACCTGCATAGAAACTAAGCCCAACCTAACAGAATTCCAAACCACGGTTCAAATGATACAAGACAACAACAAAGGAACTCATTTCAATTATCAACAAATAAATCAGAGTCTTAAGGCATAAATATAACACCACAATAACAAGGATCAGACAATACAATGCAATGCCAAGTAGAGAATGCATATCTGTCCTACATTACACAACCGCTGAATCTCAAACCAGTACCCATGGGGGCCACACATGGATCATGTATCCGCCGGAACCATTTCCCATCGGCATCGCCGGAACCATTTCCCATCGGCATACATCATCACTCGCCGGAATCATTTTCCATCGGCATAATCATCAAAGTATCTCATCATAGTGCTTCCAGAACCAATGCACACAAGCAAGTTCACACAAATAATGAGAAGAATGATAGTGCTCACAATCACAACGCAATTCTTATCAATGCAAATCATGTCACACTATCAACAATATATCAATATCATCAAATACATCAACCAAAACAGGATCAATTGCCTAGTCTCCATTTCACTACTCCTTTCATCACAAGTAGGATCAATCGCTAAACAAGAGTCTTCAAGTCTAGTTCCATAATTCACGATGAACAAAAGACATATTCAACACGTTCATAATCACATCGAAACAATCATGGCAATTCATCAATTACACAGCAACATCAAGTTCATGGCTCATCACACTTTGGCCTATCACTTTAGCACACAAAGACATTTTATTAACCCCGCCGGTCATTAAGATTGATTCATACAAGAATTCACCCATACCTCAATCCCATTACTCCCCAATGCAATCAAGAAAGGAAGTCGGAATTCTAAGAGATTCACAAGGTTTTAAGAGTTCACTTGCCTTAATCGGATCGAAATCAACCAACAATCGGAGCTTTTCCATTCCGTAAGCAATTCAAAGCAACAAAATCTATACAAATAATGAAACCCAATCACAATTCGGGCCTAACCATGCCAAGAACACGAAATTCGGAAGGAAAAGGTAAAACAACCCAAAAATCCAATTTCGAAAACAGGGTTTGAATCTGGAATTTCCTTCATAAAAATTATCCCCAATACCATAGGAACTCAATGGTGAAAAACCCATTTAAAAAGAAGCTCAAAACAACCTTCAATTCTCATTTTACCAAATTTTCGGAGTTCATTCAAAATCACCAAAAATCCACTTTAAAATCCCAAATTCCAACCTAAAATCATGTTTAAAGCTTTGGGTAATCAAGGCCGAGGGTTAAAATCACTTACCCACACTGATTCCCAAGAAATTTCTCTTCAAAAATCGCTCAAGGGAGCTCCAAAATAATAAAAATGGAGAAAATGGCCAAATTCCCAATTTAACACTATCCAGGTAAAATTAGTTCTCCGCGAACATAGCTCACTCAGCCCGCGAACGCGTTGGTCACCAGGACCACTCTCTGCGAACGTGCCAAGGCTTCCGCGAACGCAGAGACTACCTAATCAACCCTCCGCAAACGCAGAAAAGAGTCCCGCGAACGCGAAGGCCTAAATCACTTGCAGTAGATAACAGCAAAATCAGCCAAATACAAAATCATCTAATGGACCCTCGGGATTCGTTCGGAACCCTATGCACACAAACCATATATGCAATCCTACTAAATTTGACGTTTCGGACTCAGTGGAACCCTCGGAATTTGGATTCGAGGTCTCCCTGACCCCGAACCCGATAAAATGCAACACTAACTCAAGCTTCAAAAACTCAAAACAAGCTCGAGAGCTCTAAAAATTCAACCAATGCTACCCCTAGGCCTAAAATCCTCCCCCAAATCCAACGGAGTCGTCGGAATCCACATCCGAGCATCCGATCTCCGAATATTGACCAAAATCAACCTTATGATCAAAATTTCACAATTTTCCAACTTAAGACCTCAAATCCACGATACAGCCCCAAAACTCATTCCGTCAACTCTCTTAGACCAATTTCCACATTCCTAAACTGATGGAATCGACAGAATTCCTATCTGAGCTCCGAAACTCCAAATGGCCTCAAAACCATAATTTGGCAACTTAAGCCTTTAAAGTTCGAAACTTTTCAAAAACTTCATTTTAACTCAAACTTTCACAAAACCAAACTCGGAAATATATCAAACATGACTCGGGGCAATTCTTGGGAGGGGCAAAATGGTCATTTCACAAAATTTGCCAAATTTGACCTTCAGGGTCATTACAACATCCACCACTAAAAACCATATTCGTACTTAAACATAGAGTAAAAGAAAGTACCTGAAGCCTCGAAAAACTGAGGATATCTGGCATGCATGTCAGACTCGGACTCCCAAGTAGCCTCTTCAGCTGAACGGTAACCCCACTGCACCTTCACTGAAGAAATCTCCTTGGTCCTAAGCTTACGGACCTATCTATCAAGAATAGGTGTAGGCTCCTCCTCATAAGTCAAATCAGGATCCAATTCCACATAATCGAGTGTAATCATATGCGACTCATCCGGGATGTACTTCCGTAGCATAGAGACATGGAACACGGGATGCACAGCTGACAAGCTAGGCGGTAAGGCCAACCTATAGGCCACCTCTCCCACCCGGTCTAAGATCTTAAAAGGGCCAACGAACCTAGGGCTAAGCTTGCCCTTCTTCCCGAATCGCATAACACCCTTCATGGGTGACACACGGAGCCAAACATGATCTCCCTCCATGAACACTAGGTCTCAAACTCTCCGATTGACATAGCTCTTCTGTCGACTCTGATCAGTCAACAGCCTACTCTGAATCACACGAACCTGATCCATGGCATCTCTAAGCAAGCTAGTGTCTAAGGAATCCATCTCCGCCGAATCAAACCACCCAATCGGTGATCTACACCGTCTACCATACAAGACCTCAAATTGAGCCATCTGAATGCTGGAATGATAACTGTTGTTATAGGCAAACTCCGCTAGGGGCAAATGCTGATCCCACCTAGCACCAAAGTCAATCACACAAGCACGAAGCATGTCCTCAACCACCTGAATCGTTCGCTCGGACTGACCATCTGTCTGAGGGTGAAAGGCTGTGCTCATGTCCAGCTGAGTACCCAAACCATGCTGGAAAGATCTCCAGAAATGCGAGGTGAACAAAGAACCCAGATCCGAGACTATAGATACCGGCACCCCATGAAGTCTAACAATCTGACTGATATAGAGCTAGGCTAACTTCTCCACCGCATACTTCACGCGAACTAGAATGAAATGAGCGGACTTAGTCAACCTATAAACAACCACCCAAATAAAATCATAATCACCCACGATGGTAGGCAAACCCACAACAAAGTCCATAGTGACACCTCCGGACCGCTGATGCTCACACTTGACCTGTTGACAGGTCCAAACATCTAGACACAAAGTCCGCAATATCTCTCTTCATATCATACCACTAGTAGTGCTGACTCAAATCATGATACATCTTCGCTGTCCCCAGATGGATAGAATATCTAGAGCAATGGGCCTCCTCTAGAATCAGTCTAATAAGCTCGCCCACCTTGGGCACACAAATCCGACCTCCAATCCTAAACACTCCATCGGAATTAAATGCAGCCTCCTTGGTTTCACCTCTCATCACCTTGTCTCGAATGAGACACAACTTCTCATCCTCAAATTGGTGCTCATGAATCTGCTCAACTAAGGAAGAACGGGCCTCAATGAATGTAATCAAACCACCGCTCTTATCAGAAACTTGCAACATGACAAAACTGTTAGCTAATCTCTGAACATATCTAGCCAAGGGCCTCATATCAACACTGATCGAGGTGAGACTCCCCATACTAGGAGCCTTCCTACTCAAAGCATCGTCCACCACATTGGCCTTCCCAGGATGATACAAGTTAGTCATATCGTAGTCCTTCAGTAACTCAAGCCATCTACGCTGCCTTAAATTCAGATCTCTCTGACTAAAGATATACTGAAGACTCCGTTGATCAGTGAAGACCTCACAATGAACCCCACACAAATAATGCCGCCATATCTTAAGCACAAACACACCGTTGCAAGCTCTAAATCGTGAGTAGGATAATTCTTCTCATGTGCCTTCAACTGTCTAGAAGCATAGGCAATAACCCTCCCCTTCTGCATCAATACACCACCCAAACTAACTCTGGAGGCATCACAATAAATGGTAAAGCTCACACCCTCTTCGGGCAAGGTCTACACAGGAGCTGAAGTCAACAAAGTCTTGAGCTTTTGAAAACTCGTGTCACACTCATCGGACCAATGAAAATCTACAGTCTTCTAAGTCAATCTAGTCAATGGCGCTGCAATGGTGGAGAAACCCTGCACAAACCACCGATAGTAGCCTGCTAACCTCACGAAACTCCGAATCTCAGAAGGAGTAGTAGGCCTCATCCAACCCTTCACTGCCTCTTGGCTGGATCAACCCGAACACGCTCCTTGGACACCACGTGTCCCAAGAATGCCACAGACTCGAGCCAAAACTCACACTTGGAGAATTTGGCATACAACTTATGCTCCCTCAAAGTCTGAAGTGTCCTTCTCAAGTGACGGACATGATACTCCTCGGTCCGAAAATATATTAGGATATTATCAATGAACACAATCACGAATGAGTCCAAATACGGGTGAAACACTCCGTTCATCAACTCTATAAATGTCGCAGTGGCGTTAGTCAGCCCAAAAGACATCACTAAAGACTCATAGTGGCCATAACGAGTCTGAAAGGCTGTCTTAGGAATATCAAATGGCCTAATCTTCAACTGATGATAGCCGAACCTCAAATCCATCTTAGAAAACAACGCCGCTCTCTGAAGCTGATCAAATAAATCATCAATGCGAGGAAGAGGGTACTTGTTCTTAACAGTTACCTTGTTCAACTATCTATAATCAATGCACATCTTCATAGAGCCATGTTTCTTCTTAACAAAGAGAACCGGTGCTCCCCAAGGTGACACACTAGGACGAATAAACCCCTTGCTCAACAAATCCTGCAACTGATCCTTCAACTTAGTCGGAACCATACGATTTGGGGCAATAGAGATGGGCTTAGTGCCCGGCTCCTAGTCAATAGCAAAATCAATGTCCCTATCTGGAGGAACAATAGGAAGATTAGTAGGGAACACATTAGAAAACTCCTGAACCACATGAATGGACTCCATGGGAGGTGGCTCAACACTAGTATCCCAAACAAAGGCCAAATAGGACAAACACCCTCTATCAATCAACCTCTGGGCTTGGATGTAGGGGATCACCTTACTAGGGTAAGAACCACTAGTACCCTTCCACTCTATCCTCGGAACACCAAGCATCGCTAGAGTGACAGTCTTAGCATGACAATCCAGAATAGCATGATAGGGAGAAAGCCAATCCATACCCAATATCACATCAAAATCTACCATCCCCAGAATAATCAAGTCTACCCAAGTGTTATACCCAGCCAAAGAAATAAGACAGGATCGATACACTCGATCCACCACTAAGGGCTCACCCACGGGT
The DNA here is from genome assembly GCA_018342035.1 of Solanum appendiculatum. NCBI lineage: Eukaryota > Viridiplantae > Streptophyta > Magnoliopsida > Solanales > Solanaceae > Solanum > Solanum appendiculatum. The sequence goes on along the minus strand of JAGDQO010000599.1, from coordinate 941,248 downwards.
GTAGAAACATGCACATGCACAAGCATATAATCACACACCAAATCAAACTCAGATGCAAAGTAGGCAGACACATATGAGAAAGTAGACCTTAGATCAAATAATACAGATGCATCTCGATGGCAGACTGGAACAATACATGTGATGACTACATCAGAAGACTCGGCCTCTGGTCTCCCTGGAAAGGCATGACACCGAGCTCCTCTACCACCTCCAGTCGGAGCCGCAACTCTACCTCCACGCTGAGCCACAGCTCCACCACTTGACGCTCTACCACCTCTACCTACTGGCTGAACCCTTCCCCGACCTCTAGTCGGAGGCACTGACTCTCTCTCTAGAGCTGCAAAATAAGTACGATGGGGGCCTGAATGAGTCTGAAGAGGACACTGTCGCATCAGACGACCCCGATCCCATAATAAGACCTCGGAACAGTGATCTACTGTGATGAACCAGATGAAGTACCTCAGCCACCCGGGCCGAAACTGTGAGACCCACGGGGGACACCTGTCCACCCTCGGCCGCTGGCATGGAAGCATGAACTGGCCTCTGACGCTAAAAAGAAGTACCACCTCTTTGAGAACCCCTGCCTCCAAACAAGGCACCAGAAAATTGGCCACTAGAACGAGCCCTCTTGGAGTCCCCATACTCCTCTCGAACCAACAACTCCGCCTCTCTGGCTATACTCACAATGGACTGGAAGGAAGCACCCTCACGAGATGATCTGAACACATAAAACCTGATGGAGAAATTCAAACCCCTCACAAATCTGCGGACCCTCTCCGCCTCATCTGGAACCAAAGACGTGGCATGGCGAGACAGCTTACAGAACCGTGCCTCATACTCCGAAATTGGCATGCCACCCTAAGTCAAACCCTCAAACCTCAACCTGCTCTCCTCACGCACACTTCAAGGAATGAAACGATCTCAAAAAGTACTAGAGAAAGCATCTCACTCAACCGGAGGAGATCCCATTGGGAAGGACTCCACATAAGACCCTTACCACTCCCTGGCTAGCCCCTCGCATCCACCATCCTCACCGCCTGAAGCATCTCATGGCACAAAGTGAGAAACTCATGAGCATCCTCGTTCTTACCACTCTGGAACAGGGGTGGTTTCATCTTCTAAAACCTCTCGTAGCACTCCTGGTCCTCTACCGTCAAAAACACATCTGGAGTAACCTGTGCACCAACAACTGGCGCGGGAACCAATGGTGGCTGACCCACCTGACCCAAAACAACCAGATCCTGATGCTGCTCTGGGATATGTGCCCCGACCCTTGTCTGTGAACCCTGTGGCGTTCCTGCAGTACCCTGAGTAAAGCTCTCCATAACTCCCAGCATCCACAATAAGGTCTCCTGAAGGAACGGTACTGAGAACCCTGGAGAAACCTGGTCCACGCCAACCTCAGCATGTGGCTCTGGGGAAGCCTCTCTACCATGGCCTCTAGCAAGTGCCACTCTTCAGGCACGGCCTCTCTCACGTGCCACTCCACGAGCAAGGCCTCCAACTCAGCCTCTACCCCAACCTATTACTGGGGCCTCAACCACTGCCTCAGGGACTGCCTCCCCTCCGTCGCTCGAAACAGAAGCTCTAGTCCTTAGTATCTGCAAAAAACAGCATGCGACACTCAGCACAAGCGGCAAGAACAACGTACGATCAGAGAGAATGAAATGAAAAAAAATTTCTAACAGTCCTCATAGCCTCTCAAAGATAAGTACAGACGTCTCCGTACCGATCCGCAAGACTCTACTTAAACTTGGATAGTACACGTGAGACCTATGAAACCTGGGCTCTGATACCATTTGTCACGACCCAAAACCGGGTGTGATGGCACTTGTCCTATCCCACCAGGACAAGTCAGCCTAAAACCCAACAAACAGAAGAGATAACACAAATAACGAAGATATAACTAAATCGAAAGACTTCAACTTAAACAAAACCAACCCAAGACTGGTTGTCACATGTACAAGCCTCTAATACAGTACTTAAATAGAACGGTATAAGTCTCAAAATCTTGGTATCCCAAACAGAAACAAAGCAAAAGGAAAAAGGCTGAGAGAGATCGCCGGCATCAAACAGCTACCTCTCAAGTGTCCTCAACGAGCCTCGGAGAAAGAAAAGAGTGAGAACTCTATCACGGTCCTGGCTCGGAACCTACACAAGTGTAGAAGCAAGGGTGAATACCAAACAACATGGTACCCAGCAAATCAACTAATAAAATGAAACAAATCTAAAAGAATCACAAAATCCTGACTTCCAATCGAACCTCTGATAACTACAACCTGTATAGAAACTCAGCCCAACCTAACAGAATTCCAAACCACGGTTCAAATGATACAAGACAACAACAGTTCAACAACAACAACAAAGGAACTCATTTCAATTATCAACAAATAAATCAGAGTCTTAAGGCATAAATATAACACCACAATAACAAGGATCAGACAATACAATGCAATGCAATGCCAAGTAGAGAATGCATGTATGTCCTACGATACACAACCGCTGAATCTCAAATCAGTACCCATGGGGGCCACACATGGACCATGTATCCACCGAAACCATTTCCCATCGGCATCGCCGGAACCATTTCCCATCGGCATATATCATCACTCGCCGGAACCATTTCCCATCGGCATATATCATCACTCGCCGGAATCATTTCCCATCGGCATAATCATCAAAGTGTCTCATCATAGTGCTTCCAGAACCAATGCACACAAGCAAGTTCACACAAATAATGAGAAGAATGATAGTGCTCACAATCACAACGCAATTCATATCAATACAAATCACGTCACACTATCAACAATATATCAATATCATCAAATACATCAACCAAAACAGGATCAATTGCCTAGTCTCCATTTCACTACTCCTTTCATCACAAGTAGGATCAATCGCTAAACAAAAGTCTTCAAGTCTAGTTTCATAATTCAAGATGAGAAAAAGACATATTCAACACGTTCATAATCACATCGAGACTATCATGGCGATTCATCAATTACACAACAATATCAAGTTCATGGCCCATCACACTTTGGCCTATCACTTTAGCACACAAAGCCATTTTATTAACCCCGCCGGTCAATTTAAGATTGATTCATACAATAACTCACCCATACCTCAATCCCATTACTCCCCAATGCAATCAAGAAAGGAAGTCGAAATTCTAAGAAATTCACAAGGTTTTGAGAGTTCACTTGCCTTAATCGGATCGAAATCAACCAACAATCGGAGTTTTTCTCTTCCGTAAGCAATCCAAAGCAACACAATCTATACAAATAAAGAAACCCAATCACAATCCGGGCCTAACCATGCCAAGAACACCAAATTCGGAAGGAAAAGGTAAAGCAACCCTAAAATCTAATTTCGAAAATAGGATTTGAATCCGGAATTTCCTACATAAAACTATCCCTAATACCATAGGAACTCAATGATGAAAAGCCCATTTAAAAAGAAGCTCAAAACAGTCCTCAATTCCCATCTTACCAAATTTTTGGAGTTCTTTCAAAATCACCAAAAATCCACTTTAAAATCCCAAATTCCAACCCAAAATCATGTTTAAAGCATTGGGTAATCGAGGTCAAGGGTTAAAATAACTTACCAACACTGATTTCCAAGAAAATTCTCTTCAAAAATCGCCAAATAGAGCTCCAAAATGATGAAAATGACCAAATTCCCAATTTAACACTGTTCAGGTAAAATTTGTTCTCCGCGAACACGGCTCACTTAGCCCGCGAATGCGGAGACCAACCCACTTACCCTCCGCGAACGCGGAGGTCACCGGGACCACTCTCCGCGAACGCGGAGACTATCTTTTTAACCCTCCGCGAACGCGAAGGTTTACCACATAATCCTCCGTGAATGCGGAAGAGAGTCCCGTGAACGTGAATGCATAAATCACTTGCACCAGATAACAGCAAAATCAACCAAACTCAAAATCACCGAATAGATCCTCGGGATTCGTTCAGAACCCCATGCACACAAACCATATATGCAACCCTACTAAATTCGACATTCTGGAATCAATGAAACCATCGGAATTCGGATTTGAGGTGTACCTGACCCGAAACCCGATAAAACGCAACAACACTAACTCAAGCTTCAAAAACTCAAAACAAGCTCACCTTTAATAATCCAACCAAGGCCACCCCTAGGCCTAAAATCCTCCCCCGAATCCAACGAAATCTTCGGAATCCACATCCGAGCATCCGATCTCCGAATGTTGACCAAAATCAACCTTATGATCAAAATTTCACAATTTTCCAACTTAAGACCTCAAATCCACGATACAGCCCCAAAAATGATTCCGTCAACTCACTTAGATTAATTTCCACATTCCGGAACTGATGGAATCAACAGAATTCCCATCCGAGCTCCGAAACTCTGAATGACCTCAAAAACCACAATTTGGCAACTTAAGCCTTTAAAGTTCAAAACTTTTCAAAAACTTCATTCTAACTCAAACTTTCACAAAACCAAACTCGGAAACATATCAAACATGACTCGGGGCAACTCTCGGGAGGGGCAAAATGGTCATTTCACAAAATTTACCAAATTTGACCTTTAGGGTCATTACATATATTTAATTTTGCTTTGTTTTAATCATATTTTTCTGTTAATAAATATCGAATATCAAATAAACTTGTAAAAAAAACTAAAAAGTTGAAAATAGGGTAGCTCGAGTATTTTGATGGTTTAAAGCCAAAAATAAATGCCTTAACTTTTAGAATAATAATTAAGACTACTTTTATTTAAAGTCTATTCTTCTTGCTATTTAATTTAAGATGCAAAGTTGATCAAATATTTCTTAAAAATTTATTTTAAGATGCAGAGTTTTATCTTTGTTTCTATATGAAATTTTTTACTTTTTGTATAAATAGTACTCTGTCATGTTCGATTGTTTGTTTGATTTTGATTTGACACGCATTATTTGGAGTTTAATAAGAAAGTAAATGGAGCTTTTGAATCTTGTAAGCATATACTAAAGATTGAAATGGACAGTATAAGCTTTTTATTTATTTTTAAGAATATTTATAATAAAGGACAGGTACGATGGTGCCAAGACCCCACTTAGAACAGTGGGTGGAGACTCGGAGCACTTTTCAGTTGAGTTGAAGCTACACCAGGGATCAGTTCTTAGCCCTTTCCTATTTGCCTTGGGTGATGGATGAGTTGACGTGGTCTATTCAAGAGGAGGTCTCATAGTGTATGTTATTTGCGGACGACATTATACTGATCGATGAGATTCGGGATAGAGTCAATGCTAGGTTGGAGGTTTGGAGACAAATTATAGAGTCCAAAGGGTTTCAATTGAGCTGGACCAAAATGGAATATTTGGATTGCAAATTTAATTTTATGTTGGATGAAGCGGACGTGGAAGTAAGACTTGCCACACTGACTATTCCCAAGAGAGAAAGTTTTAAATATCTTGGATCCGTAATTCAAGTTAGTGGTGACATTGACGATGATGCCACACATTGCATTGGGGCAACATGGATGAAATGAGCTTGTCTCTAGGTCGTGTGTGATAAGAAGGTACTACCTAAACTTAAAGGTAAGTTTTACAGAGGTGGTGGTTAGACCGTCCTTGTTATATGGGATGGAGCGCTGGCCAGTCAAGAACTCACATGTTTAGAAGATGCATGTTGGAGAGTTGAGGATGTTGAGATGGATTTGTGGGCATACAGGGAGTGACAAGATTAGGAATGAGGTTACCTGGGAGAAGGTGGGAGCGGCCTCTACGAAGGACAAGATGAGGAAAGCGAGGTTGAGATGGTTTGGGCATGTGCAGAAGAAGTGCGCTGACGCCCCAGTGAGGAGATGCGATAGGCTGGTTGTTGGGGGTGTGCGGAGGGGTAGAGGTAGGCCGAAAAAGTATTGGGAAGAGGTGATTAGACAGGACATGACACATCTTCATATTACCAAGGACATGACTTTAGATAGGAAGGAGTGGAGGTTACGTATTAGCGTAGAAGGTTAGTAGGGTTAGAGAGTGTCTTGCTTAGGCTTGTTAGTGCCCATTGTAGTACTAAAATCCCACTAGTTTCTTTCTTGTAGACTTTACACTGTTGTTTTATTAACTTATGCTTTCTTCATGGTTTTCTTCTTTTATTATTTGGATTTGATGCACTTGAGTCGAGGTTCTTTCGGAAAGAGTCTCTCTAACTTTATGAGGTAGTGTCGTAGTTATAAGGTCTGCGTACACTCTACTCTCCCTAGACCCCACCTAGTGAGATTTTACTAGATATGTTATTGAAGTTGTATTTATAATAATCTTATTATTGCTAAAAATAAAATGGGGTCTCTCATATCTGGAGGCCTAAGGCAAGTGTCTTATTTTTCAAAGCATAGAGTCGTTTCTATTGAAAAATCAAAATCGAAAAAATAGAAAACGTGATTTGTATAGAACAATGTCCACCCTACTGGCTATCCTACTTCCACAGTTCCACTTTAAGAAATTTTCACATGCAATAACTGTTGTTGATGTAAAATTTTGAAGAAAAAATTCAATCACAGAGTAGCATGAAAACTAGTATATCTACTCGATTGCATGATGAATTTACTAAACAAGTAATAAAATTTCAAGAAAACACTATATATGGCTTTCACATGTGTCAATAGTTACTTGCTTAAAAGCTCTTTGCATTTAATAGCAATATTAACTCTATTTATATAGGATCTCTATCTTTAAAGATGATGAATTTGTCAAATATTAACTAATCCTCATTGATTCCAACACATGGAGAAGTATTGTTTTTATAAGGACATTTTACAATTGCTAAATGTAGCTATGTATATCTTTTTTGTGAATTATTCTGGTGGTATATAACAGAATCATTTCAATTCTCTTTTAATAGGATATTCATCTTTGTCTATTTTCTTTTTTTACCCTTTTTCTGCAGAAAATCCAACCTTTTGATAAAAGATATCAGTATCTTTTGTTCCATACTTGCATTCCAGGTAATTTGGTTATTTGATAGAAAATATTTTTGCAATGGTGCATCACTCATGTTCTTAGTTTCATCTCGGTTTTTAAATATTTTTGAGTTTTACTTTTGGATAACTATTGACAAAACTGCCCATTCTGATTCATACATAGATAGAATGTGTATATCTATATTTAAAGTTGTCTTTAAGGTCTCTTTTATAGACAAAATCCTTTCCCGCATTGAAATTTTAACCCACTAAAAAAGAAGTTCAAACCTTAAAATCATTTTTTATGAAAACCATTTTCACTAAACTGAAAAGGCGAAACTTAACTTAATGGTTGGCAAGAGTCGCACCACCTGCAGACCTCATGGTGTAAGTATAAGTAGAAAAGGAAACTAGCTAAATTTCATTTGTAAATCATTACATATGGCCAATAGGTTTTACCACTCCAAATAATGCAGCAGGTATTGTACGTGTAGCACAGCCTCGAAATGATTCTAATAAGGCCATCAATACTAGTGCGAGTACCGATTCATTGACAAATATAGTAGAGTGTATTTCTATATCTGAGATACTGATTTCTCCCCTCCAACCCCTCTTCCCCTGTTAAGAGTTAGTCAGCCAAAAACTGATACTTGCTCTATGTTAACTATTTAGCAGCAGCTATGCTAAAGCGTCCGAGGACTCCTATCAAACAGCTGACTCGGAGAACATGTTAAAGAGATCAAGACCTTTTGGTGTATCAGATGAAGTATGGTATCAAACTTGTTGATTGCATTGACATTCGTTTATCATGTATAGATGGCTTATAAGTCTCATAGTTATCAATTTATTATCTGAATAATAACCAGGCATCTACTGCAAGTGAGTACTTGCACTAGTTAACTGTGTAATGTGGAGTCCTACTCCTGATGGCACTCCATTTGGTTTGACCGAATTGTCGGCCTAAACTCTCTTTTTTTTCTTTCCTTTTAACTCAGTTGTTCTGATAACATACGACACTTGAATTTTTTTGGTAGTCTCTGCTTAATAGATTTACCGCTTAAGGTGCTCGTCGTGCAAAAGAAACATTATGTGCCGCCTCTTTTAGGATTATGGAAAATATCAACTGGTTTCATTCTTGAGGTATGTTTCTCTATTACAATCTGACTAATATTTTGATCACTTTTTGACTGAAGTAAGAATTGAAACATGTTAATTGCGTACTCTTACCCCCTTTAAACATTGTGTCAAGATCAGTCCGAGGAGATCTTTACAGGAATTGTGAGAGAAGTGAAGGAAGAAACCAGGGTAAGAAATTCACTAGCAACATATTCATCTACCTAAACGAGTAAATATGTAATGAACAATTGTTATCTTAATGATGATTTTTCTTTTCTCATTATTTTGTCCAGATTGATGCTGAATTTGAGAAGGTTATGGCTTTTAGGTTACAAAACTCTTCCTCTTATGGACAATGATTATTTTGTGCTCTTTTATCGATTGGAAGAGTTACATTAGAAATCTTATAAGAACATGAAATGTTGATAGTTGATACCATAACTGTCCACACAACTTGGCTGAAAGACAATGAATGTGGAATTCCTATTAGCTAGACTTTATCGCTATAGGATTAATTATTATTATCTCTAAGTTAATTTGAACACTTGGTAAATAATTTCTCTTTAAAGTTCTTTATTCCTTATTCACTATGCTTAGTCATGTATTTAAAATTTCCAATTTGTAGTTGCTCACTTTTTTGTTGTTTAGCATCAGAATAATAACAAATTCATCACTAAAGTGAAGTCTCTATAATTATTTGTATGCACAAAATAATCTCATTTTAGCAGCTTTAGCCTTTGCTTCTATATTTTTCATATATGATAATTAATTTGTTTCAATAATCTTCCTTATATGTTTGTGTCAATAGTTATTGTAGAGCAAATAAATAAGCTTTGAGCATTAAATAGGAGTAGAAATGGAATGAAATTATAAGAATGAAAAAGTGGAATAACAGTTGATGCATTAAACATATTATGGCAGTTTAAAACAACCCCTCAATGTTCACATATAATTTGCAGTGGTGTGATAAATAGCCGTAGTAAAAAATTATAAACCGTCGTTCTATACATATTGCAATTACAGCAATTTTTTCAAAATAGCCGACAATAATTTGTGACAGATATAACTACGACGCTTTCCAAAAGCACTAGTAATGAATGTAAAAACTGCCGCAATACCCTTAAAAAAACTACCGTAATTGCTCCATTTTGTTGTAGTGGGTATTTCAAACTTAAAAGCTTTAACACAATCTAGGAGAGAGATTCTACCTCTATTTCTATCCCAAAGCCTCCCATTATAACAAGAAAACAATAAGGAAGAATAAGAACCAATTATGAATATCACAATGATTTGTCTAATGGTTCCATTTCTCTTGATCACCTACAATAATGTGATGCAACATGACTCTACTTTAGGTATTTGGTGATCAGAGAAATGTTCCAAGTGTTTTGCTATTTATCTAGCTGGATGTGAGAGATCAGTTTTATGGTTCATTAATTACAAATATTAATTTAATTATATATATGGCTCTCTTACATGCTCGTAGGTCATTTTCTTCCTTACAAATTATTAAGAGTAGGTCATTTCCTCAGATTTTGCTCCTAGATATGACAATTTATTAGTGAGTTTAATTAAGTTTTACACTCTTCTGAAAATCTAAACGTAATAAATAATAGCTGCAAAAAATTTTATATAAAGAAAAAACAACATCTCGACATGTTCCTTAAACTAATTATGTCTCATGCATTGAAAATATTAGATACTTTTCTGTAAATGACAATCCTCTTCTTTTTAATTCCTTTAGTAAGTATTTCATTTTTTTAAAAAAGGAAAAAAGCTATTAATATTGAAGTAAAGTGTAAAAGGTAATGAGGCAAATGAGCCCTCCTACGACCTACATACAATGCAAAATTAAGTAAATTTGTCCTCCTATTAATATTATATGAGATTAATTGGTTAATTAGTCACTAGATCTTGACATGTCTCATAATCTAAGAGACCTAGACTTAACCGACCCATATGAATGGCATATTTGGTCGCACATGCATACTTTGAAGGCATATTTGGATCTAGGATTAAGTTATGTCTCTTAAGGCAGTGGATTTTGAAACTAAACGTCTGTCTTAATCGGTATACCTTTTGCAAGGCATAACTTATGGGTTATGTACTTCTTAAAGCATAACATTCTGAAACTGTACTTATGTCTCTCTTAGTAGTTCTTGTATCTATTTAGACTAGTTTTTTGGAGCGTATTTTCGGTCTATTGTAAAAGTTTTAAAGTTGTTGTTTTCATAAAGTTAAGATTAAAGAGATTTTTGTAGTAAATCATTTATTTTTCGCATGGTATAATTTATTTTGGGGTGAAAGGGTTCTCCTATTTATGTGTTAGAGTAGCTACCCGCACGGCCCCGCGGGTTGGATCGTGACAACTTGGTATCATAGCCCAGGTTATCGGTCTTCAAGTACAGGAGCAAATATCAAATAAAGTCTTGAGGATTGGTCTGTTGACGTCCACATTTAATCTTTAGGGGGCTATGAAGCATTCTAGGAATCTGTCTCACTTATTCACACTTTTCGTGCGATTTGTCGCTCGTGGTATGGGTTGAGTCCTATTGATATCTCGACTAAGTAATCTAAATGTCGTGGTTGCGGCTGAAGGTACACAAACAAGGAAAGATTGAAATCAAAAAGATTTCAATTGGTATCTAGCGGCCTTAAGGGTCACGTGAATGCATGGATGGTCAGTTAGTGGCCATCCATGACGCAAATATTATGTCATGAACTTGATAAAATTAGTAATGAATGCTTTATGATAGCTATTATGTGCATTGCATGTCTTGAATAACTGTCTATGTGTGAATTATATTTGTCTGAGTGATTGAAGTTGTATGTGATTATTGAATAGGTTTTGTGTTTAGTCCTGAGATTTTATGATCATGAGGCAAGGTCTGTTATATATGTCTGGGCACGATCTTTGAATTATTTTAAAACTGACATGGGCTTATCATTGCAAAGATGGTAAGGAAAAAGGATTAATTATAACGGTGGGAAAACTCCGATTTCGGAACAGTCTGTAATGGTTGGGAACCATGGGATGAACTAATTTATATGTTAGCAGGTATATGATAATATGAATTGTGTTTCCGTATTATTTGATATTTAATTCTATGGTAATCTAGTGTAAGTGCTAATTCTGTCTTGTTGGGTAAGATCCTGAAATTTGGAATGAGTTTATGGTTCGAATGACTGTGACACTTGTGTTTGAGAACGGTCTTGGTGTTGCATTATTAATGGTAAAGAGTCGGTACAATATGGGAGTGGTGAAATGTTGTTGAACTTTAAAATTTTTGGCAGAAAGCTCGTCAGGTAGCCACTTCCATTATGGCAGAAGGTATCTCTCCATAGCGATGCTCATGCACTATAATGCTCCCCGTGATAACGGTCTGCAGTCGCGATAGCAAGGAGAATCAGAGACTCAAATCTATTTTCCCCTTGTTTTACCTTTCATTCCTAATCTAGATTCTATCACTTGTTCAGTTCATGCCAATGCAGAAAAATAACAGAAATCCGTTCCAAACCTTCTAGCATAAATATAGGGAATAAACCATCCCAAAACAATCATTCATGTGCTGCCGAAAATAAGAAAGCATAAAAAGTTGTCTTATGCCCAAATAGGGCAAACTAAAACAATACCTATATCCAATGGTGGAGAGAGAAATCCTACTGAGTGACCAAATCACCATCATGGGGACGGGTCTCCTGCCTCGGGCTCACGCATGAAGGGGAACTCCTCCAAGTCCTTCGGCTCCAACTGGGGCAGCTCCTGCTCTGGGATGAGGTAGGCGAACATGATCTTCCATATTCGAGCTAGAAGACGGTTACAAGAGCATCGTCTCCTCTTCTCAGCATCAAGCTCATTGCAGAGCGCGGCTATGTCCTGGGAAGGAGCAGGTAGTGCTGAAGGTCTAGTAGAGGTAGCCTCCAAGTAACTCATGGCGGCAGTCAAGTGAGCCTTTAGGCGACTGCTAGATAGCAGGGGCTGGGACTGGGTAGTGGTAGGGTTTGCATCAATACCCTCATCCTCCTATGGATTTGTTGCAGCTCGGCTACTACCTGCCTCATCCATCCTCCTCTTCTTAGGCATTCAGGAGACTCCTTCTTCACCGGTAAAAGGTTGAACAAGCGATCATGATCCACCTCATAATCTTTGTTATCCAAGGGCACCTCTACTTTCCATAGTACAGACTCTAGGCTAGGAAGGAAGGGGATTTCTTACTATCGTGGTAAAAATCTTTCCACTCTGACATGATCTGCTCTCTTACATTCACTAGATCCCAGCCATGATGCAGGCTACCAATATGGCCCAGGGATAGGTCACATTGGTAAGGTTACCCGATGGATGAATCCTCCGGCCAATCAGTGTCAATCACCTACGGGTGTTGGATAAATAGTAGTGGCTTGTAAGACCTGCTATAGTGAACCAACTGACCTCCTCCCAGTATTTCTCTTCCACTAGTGTGCTGCGCAGTCATGTCTGTCTGTCTCCCTCAGCTTGGACATGTAGGGCTCATGAGGAACCTCTAACACTCCTAGTGTTAAATTCATGGATCGTACATCCACTGGGATGTCCACCCGTTAGATGCAGATGGTAGGGGTTGGGGAATCCCAAAGAACCAAAGGCATATTAGAACTCTAACACCCACCCGAGCTGTGAGAAAGAAGGAGTCACCATCAAGGGACCCAACCAAACTCTTAAAGCTGCTTGTAGAAGGGGGGAACTTGTTCAGCCACTCCCCCCATCTTAAAAGCCCACTCCAAAAAAAAGCCCATTCGTCGCATCTCACAAAATATTTGCTTGCTAGTAGCATCGAGAAATCTCTTGTAGGGATAGTATGTGCCCTCAATTCGTTCCTCAATTGGTTCCATCTGTTAACCTGCAATTTAGAAATTATGGGTTAGGAAACCATAGAACCATCTTTGGAGTGCGTGTGAAATAAAATCTACCTTTGCGCAGCCCGGAAGGGCTGCAGTACTTTCTCCCTCCCGCTATAGCGGCCAGGGTGACGCTATAGCTGGAGGAGGGCGCTATAGCACTTCTGTAGAGCGCCATAGCAAGCGGTTTCCCTCTATAGCGGCACCCCTTATAGCGAGATGCAAGGTAGCTATAGAGACCTTCATCATTCCAAAACTCTAGGGACGCGGCAATGGCGCCCCTTGGCTCAAAAGGTTCCTTTTTTGACAATTTCTCTATCAATCAGTATTCCTAAAGTACTCCCCTACTTAAATATGCAAAAATATGGCCATTTCAAGTCCTAAATCATGCCCGAATCTAAGTTTCCAATAAGAACAACCTTTCGACTTTCCCGATCATTTTGGATCCATTTTCGGCCCTATTTCCTGTGATCCTTATGCCCAGAGCATTGTAGTAGTTTGTAAACGTAAGGGAAAGCCCCATGCTTTGGGGGTTTTGACAATCAAAGCAATCATTTTTAAAATTCAAAACCAACCCAAATCCTATTCTACTCTATTCAATTCGTAGCATGCAATTGTTCTTAAGCGTAGAATGAAAAACTTGAGTGTTTATAGATTTAAAACCCCGATACAAATGATTTAGTTTGGTATTTGAAAAACCCGAATCAACCCGATCCATTTACACCCCACTTATAACTATTATAATTTTAAATATCACTGATGTTCTTATACAACAGAATCATTGACTCCAACCCATTCTTTGGAAATTTTAGTCGTCTTAAAAATGACATTAAATAAACTAGTTACACACTTCGTACCTGCCATATTTGTGCTTTTTCAAAACTTTGTTAGAATCTCATCTGGTCTGATCGCTCTTCCTCTACTCATCTTATAATAGCGTGCTTAACATCCCCATCCTTAATACACCTACAGTACTCGAAATTACGATGTCTCTCAGAGTGCTCCAAATTATCTAGCACAATATTATACCCTTCTTCATTCAAAAGCTTATGGAAGTAAGCTTGTCATTTTTGCTTAATGAGAGTTTTTCCGCCAACATTTTGTCTTCCTCATCCTTGATGCACTTCACTGAATTCAGGTTTTGAGCCTTCCTCTCTCTCTCAAGTTCGCGACCCTGTACTACTTTTTATCTCTGCATTTGTCTCTAAGCTTAGTATACAATCTTTCAAAGGTTGTCGTCTTTGTTGTTGCAATCGATAAACTAGCCTCTGTCTTCACTGCCTTATAAAATTTCTTATTCATCAGATTCTCCTCCTCGTTCTTGTATTCCATCAACTTTGCATAAGCTATCTTTTTGCTTGGTTGGTTATATAATTTCTTCTTCCTCCTCCCTCGTTTAATCTTCAAAATCATCAAAATCTTATGTTGGATAGTAAGATTCTCACTCAGGATAAGCTTACAGTCTTTACAACGACCTCTATCGTCTTTCTTTAAGAGTAAGTAATCTATCTGAATTTTAGCTACCACGCTACGAAAGGTAATCAAATGATCTTCCTTCTTCGAAAACACAAGTTAATTAATTCCTAACTCAAAAGCTTTAACAAAATCTAGGAGTGAGATTTCACTTCCATTTCTAGCCCAAAAATCAAAGCCTCCAATTATAACTAGAAAACAACAAGGAAGAATAACAACCAATTATGAATATCCGAATGATCTGTCTAATGGTCCATTCTTCTTGATCACCTACAATCAGGTGACCCAAGCTGACTCTACTTTAGGTATTTGGTGATCAGAGAAATGTTTAAGTGTTTTGCTATTTAGCTAGCTGGATGTGAGAGAAATGTATTAATTTAACTATACATATGGCTCTCTTAGATGCTTGTAGGTCATTTTCTTCCTTACAAATTATTAAGAGTAGACCATTTCCTCATATTTTGCACCTGAATATGACAATTTGTTAGTGAGTTTAATTAAGTTTTCCTCTCTTATGAAAATCTAAACGTAATAAATAATAGTTGCAAATCTAGCTATTATGTTGACATTTCTAGCCCAAACGTAATAAATAATCTTGACATGTTCCTTAAACTAATTATGTCTCATACATTGAAAATGTTAGATACTTTTCTGAAAACAACATCCTCTTCTTTTTATTTCCTTTAGTAAGTATTACTATTTCATTTTTTAAAAAAAAGAAAGAGGTTATTAATATTGAAGCAAAGTGTAAAAGGTGATGAGGCAAATGAGCCCTCCTACGACATACATACAATGCAAAATTGAGTAAATTTGTCCTCCGATTAATACTATACGAGATTAATTAGTTAGTTAGCACTAGATCTTGACATTCTCATAATCTAGAAGACTTAGACTAAACCGATTTATATGAACGGCATATTTGGTCTCACGTGCATACTTTGAAGGCATATTTGGATCTAGGATTAAGTTATGTCTCTTAAGGCATAAGTTTGTCGATTTTGAAACTGAATGTATGTCTTTATCAATACAAGTTCTGTAAGGCATAACTTGTGGGTTATGAACTTCTTAAGGCATAACATTTTGAAATTGAACGTATGCCTCTAACAACATAATAAGTTCGGTAATAATTAAGTGGCATAACTTATTATATTCTTGTAAGGCATAACTTGTATTATATTATGATACGAAGATATAAACGTTTGTCTAGAGAATTCTTTTTTTCTGTTTTTTTGATGTCATGAATATTTTTTCGCCACTTTTTGATAACTTAGGGGTCGTTTGGTTTGAATACAAGTTATGCTGGGATTAGTTATGATGGGATAAGTTATGCTAGGATAAGTTGTGCTGGGATTAGTTGTGCTGAAAGTAATTTTTATTGCTTGTTTGGTTTGTCATATTCAAACTTATATTCATTGCATAATTTCTAAGAATAAGTTGTTTGTTTACAAAAATACCCTCTACCTTATTATTATTATTATTATTATTATTATTATTATTATTAATTTAGATTTTATTTGCAAGCTTTAGTTATTCATTCTTAAAAATAAAATTTTCATCTTATTTAGCTTAAATATTTTTGTATGTGCATTTCCATGATTGTGCCGTGTGTTTTAAAAATTAAACTTTCATCTTATTTAACTCAAAAATAAAACTTTCATCTTATTTAACTTAAAAATAAAATTTGCATCTTATTTAGCTTTAAAATAAAATTTTTATCTTGTTTAGTTATAAAATAAAACGTCCATCTTATTTAGCTTAAAAATAAAACTTCAATTTTAAGTTTATTAAAGTAAAATAAAATTTATTATTAAAGTTATCTACATTTTAATTGATATATAAAATATAATTTTTAAGCGAGTAATAAACTATTTAATTAAAAGAATGTAATTTAGTAGTGGAGTGAACATTTTAACAAAAATCAAAATATAAATAAACATAAAAATTAGGCAAATAAATTCAACTTATAATATATTCATAAACAAAAATTGTATTCATGAAATGTAATTTTTTAATAGAAAAATGTATTATAAAAAAAAATGAATGATTAAGGTTGTGGATATTGTTATAAATGTTGTTAAAAATTATGTTAATATACATGAATGTAAAAGTGGTGTATAAAAGATAGTTTAAGGGGGTATTTTTGTTATTTCATATACTTTATCCTAGGATAACTTATCCTGGGATTACTATTCCACCCCAGGGAGGATAACTTATCCCAGAACTAATTGTTAATCCTCTGATAAGTAATCCACCCTTTGCAACCAAATAACGGATTAAAGGGCACTCAAAAATTATCTCAGGACTAACTCTTCTTATCTATCACACCAAACGATCCCTTAAAGTATTGAAGGGCAATACCTAAAGACCACCTAAAATAGAAATATTTGTGCGAAATGACCCCATTTTCTTATATGAAAAATCAGGGAAAATAGTGTTCTTGGCCAGCCATGGTTTGGGCTTCTCTTCCAACAAATGGTTTAGCTTAGATAATTTTCTACACTCTTGCTTCTCTTTTTATCGTATTTACGATTTAGAGAAAGTAACCAATCAATTTGAGGGGAATTTCTTCATTACAGACTTTTTACTTACATTACCATGAACTGACTAGACAGGCTATCAAAAACACAAAATATTTTAATGGGCCAAATATCCCCTCAAAGATTGGGACCAAATGTCTTTCATATTGGACTGGATAAATCTAGGTTTCTCGGTTAGCGTTTGGTCATAGATTTTTTAAATAGATTTTAAAATTTTATTTTTAATTATTTATTTGATTATAACATTTAATTAATTTCTAATTTTATATTCAAATATATTTAAGTTTTCAAAATTTCACTTTCAAAAACTCAAATTTTCACTCACAAAAATTATCTTCAAGTATTTGTTGACTATAAATTTTGAGCCAATTTTTGGATTTTTGGGATTTCTATTTACAATTTTTTTAAAAAAATATCAAATAAAATGCATGTTGAAACACAATTAATTTGTCAAAACTTGAATTTTTCATCTTTCTAACATCAAATCTATGGCCAAACAACACATCAAGATTTGATGTCAATTGACTAATTTAATCTCGTAACTTGATTAAGTGAAAAAAAAAAGATTAAAACAAAAACATATTTGAACAAAGTATTTGGCCATAAAAGATTTTATGTGATTAAACTATTAACAAAAGACAGAAGTACACATTTTGACCTTTTCCGTTTTAAAAAAGGGAAAATACTAATTAAGACCAAAAAAAAAAAAAAAAGGTAAAGGGACAAAGGATCAAAAAAATCAGAATGATGAGCTGGAAAATTAGGTTTGCGTTTAGCAGAGTCCAAAAAGAGAAATGCTTTAGGAATATTCACTCTAAAAATACATGAATTGTCATCTCTTATGTCCAAAAAAACAGAGTTTAGACGTATATCTTAATTGTTTGTTGCGTCAACATCATCTAATCAAACCAAATTCAACTAGTATTAAGTTATAACTACCATGTCAAATGTTTGTACCACAATCATAACATAAATGATTATTTAATGGAAATAATAATTCTGATGTCATCCAAATTTACAAACATATTCAAACAAGTCATATATGAACTGACGATCAAAACAAATCGATTTCATGAAGAACTAAATTTCCATATATTTGATGAGCATAACAAGGAATTTGATTAACCTAATAAATTCAATAAATCTAAAAAGGATAAGAGCATCCTGTTCAACCCCTAGGAGAAATAATTTCTCAACTAGCTTAACCTGTCTATTTTTGTATTATGATTCTACTGGATACATCATCTACCCACCTACCACCCCAAAAAGGTACCAGCATCGCTGGCTCTGATCAAGCATGAACAGAGCTGCAAGAGAGAGACATCAACAAAAAAGCAGCTTGTTCAACTTCACCAAGCTTGCTCCAGTGAATTGAAATTGAATCGGGCCTCCTCACAGGAGACTTCTTCTTCTTCTCCACATTGCTGCCGCCGCTGGTGCTATCACCACTGCTGCTTGCAGAATTAGCAGACGATTTCTTAATCTTCTTGTCGTCCTTGTTCAATCCGAGCATAGCTCTCTTCTTCTTCCTGCTCCTGATCCCACAAGCATTGCACAGCGACTGCATTCACAACACAAAACGAAACAAATCATCATCACATTAAATTAGATTTCTCAAAAAATTAATTGATGTTGTAAACTTACCTTAGGGCCAGCAGGGCCACCACGCCAAAGAGGCGTTTTGGTAACACCACAATCAACACAGGTTTTCACCTGGATTTCAGATGAAATCACTTCTGGAGTAGCGATCACCATTGCTAGTCCGCTGATCACTTCCTCAGATCGCATCACCTAAATCAAAAAAGCATAAAAAAAAATTTAAAAAAAAGCATGATCAATCGATCAAAGCAAAATGGTAAATGTTGATCACTCACCTTATCAGCTAGATCCATCGCTTTGATCAAACAAAACAAGCTTGATCACAACTAAACAAAGGAAAAACAGAGAAGGTAGATAAAAGAGGTGATCAGTCAAAATGATTATAAAACCGACATAGAGACTGCGCTAAGAGAACCGACACTGAATCAGAAGATGTGGCTGATCAGGATATAAAATTGTGCCCTTTAAAAAGGCCCTGGCTAAAACCCTAAGCGCGAGGATCTAATAAAATGACTACTCTACCCTTCGATACAAATATTTGATCAAACAGTCGACCCGCCAAAAGTTAAGCGCCATTAGTCATGTTTTTCTTACTTACAGACAGGGGTAATTTGGGAATATGGAGATATGCTAATGTTTTGCCATATGCCGCCTTAGGGTTGATCACGCCACAAACCACACCCCCAAAAATACGTTACAAAACAATTTAGACAATCTTTATTAAGATATTTGTATTGTAAAATAATTAATTTTATTTAATTAATAAATAATTATATGTGAAAAGACAAAATACCATTCACGTGAATGATAAATGTGAAACCATTAAATTTTGACTTGTTTGTTGAGATTAAAATAATAAGACAACATTACAATTTACAAAGATTTTTTTCTAATTAAAATAATAAATGTACAATACACCATTAAAATTTAATTGGATATTTGTAATTTCTTTTTTACTTTTTATAATAAATTTTATAAAATACAAATATGTCTCATCAAATATCTTTTTTTATAAATGATATTTTAGATACATTGTTTTTTTCATCTATTTTGATTAATCTGTCCTAACCACTACTCTTATTATCGATATCAATAAACATATGAAAAAATACATATCATAATCCTACCTGTATAGGAAATTATACTTTTCTAAATATTATTCCTAATAAGTTTTGTGGTAGATGCATTGAGAAAATGTCATTCAAATCCCCACTACTACTTTTAATCCTAATATGTCTAGTATGACATCAATTTATTCAAAATCCTTCCCTTTTGGACATAGTCGAAAATAGAGAACTCATCACTTCCTTTCTAATATTCATGTTATTTCTTAAATTGGACATATTATTACTATACCGAATATATAACACAAAATAATCGTATATCTACCAAAAAAAAATTGTGAAAGATGATGATTAAATGCAATATTTTAGTAAAGATATGTTATTTTGTAAGTTCTTCAAATTATAATAATCGATGTATGTGTTTGTGTTATATCATAAGTTCTTTAATTAAATTAATAATAACCTATCGTGGGGGTTGTCTAGCGTATATATTTATTTATTAGTATGGTAGTTCATTCTTAAAAATCATCTTATATTTATTTCTAAGTAGCAAATATTTAAGTTATTTGACAGGATATTCTAATAATTTACATTTTTAACTTTTGAGTTATTTAAGAAAATATTTTCAGGATCCCACCTTGTGAATTGATCATAAGCAGCCAAATAATTTATTTTCAACTTAGTAGATATTATTTTTTAAAAACTTTCATGAGGAAATATAGAAATTTTTGGTGGGGTCCACAATTTTGGGAAATTTAGTTACACGTGTTAGAGTCAGAAGACATCCAAGTAATAGCTATGCAAGCATGTTGACCTCCAGGTGCTTGCTTAAGTTATTGCCATTTATTAGAAAGTAAAATATTTGAAAATATTATTATTAAAAATTAATATAATATTTAAATTTAACGAATTCAATTTTTAATTTTTTTAATACAAATTAAAAATATTTCATTTTTAAATTTATAAATGTAATTAAATTTTAATATTTATCAAACTTTAAAATATTTGCATTAAATTCATGTGGGGCATGTGATGAAGCTCTAGGGGAAAAAAAACTGATAGAGCATATATAGATTTAGGAATAGCGCAAGAGTGAGAGAGAATCAACTTGAATTTATGTCCCGTGGATCTATTACACAAAGTATATTCTTGCCAATTAATTAGAAGATTTATGAAATTTATCGCAAAAGGAAGAAAGATTTATGCATAATGTTATTAGCCTAAAGAAAGTATATGGTAGAATAGCATGAAAGATCTTTTAGTGGGTGATGAAGAAGAAATGAATTCATATTAAATATATAAATGATATAATAAAGATGTATAAATAAATAATTACTAGTTAGTAGGGGTGTTTATGGGTCAGTTTGACCGGTTATTGATTAAAATCAAAATTAAATCAATTTAATCTATTCTAAAATTATTAAAATTAAATTAAATTAAATATAATATATATTTATCGATTTAATTGTTATCGATTTTGATTTGATTTGACTCGATAAAATTGTTAAGTTATTAATAAAATTATTAAAATTAAATTAAATCAAATATAATATATATTTATCGATTTAATTGTTATCGATTTTGATTTGATTTGACTCGATAAAATTGTTAAGTTATTAACCATATACAAAAATAAAATCAAAAAATAAGATGGGAGGATATAAAAACACAAATTAGTTAGCAAACAGACACATATCAATATCATTATGACTAATGTACTTTTTCCTTTCTAGTTGAGTCTTCATTGATAGTGGAGAAAATAAAATCATAACCGGAAGAGCAAACAATTGGATTATGCCCAAAGTTGGTATATTACCACTCCCATAATTAAGATCAAATTATATTTAATTTTGTAATACAATCATCAAAATATTTGTCCTACTTCATTTTTTATATATTGTGAACATTAATTTATAACTTATAAGAATTGACAGTTTTAAATAAAGAACACACATATTAACACAATGATCTATTCAAGTAAAGATTTTACTATATTAAGTAAAATAAAATAAACAGTCTTTATAAAAAATTAAAATATAATATTATAACTTAACCACATAATTAATAGTATATCTCAACACGCATATCATGTCTAAAGACCTTTCGCATACTTTCCCGACAAAGAAGGGTAAACCTTTCTACTTCCAAATCATAACACAGAAGATAAATAGAAAGTGGCCGGGGGGGGGGGGGGGGGGGG
This sequence comes from Solanum appendiculatum, assembly GCA_018342035.1. Classification (NCBI taxonomy): domain Eukaryota; kingdom Viridiplantae; phylum Streptophyta; class Magnoliopsida; order Solanales; family Solanaceae; genus Solanum; species Solanum appendiculatum. The sequence goes on along the minus strand of JAGDQO010000599.1, from coordinate 919,469 downwards.
ATTATATGTAGGGGGTAAAATTCGGACTCGATATATGTGGACTATATGTCGTTTGGTAGGGAGCATTAGGAGAAATAGTCTATATATTATATATGGTATTATTTTTTACTATGTTTGATAGGAATTGTGAGCCTGTATTTAACTAATCCACGGATTAGTTGTACACCCTACATGATATTATAGGATGTATTACTAATACCTTCTATTTGGTGGTATTAGTAATACATAGGATTTAATACCATTGATTAATCTATGTAAAGACAAAAAGGTCCCTCAAATCATTTAAATTTTTTTTTTTATTTTCTTGATTTTATGTTTTATATTTGTACTAGTAAATTTATTTAAATAAATTAGCTTAAAATTTTTATTATTTAGAGAGAGTTGTTTGTTGCTAAATAATTCCAATAAAAATCAATACAATATTTGAAATATGAGTTATTTAATATTTACTAATTGAAAAGGCAAATATATCACCACATAACGTTTGTGATTTTAAGTAAATGTATTATTTGTTGATATATATATGTGGATATCTATTATTTGTATTTTGAACAATTTATAAAAATGTATACATATTAAAACTACAACTTGTCATTTTTATGTGTACGTGTAGATAATTTATTCAATTTTACAATTGTTTACCGTCTTTACAGTTTTTAAAATAGATGGTCTATCTTTTTATAAAGTGAAAATTGACGTTTTGTGAGTGATCAATTTATTAAGATGACAATTATTTACTCTCAAATAATTCAAATGAGAAAATAGCAAACATGACAATAAAATTGTTCTTCTCCTAGAAATAGAAAATCTCATAATAATAATTCAGGGTATAATTAGAAAGAAATTTTTTGTAGAGTTTTAATTTAAATATAAGATAAAGTGGGAAATAATGAACCAAACACCTGATAAAAAAATAAACTGTGCATTACTAATTCCATATTATTAATTCATGCATTATCAATCCATGTGTTATTAATCTTATACCCCAAATGGCCTCTTTTAAATCCTTGTCATGAAGAAAGAGAGAAAAATGAAAGGATTTTAAGAAGAGATAGAAAATGGAATTTAGGAACACATATATATGGATTTAAAGCAAAACACATGAGTGGGGTACCAAAAGCAAGAATTAAGAAAGTGTACTTTGTTTCATAGAGACAAATGTTGTTGGCGGCTGGCGTCAACGCACCCACCTTTAATACAATTACTTCCACACACTTTAATGAGAATCTAATGCCATTTAATTTGTATGATGAACAAATATCCATTTATATGATGTTATTATGCCTCAAACAGAAAGTGACATGATTTGGGCCCTTGAGAAATTACCATGTCTCTTTCATGTTTTTGTCAAGTTAGTAATTAAATTAAAATAAAAGAGTATAATATTACATATTGGATTAGTTTTTTTCAAAAACAAATTTGGACTTAAAGGTGTTGATCTAATACGAACTAGTTGAAGTGAATTTGACATCTACTATATATACATAAAAAGTAATTTTAACTATGTATGAATAGTAGTATAATTTTTCGTCGAAGAAGGTTTGAATGAACTTCTGATCATAAGCTGGCTCCGCTCGTCAGAGGCGGACCCACCCCTCTAGGTGGGGGTGCACATGCACGCGTTAACTTCAGAAAAAATCATGTGTATATATGTATATCTAACTTGAGAAACTGACAGAAATTAAGATACAATTAACAGCGCACCCATGATGAGCATAGGAATGCATTGTGCTGCTGGTACAAGTTAGATGATCCTCCTGGAAAACCTAAGTTTGAATCTAGCTAGAGTGTTATATTTTAGTGTTTTTATTTTAAATTTATTTTAAATTTCATATTTGAACTAAGATATATAATATCGGTACACCTCAAGTCTACAAATCCTGAATTCGTCACTCTAGCTCGCGGATCTAATGAATATTGAATGAGGTGGATTTCAACTAAGAATGTGTCTGATTTCCAAGTTACATAACATTAACAGAAATTAGTGTTTGATAATGCATGTGCATAGTGATTCGTGACTCCAGACTCCAGAGCTTTCTGCGTCACAGTTTTGACCAGTTTATAATACGAGTACAACTCTGGTCAAACTTGCTTCTGCACACTCACAATTTTATATATAGTATAGTATTATGTCTTTTCTCATTCATATCTTTATTTTTTTATTCTCATCACGAGTGGGTAGGTGGGGTTACGTCCAGTGGCGGAGCCACCTTACAGTTCGGGGGTTCGCCGAACCTCCTTCGGCGTAATATTATATTATTTATATATGATTAAAATAATTTTTTAGATATATATAGTAGATGTTGAACCCATTTCGACTACTTCGTGTGTCAATTTCTTCAAATTTGAACTCCCTTATTGAAAATCCTGGCTCCGCCACTGGTTAAGTCTTTTCAAATTTTACATGTTTTATTCATTCATAAGAACCACTATATATAGAACCTCAATCTAACCAACATTTTAGGGGAAAGCCTAAAGAGTAAATTAAGATATTGGAAACATATATATTACTCCCTTTGTTCACAGGACAGCTTTCTTTTGTAATCCATCTGAAAATAGCATTCATTTCTCGTGCAGAATTTTCAAATATTTGCTACTGAGGGAGTCAGAGTTGCCTTAGATCACTCTACATTCTACAAGTGATATCTTATTGGAATAGAAATAACAAAGTGTCATGTATGCAGAAGCTAACAATTTTACGCGTTAAATAAAGATAAGTCAGAGACGAAGAATATTATAATGTGGTTTAATTAATTGGCATCCATGAGCGATGAATAAATTACTATATAGAAAACTATAAAATGTCAAAAGAATGAATTCTCCTTCTAAGCAAAATATTCTCCAACCCAAAAGGATTATGTTGCTTACCACTATCCTCAACATATGAATGTTGCATACCACGTTTAAAAACAAGATTTAAAATACTATGAATCATTTATTTTTTATTTTGAAAAAAATAGCAACAAGAATATTACGTTGAATATGATTGAAATTTTATCTCCACATTAACACTCTCAGAAAAAGATCTTCATCATTGTCGAATTGCTTATAGCTGGAACTAGACTAGCTTTGAGCCAGTCTCCAACCTCACTCTAATATGGTTTGTTGGGATCAAAATAAAAAGGTATTGCATACGAAGTTAATAATTATAAATTTTAAAAGAAGATAAATCAAAATAAAGAAAAATATATCAAAAATTTATAATGAAATTTGGTCAATTGACCAACGTACATCCATATGAGATTGGGGGAGATGAATAATCTGATATATAAAAGAAACTACAAGGACATCGAAAGAATACCCTCACCCCCTAAATAATATTCTTTAATTCTAAAAGATTAAACTGTGAATACTATTGTGTGAAAGGAATTTTTTTTTTTTAAAGTTGAATATACCTTTAGGCAGTTTGCCTAATGGTTGCATTAATTAATTAATGAGATAATTACACTATAGTGTTGTTCATATAGTTACATTACATAATTTAACCATGATTTTTAATGCCCACTTAGTTAAATTGTCCCAATTTCATGTCTTCCTCTATAATGAAATTCCATCATGGCTAACAATAGATTATTATTCACATCAAACATATTTTATTTATGCTACCTTCTACCATGAAAAATCGATATACCCAACTATTTCACTTTCATTGAGATTGAATTTTTATTCTAACAATCATCTCAATGATTCAACTTTGATCTCCATCTCAATTGACTTCCAAACACACTTATTTTTCACCTTACTTCATAATGAGACTCCACTATTGCTAATGACATATTCTTATTGATTTTCCTTTCACAAACCTAATAGAGGATTGGTGTTAAGCCATTGTTGAAGTTCGGAACTTCAAAGTTAGAAAATTATTTTTTTACAAATAAGCTCTGTTTCAAATGAGTTTTTTTACGAAATATCTGTTACGTAATGAGGAGCCTAAATCTAAAATTTTGGGTGATTTGATGTAGTTTTTAGGTGTTTTTAATTGAATTTGGTGCTTAGATTCGAGAGCAAAGGCAGTTAGTTTTTTTGTATGATAGTATATATTATTATATATGGATTTATAAATATCTCATCTAACTTTGTATAATATTGTATATTGAGTATATAATATTGAGTATCAAAATTTTAAATATTTTGTAAAAATAAAATATGTAAGTTTTGTATGTTATTGTTGTTGGGATATACTATTACCATATGGTTGAGTTATAGTATTGAATTTAATCCTTTGTAAAGATTTTGTATTTTATGTTAATTATTATAATAAAGTCTTTATTTTAATAGATCATTGTATTTATATGTGTGTCCATTACTTATATAGTAGACTATTTTTTAGTATGGAGTTGTTTAACTCATAGGCAGAAGATTAAAATTGTCGGTTCTTATAAGTTATAAATTAAATGTTCACAGTCAAAGATGAAGTTGGACAAACATCTTGATGATTATAGCACAAGATTAAATATAATTCAATCTTAATTATGGGAATGGTAAAATTCCAACTTCTTGTGTTAGTACATTTTGTATGTATTGAACGGACCAAATTGAGATATTCGTTTAGGTTCTGAATTTTAATAAACGACATCTCTAGTCTATTACATGTGCTTATACTCTTAATCTTGATATAATTATTATGATCTGTGTAGCTTGTTTTGTTATTTTAATCTATTAAAAGGTGAGACTCCATGATGAGTCAAAATATTCCTAATGGATTGGATAATGACAAATTACATTCGTGAAATAATAATTAGTTGATAGAACCATGTCTCGGATATGAGAAAGAAGACACACCTTTATGGTTGCTTATAAGTTGTCACGTGAAAACCCTGCAAGTGGATTATTATATATCCGTCACGTGAATTAATTTAAGCATAGAGATAAATGATTAAATTAATCAATGGATTAAATTTTTCAGAAGTTTGATTTAATTGATTGGTGTCGGTAATTCTAACATGGGGAGTTAAATAAGTTATAATGGTAAAAATTTGAAATTAAATAGAGGAGTACAATTACAGATTTTTAGTGGTATAATATGTGATTTATTATGATATGGTTAATTCATGCTTTTACGAATTAAATATTATAATTAGAAGCCTCTGCTAATAAATTTGCGGTCCCTGCTATGCCTGACTAATTGATCGAGTTCGGAAAAGAAAAGAATTGTTAGTGTTTAATGGCTATTAATGACAATTGATGATGTTCAATGGACGTTGAATAGCCTTGGTGTTTGATGACAGTCTAAATACCTTTAATGGTATTTAGTGGTTGTTGATAACTATTGATTATGGTTATTGGATACATTTAACAGTGTCTAAATACCCTTAATGGTATTTAATGACTATTAATGGCTATTAATTATGACCAGAAACATTTCATCTTTCAAACCTTTCCCCTTTGCTGAAAAGTATAAATAGGGGTGGTGGTTTTCAAGGAAAGATCATCCTTTTTCTGAAAATATTCTTGCCCACACAAGACTTGAATGAGAGAGTTAGTCAGGAATTAGTAGAAAATTGCAATCCTGGAGTCCCAGTTCCTGAATGAGTTGTGTGAAAGCTTCAAAAGGTTAGAGTTTCACAATTAATTCAGTTTACATTATTATGCTATTGTGTATGTTCGTGATCTTGTATAATGCTTCCGCTATGCATATTCTAACAATTGTATACCGACTCTATATTGTTGTATACCGAATTAAGTTTTGAACTAAAGTTTTGTAAAATAAGTTTTGAACTATATTTTTGCAATATAAATCGGGTAAGTATACTTTTCTCAAAATTTTCCTTAATTAGTTGTGTCTAATTTTTTTTTACTACATCATGCTTTAAATAAGATCTTGCTAAAAAAGATCTATTAATGAAAGAATAGTATCACTTGGTAATACTTAAACTAAAACTTATGATAAAATTTCTCTTGAACAATCAGTCTTCTATACCTTATGTTTCTTCAATTGGCAGTAATATCAATATATGTCTCAGGTTAGTTTTTCTGTCCGCAATATATCTCATGTCCGATCTTTTCTGTTTGATCCGTGTGTGTATCAAGAACTCTTCTTGGAATATCATGAAGAAAAAATTCTCAATTTATAAAAATCTAAAAAATAATTTAAAAATAATTTTCGTCAAATATGAAAGAAACATTTTCTACCAATCAAACCTTTTCAAATCAAAAAGGATAATTCTAATTGTGATGATAAAAAAAACTCAAGACATATACTAACACATGTCATAATCGAAATTGAAAAATCGTGACCAATAACCAATTATATCGTATTCTCTTTTGGCAAACTAGTAACGCATAATGTATATTTAGGTTGGTATTATAAAAAAAAATTGAATTCTTTTTTGAAGAAATGAATTAGTCCTCTGTAATGCTATGTTAATATATGATATTTATCATGTGTGTATCACGGAAGACTAAAGAGTGTTTTCCCTAAAGAAATAAATCAGTTCTTTATGATTGATATATATATATATCAAGTATCATAGAGGTCTGATGAGCAATTTTTTGAAGGTATGCATTTGTCATTTATGATATACCCTATCAATATATGATATATATAATGTAGTATCATAGAAAATTGAGAAGTGTCTTTTTAAGGAATATGATGAATATGCCATCTATGACACCCTATTAGTATATGATATATATTATGTTTGTATCACAGAGAACTAGACTCTTTTTTGAAGGAATGGATCAATCATTTTTTTTCCGAGGGAATGAACCATTCTTTATCATATTATATTAGTATATAATACAGCACATGAATATCATAGATGTCTGGATAGTGCCTTTTTGAATAAATGAATTTGCCCTTTCCAATACCTTGTTAGTATATGATATAATCCATGTTGGTATTATAGAGGGCTAAACATACAAACTAGTTCTTTATGATACATTATCATTTTATGATATATATCAAGTGAAGTGTCATCGATGATCAATGAATATTTTTTGAAAATTAAAGGAATGAACCAATCATCTATAATACCCTATCATTATATGATACATACCATGTGGTATCAAAGTATACTTCGATAATATATTTCAAATGATACTGATTTGATATACTATAGTTAGAATATTTGTGTTTATGATAATTGATATAGAAAAAAATAAAAATAAATAAAAAAGTTTACTATATATCAATTGGAGGTTTTTTTTTTGATTGATATGGGAAAAGAGAAAAAAGATTTAAAAAGATCAAAATAAAGGAGCCAAAAATATACGTAGAATTAGATTATTAAAAAAAATTAAAAAAAAATTAATAATGATAAAAAAAATAAAAGGAAAAAAACAAGAAGATAAGTTGTTCTAATAGCCGATTTCAAAAAATAGAGTACAAAATGTATATTATGTTCTGTTATATTTTTTAAAGGAAAGACTATCTAACACATATTTCACTATTATATATACTTACTTTACCTCTAGTTTAAAAAAATTACACATAATACCACTTTTAATATTTATATCATATACTTTAAAAGATTTAATTAAATACACAAATCCCTTAAATATGATATTGAATAATTATCTTAAAATTTAAACTCCTTAATTAATGATACATTATAAATAATTATCATAAATCATCATGGTCCATACATTTTTTCTTCAAATTAGTTCTTAATTAACTTCTTTCAGATGACCAATACCGTCCAGAAGAAGTTCAAGGTTTCTTCAACGCAACTGTTGTATCAATGAGGTAAATTACTTTTTTTTTTCTCATTATTCTCATGTATCTTGATTTATATTACGTTCATGTATCTGAGATAGAGTTCATATTGGTGTAAAGTTTGATTTTATAAATTTTTACAAATTAGATTTTTATCATTGCAGGATCTTCATCCGTCGACATTCAAGCCGAAACTCATTTTTGTCAAGTGCCAATGCAATAATTACATTAAATACTCTTTATAAAATTCCTTCTGCATTTTTAAATGCCATTAATTTGAATGGTAGGTTGAGCAAATGAAGATTTGTTTTTTTGGAAAAAAATATTAAGCGACATTTTTGTTTTACTAGATAAATTAGAGGGATCTATATATTAGTTTATGTATTATAAAGGATGAAATAACTAAAAAATTAATAACTAAATCTTGCATAATTAATACATGTGTGGTATGTAAATTTCCTCATAATCAATCCATGCATTATTTATCATTGATGATGATAACCTGCAATTTTTTGATATTTTCTAATATGCATTTTTGTGAAAGAAAACAAATCTTAATGAATTTAATTAGTATGTGAAACTTGGCTTGTCATAAATCCTAATGAATCATCAGGATTTATGGCCAAATTTTAACAAATCTAAATATTTAATTACAAATCTTAACGAATCATCAAAATTTGACCACAAAATTGTGATAGATTGTCATAATTTATTATGCAAAACTATGGCTAAAAGCTATTTTTGCACATTTTATTTTAATAGGATCAAATATTAAATATTAATTGTACAAAAAATTATCTGGAAAAAAATAATTTGTTAAATTGTTATTAGATCCGTGCTGGCACAGACTTATTAGCGCCACTAGTTTTTTCTGTAGAAACTTACCTGGAAATGATAATTTGTACCAAATCAATTCTAATTTATTATAATTATGTAATAAGTAAAGATAATAACACAACTAACTAATCATAAAGAAATAATAAACTTTAGGGATAATTTCAGAGACCTCCCCTTAGATTTGGTTTCATAACACTAACATTTCTTGTGGTTTATAATATTACACTTACCTCCCTTATTCTTTTTTTTTTTGTAACGATTCTATTAACATATTTATTATAAATATAAAAAAAATTAAAAGTTGACAAATTTGCCCTTTATTGTTTTTTATTTAACAAATGCTTTAATTTTAGAATGAACAATTCATTAGCGGAAGCCTTCCATTCTCTGTGATAACTATCGTGATTTATTATGTTTAGTTATGAGATTAAAGTTATGAATTAACATGGAACAAAACTAGATCTGTTGACAAAGTTCCATTGCACAGAACACGAGCTGTCAATATGGGCTACGCCCATTGGGTCGGCCTGGTCTAACCCGTAATTTGATAAGACTGAGTTAAGATTTTAGGAGCCCATTTAAGAAAAAAACTTTTTAGCCCGGCCTGAATAAGCCTGCTAATTTAGGGGGCTTGAGAAATAAGGGTAGGGCCGGCCTGTGGGTCAAATAAAAATTAATTAAAAAATAAAAATAAAATAGAGTATTAAAAATAACAAGAGTCCAAACTCAAAATCTATTTAAAGTTTTAAATATTAAAATTTAAATACAAATTATGTTTATAAAATATGTACTACATAAAATAAAAATTACCTAAATTTTTTAGGGAATCACTACATAGGCCGTAGCCTATGGAATATTGTCTGATTTTTTGTGTTTTATTATGATCATTGAAAAAGCATTAGATTAATATTTCTATTTAGCTATTTATACTTTTATTCGAAATCAAACTTAATAAATATTATAAAGATAATTTTATTTTTGGATTTGATTAACAAGTAGTAATACTAAAAACATGTAATATTGTTTTGTCAATATTTGTGATAATATTTTTAAATTATAATTTGATTTAAAAAATTATAAAAAATATACATTTAAAAAAGTGGGCTGACCCGGCACAACCCGTAGCCCACGTACTTGTGAGTTGGGTTGACCGTTTTTTGACCCACAAAAAAATGGGTCAGCCCGACCTGACCCGTTAAATTCCAAAGTCTGTATGAATTAGCCCGGATGGAATGGGCCAATCCATATTGACAGCTCTACACAAAACTGCTAAAATGGAACAATTTTTGTTAACGATGGAAATTGGTTGCTGGGTGGGAGGAGATATTGGGTGAGAGGAAATGAATAACCATTTCTCATACAAACACCAAGAAAAAGTTTTGTAGCAATTCTTATAATAATTGGAAAATCAAAATTGTAATATGAATAGTTTTTGATCTTTACTTGTTAATCAAAGTTAGTGTTCACATATTAGGGATCCACGCAATAAACTTAAGCTTTTGTTTTAAATCATTAGTCAAATAAAGAAAATATTAATAAGGGTAAATTCGTCAACTTTTGATTTTTTATATTTTTGATAAATATGTTAGTAAAATTGTTACAAAAAAATTAGAAATAAAGGAGGTAAGTGTAATAACGTAAACTACAAGGGAAGTTAGTGTTATGGAGCTAAACCTGAGATGAGGTGTCTTAAATTATCCTAAACTTTATATTAAAGAGATATCATGCACTTACCGCTAAAAGCGACTTTGGGTGTGTTTGGTACATAAATTTTCTTATATTTGGTTGCTCAATTATCTAGGAAAATTAAACAAGTTTTTTATGGAGGAAAATGATTTTTCTAATGAAAATATGAAAAATATGTTTTATAAATGACATCCCAAGTTTGTTGTTTCTGCCCCACCCATTCAATGGCCCCACCAATTGACCATCCCACCTCTTGCCACTCCCAAACCTCACCCTCACCACATTCCATACCTGATCTATAATATTTTGCTAGATTGTGTATAATCTTTTTCTATTTTTTTTCACTTACATGTCAAGTATTAAAAAATAAATAAGAAATCCATTAATCTATGCCTCAAACTGAAACTTATGAGTTATGATTATGAAAGACTAATTATGGACCCATCTCCAACCCTACTCTATTTTACTCTCCATTCTCTATATTTGGAGAGTAAAATAGAGAATGCCCTCTCCAAGCACTCTCTATTTTACCCTCTACTCTCTAATTATAGAGTTGAATAGTAGTTCTCCAAATTTAGAGAACTACTATTCACACTCTCTATTTCACTTTTTGAATATTGTATTATTATTTTTATTATTTTATAATTAACATATTATTTTTCATAAAATGCTATTAATTAAATCTCTAATATTCGTAATTCTTTTTAAATGTAATAAAACATTTTAAAAAATACATTATTTAATATATATTACTTTCATCCCGAATTAATAATATTTCAAATATTTTTAAAAAAATTTTCGTCACTTTAAGTGATACAATTTGATGTTATTATTAATTTTCACTATGAAGAATGCACAAAATTTAAATAATAAGATAAAAATTTTAATTTAAAAATATAATACATAACATAATAATTTAAATACAAGATAACATTACAATACATAACATAATAATTTTAAAAATCACAACAATAATTTAGTAATTCGTTTGGCCATTTCCAAATTTAAAAATATTAGAAAAAAGAATTAGTGTATGATCCAGAGAAGTTATGGTTGTGATTGCGGTTGTGCTTGTTGATTTCATTTTTCAATTATTCGTAGTTATTCTTTAGAAATTTAAAATAAAATATAATTTTATATTAAATAAAAAAATTAATTTTATTTTATTTTATATTACATTAAAATTATATAGGGTAATTGTTTGGAAAAAAGAAAGAAAGGATATATATTATGAAATAAAAATAATAATATAATATTGAGGTGAGAGAAGAAAGTTCTTTTTTAAAAAGTAAAATAGAGAATTGAGTTGAAGTTGACTGTCTGAAAAAATAGAAAACGCTATATTTGAAGAGTAAAATAGAGTGTAGGGTTGGAGATGCTCCGAGTGTTGCTTTTGAGTATACAAACTCTTTTTCTCTCTCTTTCCTTTTAAGCTTTTTTAAAACTATTTTTGTCTTCATTTGTCAAAGAAATGGATTAGATATTCAAATGATTAAGTGTAGGAACTAAATGAGTGGCATAAGATTAGCCAAATATCTCTCCTTAGTCCCTAATTACCACATCATGCATTCTCAAAACTAGTATTATATATAATAACCGTTTCTTTTGACATTAACTAGCAGTTACCAATTAATGAACTAGCTAGTATTTACATAAGATTCATCCAAAAACTTCCACATCCTTTAAATGTCCACATTATATATCATCTGTTTGTATTCATAGAAAATCTTGAAAAACTTATGGGCATAGATATATAGCAGAAGAAGAATTAATAAAGAGACAAATACTATCACTCTCATCTTATTAATTATTATAGTGAATGAAAAGGACAAGACTTGTGAGTATTTTGTTAGTTATCACTCTCACCACCTGTTACGTACGTTGTTAATGGACCACTTTCGCCTCCTAACTCTATCACTATCATCTCATCCCTATTTTCCTAATTTATAACATTTCTCTCTATAAATATATACTTGCTCCATCTGTGAGATCTAAAGTTATTAAACTTTTAATGAAGTTAAAATTTAGATATAAGGTACTTATGAAGTTAAGCTTTAATAGAGTTCAACTTCAAACTCATATGCTCTAATTTGACTTTGACTTTGACTTTTCAAGTTTATGACCTTCACTAATGAAGTTAGGTTTTAATAGGGTTCAAATTCATACCTAAAGTTAAACAACAATACAATAGTAAGTTCAATCCGAAATATGTCAAAACTGGTTATATCCGAAATATTGCCAAATCTATTCATTGGAGTTAGTGACATACCTAAGATTTTTTTATAAATAATGTCGACATTTAAAGAAGTGAATAAATAAATAATCATTGTAACGATATCAAATTTTAGAAAAATACACTTTAAAGATATTACTAAATACCTTTTTTTCTACATAAGGGTATCATACAGTTACTGAAATAACTCATCATCCATTCGATTATATGAGTTGGGTTCAATTAACTTCATCGCAGAGAATTACTTTCTCAACGGTAACAATAACAACCAATAGAAAGTATAGCAAAATTCACTAGTTAATTAGAACATAAGAGGATAAGTGCCGTCATTCTTCATTGTTTCTAATAGTGTTTTGAAACTATCACTAAGACCCTTAAGATCGTTAAACCTTTTTTCATAATCTCGTGTATCAAGAAAATATTTTTTTAAGCTAAAAGTGAACATCATTGATGAAATAATTACAAAAATTTATCATGTTATATGTTAGTTAATCTCAATATCTTTTCTATATCAGGCTTTAAAAAAGATTCAATAATTACCTGATTAAAATGATTATTGAGTACTTGAAGTTGCAAGTCAATAGAGCTCTACAAAAAGTCTCAACACAATAGTAATGTAAAATATTATATTCTGCAATTTCAAAAAGATGATTTTTCAAGGATAAATAAAATTCATTAAATTTAGATATCAAAATATCATTTAGTTTAAATAAAATTAGAATACTTCATCTTTAAGTGAATCGCATCCATTATCTCTTCGTAGTTGCAATCGATCCTTTGTTGCACCAACCAGTAACATGGAATTTGCAGTCTCTTTGTACTTTCTTTTGAAAGGTTGTGCTAACTTCATTCATGATTTAAAATAGTGAAAATTAAATGAACCTCAAGACTATATCAAGTGTTTAAACATAATAAGATATCTGATATTTAAGAGGGGATGAATTGTTGGATTTTGGGTCTTTTTTCGCTTCCTATGTGGATAAATAAAAGTCGACTAGCCCACTTTTGCCAATAAGCCCAATATTATGGTGCTTATGTAAGACTTTCATTTAGGTATTATTTTGAAGTTTCACAAGAGATTGATCAGCAGCTATATAGAGAGAAAAGTGAGAGTGCAGATTTTCGCACAAGCCTAGCAACCAATTTCAAATCGCAATTCCCGCTTCGTTCCTTGTCCGATTGAGCTGATTTTTGGACAGCTTGTTCGTTTCAACCTAATCATCTATTAAGAACTAAGAGAGGTGGATTTGGAGTCCTATAGCTCCAGATTTTAACTCGTGAACAGTAACTGCATTTTGGTGATTTTGCTCCTTTTATTTCTCTAGTTTTTTGTGCTATCTTGTAGTTGTGTTGCTCATTGTTTGACACTTTGTTGGTGTCCCTTTGGAGAACACTTTTGTAACTCTTGTTGATTTTAGTGGAGTTTTGGCCTTGTGGTTTTTACTCTTCACCCCGAAGATGTTTTTCACGTTAAACTTGGTGTCTCGTGTGTTGATTTATTTTGCTTACTTTGGTTGATTTGTTTGCTGCCCCAAACAGTGTTTGTTCTTGCATTAGTTTGTCTTCTCTTGGTTCAAATAGAAGGAAAAGTTTGGACTTGGATTTTCTTATGCTATTGCCCTGTCGTACACATTTATTTGTGCTTGCCTTTCCTAACGAAGAGGTATCAGAGCATTGAGTTGTTGTTGATTGTCTATTTGAATGATGGAGTTAAATATGAGCAATGTGGTGTGTTTGAATGGTAGTAATTATCATATTTGGAAAAGTAAGATGAAAGATCTTCTATTTATCAAGAAAATGCATTTACTGTGTTTGCTTCCAATAAACCCGAGTCTATGAATGATGAGAATTGAGAATTTGAGCACCTACAGGTTTTGGCTATATTAGACAATGGATTGAAGATAATGTTAGAAATCACATTATGAATAAGACACATGCCAGAAGTTTGTGAGACAAGCTCGAGACACTTTATGCTTCGAAGACTGGCAACAATAAGTTATTTATGTTGAAACAATTGATGAACATCAGATATAAAGAGGGCACTCATATTTTTTATCATATTAATAATTTTTAGGGTGTTTTTGACCAGCTGTCCGGAATGAGTGTAAAATTTGACGAAGAAATATAGGGACTATGACTTCTTAATACTTTACCATACTCTTTTGAAACTCTTCGAGTTTCTTTGACTAATTCTGCTCCAGTGATGTTGTAACTATGGAATATGCTAAGAGTACTGCTCTAAAGGAAGAGATGAGAAGACTATCTCAAGACTCGCCTTCTTCAGTTTCACACTCCGATGTTTTGGTTACTGAAGACAGGTGGAGAAGCAAGTTCAGAGGTCGGAATGACAGAGATAAAAATAGAGGCAAGTCAAAGTCTAAATTCAAGAATGTTACATGTGACTATTTCCACAAGAGTAGGCATGTCAAGAAATATTGCTTCAGGTATAAGAGAGATATGAAACAACAAAAGAAAGGAGGCGATGATGAAAATTGTGTTGTTGTCATTGCTAATGATGATCTTCTTGTTTCTTGTGATGAAAATGTCGTTAATCTTGTTCGCGACGAGTCTAACTGGTTTGTGGATTCTGGTGCTACTTCTCATGTCACACCAAAGAAGAATTATTTTCTTCTTATATTCCAGGTAATTTTGGGATGTTGAAAATGAACAATAATCATGAGGTTGCAGTTCTTGGCACTGGGACCGTTTGTTCGGAAAGTAACAATGGTTCCAAACTAGTTCTCAATAATGTCAAATATACTCCAGATATTCACTTGAATTTGATTTTTGTGGGATACCTTGATGATGAAGGTTATGTTAATACCCTTGGTGCTGGCTAGTGGAAGCTTATTAGAGGTTCGATGGTTGTAGTCCGAGGTGACAGGCTGTCTAACTTGTACATTTTCCAGGGCTCCATTTCTAGAGGCACAATAAATTTGGTGGAGAATGATACTTCATCAAAGTTATGGCATAGAAGGCTGAGCCATATGAGTGAGAACGGGATGGGCAATTTGGCTAAGAAGAATTTGCTTTGTGGAGTGAAACAAGCAAAGTTGAAATGTGTTCATTATTTAGCTTGTAAATAGAAAACCGTTTCTTTTTAGAGTCATCCGCTTTCGAGGAAGCTTGATTTGCAGGAGTTGGTACATTCCGATTTATGTGGTCCTTTTAAGGTAAAGTCTCATGGTGGTGCACTTTACTTTGTGACTTTTATTGATGATCATTCTCGCGAACTCTGGGTATACTCTTTGAAGTTCAAGGATCAAGTCCTTGATGTGTTCAAGAGTTTTTAGGCCTTGGTTGAGAGACAGACAGGGAAGAAATCGAAATGCATCCATTCTGATAATGACGGTGAGTATATTGGTCCTTTTGATAAATATTGCAGAAAGCAGGGTATTCAGCATCAGAAAACTCCTCCAAAGACTCCTTAGTTAAATGGTTTAGCAGAGAGGATGAACAAAACTCTAGTTGAGAGGGTTAGATGTATGCTTTCAGATGTTAAGCTACCAAATTCCTTTTGGGTAGAAGCACTTAATACTGTTGCCTATGTTATCAATTTATTTCCTACTGTTGCTTTGAATGGTGATGTCCCTGACAGAGTTTGGTTTAGTAAGAATGTCTCTTATAATCATCTTAAAGTTTTTGGGTGTAAAGACTTTGTGCATGTTCCTAAGGATGAGAGGTCAAAGTTGGATATTGGAACTAGGCAATGTATCTTTGTTGGTTATGGTCAAGATGAATTTGGCTACTGTTTCTTTGATCCAATTGAGAAGAAACTTGTTTAAAGTTGTGATATTATGTTCTTTGAAGACCAAACAATTAAAGATCTTGACAAAGCTGATAAAGTTGATTCTCACATTAGTGAGAGCCTAGTTGATGTAGATCTAGTTCCTTTGACTATTGCACCTGATGAAAATCAAATTGATATTGAAGATGGTGATCATATTCAGAATGACCAGTATACCGTTGATGCTCCAGTGCAAGACTATGTTGTTGGTCAGCAACCAACTATTATTTATGCTCCAAAGAGTTCTCTCAGAAGATCTACTAGAGAGAAAATACATTCATCTCGTTATTCTCCCAATGAGCACGTACTCTTCACTAACAGGGGAGAACCTGAGAGTTTTGATGAGGCCATGGAAAGTGAAGGAAAAGAGAGATGGTTTGATGCTATGGAAGACGAATGAAATCTCTACATGATAATCATACTTTTGATTTGGTTAAGCTACCTAAAGACAAAAAAGCTTTGAAAAATAGGTGGGGTTTCAGGGTGAAACATGAAGATGGTAACCCAGTTCCAAGGTACAAGGCTAGATTAGTTGTGAAGGGTTTTAACTAGAAAAAGGGAATTGATTTTGATGATATATTCTCTCCAGTTGTGAAGATGT
Organism: Solanum appendiculatum; assembly: GCA_018342035.1. NCBI lineage: Eukaryota > Viridiplantae > Streptophyta > Magnoliopsida > Solanales > Solanaceae > Solanum > Solanum appendiculatum. The sequence goes on along the minus strand of JAGDQO010000599.1, from coordinate 902,668 downwards.
CATCCATTCATTTGATCCTAGGCTTGGCTGCAAATATAGACTTAAAGGTTGAACAAATGGATGTTAAAATTGCTTTTCTCCACGGTGACTTAGATGAAGAAATTTATATAGAGCAGTTGGAAGACTTTGAAGTCTAGGAAAAAGAGAATTCTGTTTGCAAGTTGAAAAAGAGCTTGTATGGTATAAAACAAGCTCCCAGGCAATGGTACATGAAGTTTGGTTCTTTTATGAGTCAGCAGGGCTTCAAGAAGACTTCTTCAGACCATTGTGTTTTTGTGCAAAAATTCTCTGATAGTGACTTTATCTTCGTTTTGCTTTATGTTGATGACATTCTTGTTGTTGGTCATAATGCTTGCAGGATTAAAAAGTTGAAGCAAGAGTTGAATAAGTTTTTTGCTATGAAAGACTCGGGACTAGCAATGCAGGTTCTTGGCATGCAGATTTCTCGTGATAGAGAGGCCAAGAAGTTGCGGTTATCACAAGAGAACTAAGTTCATAAAGTACTTCGTAGATTCAACATGAACAAAGCTAAGGTTGTCAGTACACCTTTAGCTATGCACTTCAAATTGAGTACAAAACGTTGTTCTTCCAGTGATGGCGAGAAGGAAGGTATGAAGAAAGTTCCTTATGCTTCAACTATTGGTAGTTTGATGTATGAAGTGGTGTGTACAAGACCAGATATTGCTCATGCTGTTGGTATTGTTAGCCATTTTCTTTCTAATCCGGGAAGAGATAATTGGAATGCTGTAAAGTGGATTATGAGATATGTCTGTGGCCCTTCTAGTCAAAGTTTGTGTATTGGGACAAGAAAGCCTATTCTTTCTGGTTACACTGACTCAGATTGTAACACCCCATAAGATTTCTAAGTTAAGACCGAACCATTCTTGAATTTTGTATAAGGTCGTACCGAGTGATTCTTAGTTGTTTTTAGATTCTAAGGTCAATTCTTTAGTGTGAGAATATATTTTGATATGACTTAAGGTCACAAGAACCCCCTAGCACGAAGTTGAGTTGAAAACTTCATTTTCGACTAAGTTTTGACATAGATTCTACTTAGGTCAAATTAAAACAATCATATCTCCCAGTACATAATCCATTAGGTATCCCATGACCCATCAAATTAAAGGTCTTTGAGTCCTCTTTCCAACGCCACCAAGTTTGCATTTTTGCGAGTTTGGAGTAAAACGTTATGGACATTTTACCAAAGATTGTCATATCAGAATTCTGAGTCTATGAACGACGGATCTGACCTACGGTCCGTCATTTGAACGACGAGCCGTAGGTGGTCTTGTAGGTGGCTCTGTCAATTCATCAAAAAAGTTTCAGAGACTTAATTTTTGGGGACCCAAGACCTACAGATACTACCTACGGTCCGTAGGTCGAACCAAGAGCTTTAGGTGGCCTCGTAGGTGAGTTCGATAGTTTTAAAGAGGGGTGTTTTCATCTTTTCCCACTCTTTTATAATTAAAACCCTGACATTTTGGGACTTATTTGAGCCCCTTATCAGTACCCAATACACATATACTCTCTTTAACACTTAGAATTATTGAGAGCAAGATTGAAGAGGAGAAAAACTAGGGTTTCAAGAGCTTTCATTGAGGCCTTCGAATTGCGATTGTAACCTTAATCTTCCAGATATGTAAGGCTATTCATAGCTTTGGACTGAGTTCGTCCACGCGCCCTACATCTCAATTCTGTCATTAAAGAGTCAAGTTGAGTTCTAACCCTAATGCTATTGAGTTTTTGAATGTGTTATGATTTCCATTATTGAGTTCCATATTTATTTATCAAGATTGTGTTTATCCATATGAGTCTTATTCTCGAATCGCTGTTCATGCCTAGTTTCATATGAACCCTAGTTGAGTTACTACATTGCTTCCTATAATGCACTGTTTTAATTGAGTAAAGAGTATTTTTTTATGCTATGAGTAAGAGAAAAGTTTTGAGGGAACATGAGCGTCCATGAGTGCATTCATTTGAATTTTGAAAATCTTGAATCATCCATTATGATGCATTATTTTAAGAATAAGTTTTTCGAAGCTTTTGCATTACTATTCATTATGTATGATTTCCAGAGTTTGAGTAAGATAAAGTATCACCATTATTTACTATGCATGATTTTCAGAGTCTTAATGAGTATAGAATCGAGCAGAAATGATGTTTTCGAGAAAACGGTTTGATGATATATGAGTAAGTCTTAAAAGCATTTTTGAATGAGAATGAGTTTAGTCCGAGTTGAGTCTGAAAGGTTCTTAAACTTCTATTATTTTTAACATGAGTACTTTGAGTGTAAATGATTGATTTAGATAGAGTCTTGAGGAGATATGAATGAGTTATGAGTATAGAGATACTTCAGAGCAGTAACCTCTTTTAAGAGGATCTTTTGAGTAATTACCTCAAATTGAGAACAAGAGAATGTTTTTAAACATTGAGCATGAGTATATATATTTATTGGGAGTAGTATTGAGCACCGATATGGGGGAGAGTTCAGACAACTCACAGCCCTGATAAACCATGTATGCTAACATGGGTTCAGAATCATACTTTTTAGATGAATCCTTATAGCTTAGTGGATCCACTTAGTTGAGGTGTTCTATACCCCGGCAAGGTATAGGACAGTTCTGGCAGCGTGGGCGAGACACTATATCATCACTTAGCTCATGGTGATGGTTGTCGGTTAGAGAAACTCCCTAATAGAGTAAAGAGTACTTTCATTGTATTTTCACATGCAATTTTCTTTGAGTTATTATATTGTACTTTGTGAAGCTTTAAATGATCTTGTCTCTAATCATGCTTTACATTGAGTTAGGTTGAGTTAAGTTGAGTTGAGTTGAGTATTTCTTTCAGTCTAGTCAGTTCAGTATATGCTATTGTTGCATTCTTTTGGTAAGAGTTTAAATGAGTTTTCCATCATGATTTATATTATATTTCAGTTGAGTTACTGCCAGAGTTTGAGTTAAGTTATTTTGTTATTCAGCTATATTACATACTCGTACATTCAATGTACTGATGTCATTCGACCTGCATCTTTTATGATGCAGATACATGTACTTAGGATTTTCAACAGGAGTTCCGTTAGATCACTTCATCCACTTGTCAGCATTTTGAGTAAGGCCTCCTTGGTTCCGGAGGACTCTAGTTTATAAGTTGTTAGTAGTAGTTCTCTTAAGGAGTCGTGGGTCTTGTCCCGACACTAATCTTCGTACAGTATAGGCTTCATAGATAGACAGTTTTGGAGAGTCTTTCAGTTACATATGTTTAACCTAAAACTTTATATTTCATACTCAGTATTTTCAGATAGTTTTGAGATTCAGTAAGTTGTATTAAACTTTTCTTCAGTTTTGATGCTTGTGTATGCTTGAGTTAGTCTTCTGCTTGTAGTCAGCAAGGATAAGGGTTCACTTAGGACCAGCAATGGTTCTCGAGTGCCGGCCACCTCTAGGGTGTAGCCTCGGGGCGTGACAAACTTGGTATCAGAGCACAGAGTTCAAGTGTCTTAGGGTGTCTATGAAGCCGTGTCAGTAGGATCTTATTTGTGGTTGTGAGGGCCCTACTTCTATAAATTAGGGACTACAGACATTTAAGAAAAGTTGTCCTTCTTTCATACTCTAAATCGTGCAATAGACTTGTGTCATAAGAAACTTATTCAAACTCGTGCGTTTGTCAAATCCATTCGACTACCCCTCATACTCAAGGTAGTTTAAAAGCAAAGCCCAGATCCTTATTGATGAGTTACTCTAAGCAAAAGTTTTCAGAAAGTCATGAGACTATAGAGGGGCTTGAGAGAAGCCTGTGAGTGAGCTTAAGTGTTGAGATTCAAAAGAATGCACTTTTAATTCATATGAATCGTGCATTCGAGCTAAAAGTGAGATATACTCTGAGACTCTCTTCTCTAAACCTTGTTTCAGTTGAGACCCTTACGAGGAAGTGTATTTTAGAGCTTGGGTTGTATTTTCATCCGAAAAGATAATATGAATTACGATGTTATGAGCAAATAGTAGCAGAAATGTCGAGAGTCAAAAGAATACATGCAGATGTATAGTAATCTAAGAAAGGGAGATAGTGATGAGGTAAATTAGATTGTTGCAGTCATGCACCCATTAAGTTATTAATGAGGAGTTTTTCCTTATGGTTAAACTAAGAATCAATGAGTTTGTGTAGATTTTGTGATAGAATATAGAGTAAGAGTTACTAGTATGGATATGTTAGAGTATACTTTAACCAGAAGGGAGCTTATGTCAATGTAGCATTGTGTTAGTGAAGGCCAAGTATAGATGTTGAATAAAAGAGTAGAGTATTCAGGAGGTGATAGATCTAAGACTTATGATTTTTAAGAGAGAGCCCCATGATACTCAGAGGGTTATAGAACTAATTAGGCAATGATGTATAGTGAATGAGTAAGTAGTACTTAAGTTGTGAAATGGAAGTGTGGTAGTAATCTGTAAATAGGTAGACTAGAGATAAAGATTGACTACTGATCATGAGATCTTAGTGGGTGAGTGTTTCTTAAGTTTATCTAGTAGTTGTAAGTCTGTATAGTAAGCGAGCAATTATATTGATATCTATGTTTAGTAATAGACATTAAGCTTGAATTTGAGATGAGTGTCGTGATCACAAGGATGGCAACATGAAGGTGATGATGCTAGTTCGAGATCTGATCTAGTAGGTCTGACAAAATTAAGGTGTTACTTTTGATAAGTGTGAGTGGTACAAGTGTGGTATTATGACTGAGTGTGGCTAAGTCATTAGAGTAACAAGAGCATTAAGAGATGTACCCGAGATCGTATGTAATCAGATAAGGTTCCAATTAAGTTTATGGTTTTCTATGTGTGCCTAGATAGTATGGTTGAGTTACCGATGTGGTAGGCTAATGTAAGCATTATTTATTACCCTTAAGAGTTTGGTTGAGGGGATCATATATAGTCAATGTGGGTAACGATCATAGAAAGACATCTATAGAAGCAGGAAGAGGTTAAGAGAAGCATATAAGAAAGAGGTCTTAGAATGAATCTTAGTACTTGCAATGGAGAGTTCAGAAGCCATACGATAAGCCTTTCCTGAGTATTAGAGTAAAGCAAATGTAGACCAGTTTAGAGATGATGGAATAGATCTATAGCTTTAAAGTGTCATCTTCATACCTAAGGGGGGGATGATAAGATGAGAAACCAAGTCAAGTGTTGAGAATCATACAATGATGTGTTAGAGAGAGTTATGGTGATATATCAATCCATTTATTCTCTAGCGTATTCCTCAAAGTTCAGTTATTCCAATATCTTAGTGATGTTTCTTATATCAAAATTGTGTTCATGACTTATGCTCATACACTTCAGCAGAATGAGGGGCAAAGACTTTAGCCCATTGATCTCAACCTTACTCCATAAAGTTATGGATATCAGCCTCATAATATGAACCTATTCAGATAAGCACTCATGTCTCATTGTATTCTTAGTATTGCAAATTCATAATTTGATCTCAATGGCTAGCAACATAATGTTATGTCATGCATATTCTTATATCAGAATTCTCGAATGGATCGTGCTTATGATCTTTCACCCTAAAGCTTTTTCAGTGATCTTTTTAGTTAGAAAAGGATGTTGATTATAGTAGTTGAGTGATGATAGAAGGAGAGGGTTAATGTTTCTTATTGCAGTAGTGGTGATGTTCTTATTCATCTAATGTTTATAATGTGGAGGAGGAATAGGATGGAGTTTTACTAAGAGTAATGGTTAAATGAGAGAAAGTAGAGGTTCATGATAGCAATGCATGAAATTTCAGTTGGTAGAGATGATGAGAGAATGAGAAATCCTTAGAAGGTTGGCTAGTAGGAGTCCATGGAGTGGTTTTAGTTCTAGGCTTGAATGACGTATTGATGACATGGGGATGAATGCATAATGCATTAGGTGGTTCTTGATTAGGACTCGAGTTTGGTTGAATGTTGTGGTAAGCAGTAGTATTCATGGGATGAGATTTCCTATGGAGGCATAAAACCTGAAACTTGTGATTTGGATTAGTATAATCACCTTATGTTTAGCACTTTGTCACTTAGATTCAAGGCTTGAACACAATAAGAGCAAGTGATTTGACTTAGATATTTGTAAAGAGTAGTCATATACTTTAGTGGGAGCTATGAGTTGCAGTTAATAAAGTGTAGAAATCAGAAAAAAGAGCATAGTTGAGAAGTATTGCTAAGCTTAAATGCTATCAGTTATATCACTCGAGGCATAGTAGTCATATTCTTACTTCGTACTCAGATATCCTTGTTTCATGTCAAATAATTTCAGATAGAGTGTGACTATGTTCAAACTCACATCGTTCATGACTTATGTGCTCTAGTCCAGTTTCAAAACTACGAGTATCAATCTGTCCCGCCTTTGTTGGGAGACAATCTCAAAAATCAAGAGAGGTAGTAATAGTAACTATTTTCCCCTCCATTCTCACTTTAACCATCATTCGAGGACGAATGATTCCAAGAGGGAGATATTGTAACACCTAAGAAAATTTCTAAGTTAAGACCGAACCATTCTTGAATTTTGTATAAGGTCGTATCGAGTGATTCTTAATTGTTCTTAGATTCTAAGGTCAATTCTTTAGTGTGAGAATAGATTCAGATATGACTTAGGGTCACAAGGACCCCCTAGGACTAAGTTGAGTTGAAAACTTCATTTTTGACTAAGTGTTGACATAAGATTCTACTTAGGTCCACTTCAAACAATCAATCTCCCAGCACATAATGAATTAGATGGCCCATGACCCATCAAATTAAAGTCTTTCAGTCCTCTTTCCAACGTCATCAAGTTTGCCTTTATGCGAGTTTGGAGTAAAAAGTTATGGACATTTTACCAAAGACTGTCTTATTAGAGTTCTGAGTCTGTGAAAGACGGATCTGACCTACGGTCCGTTGTTTGAATGACGAGCCATAGGTGGCTCTGTCAAGTCATCAAAAAAGGTTCAGAGACTCAATTTTTTGGGACCCAAGACCTACGGATTGTACCTGCGGCCCGTAGGTCGAACCACGAGCCGTAGGTGGCCTCGTAGGTCAGTTCGGCAGTTTTAAAGAGGGGTGTTTTCATGTTTTTCCACTCTTTTATAATTAAAACCCTGACACATATACTCTCTTTAACACTTAGAATTATTGAGAGCAAGATTGGAGAAGAGAAAAGCTAGGGTTTCAAGAGCTTTCATTGAGGCCTTCGAATTGTGATTGTAACCTTAATCTTCCAGGTATGTAAAACTATTCATAGCGCTGGACTGAGTTCGTCCATGTGCCCTACATCTCAATTCCGTCATTAAAGAGTCAAGTTGAGTTCTAACCCTAATGTTATTGAGTTTTCGAATGAGTTATGATTTCCGTCATTGAGTCCCATATTTTTTAATCAAGATTTTGTTCATCCTATGAGTCTTATTCTCGAATCGCTGTTCATGCCTATTTTCACATGAACCCTAGTTGAGTTACTACATTGCTTCCTATAATGCACTGTTTTAATTGAGTAAAGAGTATTTTTATTGCTATGAGTAAGAGAAAAGTTTTGAGGGAACATGAGCGTCCATGAGTGCATTCATTTGAATTTTGAAAATCTTGAATCATCCATTATGATGCATTATTTTAAGAATAAGTTTTTCGAAGCTTTTGCATTACTATTCATTATGTATGATTTCCAGAGTTTGAGTAAGATAAAGTATCACCATTATTTACTATGCATGATTTTCAGAGTCTTAATGAGTATAGAATCGAGCATAAATGATGTTTTCGAGAAAAGAGTTTGATGAGATATGAGTAAGTCTTAAAAACATTTTTGAATGAGAATGAGTTGAGTCCGAGTTGAGTTTGAAAGGTTCTTAAACTTCTATTATTTTTAACATGAGTACTTTGAGTGTAAATGATTGATTTAGATAGAGTCTTGAGGAGATATGAATGAGTTATGAGTATAGAGATACTTCAGAGCAGTAACCTCTTTTAAGAGGATCTTTTGAATAATTACCTCAAATTGAGAACAAGAGAATGTTTTTAAACATTGAGCATGAGTATATATATATTTATTGGGAGTAGTATTGAGCACCGATATGGGGGAGAGTTCAGACAACTCACAGCCCCCATAAACCATGTATGCCAACATGGGTTCAGGATCATACTTTTTAGATGAATCCTTATAGCTTAGTGGATCCACTTAGTTGAGGTGTTCTATACCCCGGCAAGGTATAGGACAGTTCTGGCAGCGTGGGCGAGATGCTGTATCATCACATAGCTCATGGTGATGGTTGTCGGTTAGAGTAAAGAGTACTTTCATTGTATTTTCACATGCAGTTTTCTTTGAGTTATTATATTGTACTTTGTGAAGCTTTAAGTGATCTTGTCTCTAATCATGCTTTACATTGAGTTGAGTTGAGTTGAATTAAGTTGAGTTGAGTTGAGTATTTCTTTCAGTCTAATCAGTTCAGTATATGCTATTGTTGCATTCTTTCGGTAAGAGTTTAAATGAGTTTTCCATCATGATTTATATTATTTTTCAGTTGAGTTACTGCAAGAGTTTAAGTTCAGTTATTTTGTTATTCAGCTATATTACTTACTCGTACATTCAATGTACTGATGTCATTCGACCTGTATTTTTTATGATGCAAATACAGGTACTTAGGATCCTCAACAGGAGTTCCGTTTAGATCACTTCATCCGCTTGTCAGCATTTTGAGTAAGGCCTCTTTGGTTCTGGAGGACTCCAGTTTATAAGTTGTTTGTAGTAGTTCTCTTGAGGAGTCGTGGGTCTTGTCCCGGCACTCATCATGGTACTGTAGAGGCTTCATAGATAGACAGTTTTGGAGAGTCTTTCAGTTATAGATGTTTTACCTAAAACTTTATGTTTCATACTCAGTATTTTCAGATAGTTTTGAGATTGATTCAGTAAGTTGTGTTAAACTTTTCTTCAGTTTTGATGCTTGTGTATGCTTGAGTTAGTCTTTCGCTTGTAATCAGCCAGGATGAGGGTTTGCTTGGGGACCATCAATGGTTCTCAAGTGCCGGCCACATCCAGAGTGTAGACTCGGGGCGTGACACAGATATGGCCGGTGATGTTGATACTTGTTAATGAACTTCAGACTACTTGATTACTTTTGCATGGGGAGTTGTGTCTTGGCAATCTAAGTTGCGAAAATGTGTTGGTTTATGATGTGAGGCCAAAAAAATATTTTTTTATCATTATTTTTCTCACATTTAGTGTTTGTATTTGTCCTTTTTGAGCATGAATTTTATGGATTATTTGTGCTAAATAGTACTGTATTTTGTTTGTAGGAGTAAATTGGTGTAAAGTATAAGAAGTTTGAAGCTAAAACAAATTAAAAATAGAAGATTCTAGAAGGAAAATCAAGCAGACAACTTAATGGAAAGAAGTGAATATAATATTAATATAATTTATATTCAAATAAGGAAAAAAGAACGTACCTGTAAAACACGTGGCAACCATTGAAGGCCACAACAAAATGTTGAAGGCGGCGGACACAGTTTCACGCGTACAGCGACAAAACCAAATTTCTTTTGATTTTGGATTCAATTATTTTATTCAGGGTTTCCTACATCTATATGTAGTCTATTGGAATAATTACTAGAGAATATACTTTGTAAGGAAAAGTTGTCAATACTTTTTAGAGTTCTTTTCTTCTTCTTCTTTTCTTAGATATTAGTAGCTAAAAACCCTTGATCTGGGGCTGCGGCTACGGGTAATTGTTGAACATCGATTGTTTTTGAATTAATTGTTGGTTATCACTTAAATTACTTTTGTATTCTTATTTTAGTATTTCATGCTTGATCACCATAGTAATAAATATATTGTCTATTCTTGGACTCGAGAGATGAAGAGATAGATAGACCAAAGAATACAAAGAGCTTGATCTAACTTGCATATAACTTGATTAGATTCGTATTTAGGATTGACACCCGGACGAACACCAAGCTTGGTTACGAAACAGGATGAAATATTAATGCTCACCAATTGAGACTACCTATCCCCGCTCAACGATGTAGTTAGACAGTCAATTGGAGTAGACGATTAGAGGTCGGGAGACCATGATCATAAAATCAACCCCATAAATCAGTAATTTGATAATCGTATTTAATTCATGCATGAGATGTGATATATGAAACCCTATGCATGCTGCCCTGGAATATCCCAAAGCATTGTAAGTTAATCCTTTTATTTAATTCTTGCATTCTTTTATTTCTTTTGACACTCTTAACTAAATAATTATACTAGTATAATTTAGTAAATAGTTAATAGACAAGTCTATGTGGGTTCGATAATTTTATTCTTTTAGAGTCACTATATTACTTGCGCGACCATATATACTTGCGTGTGCAATTGGGAGCAACAACTTTTTGGTGCCATTGCCGGGGACTTAGAAATTAACTATTCTTCTAGTTTATACTTTTTCTTTTAATTTTTTTTTGTTTTGCTTTTTTTTTAATTAATTTTTTTTCTGATCAATTAATTTTTTTCCTTTGAGTAATTTGGTTCTCTTATTGATATGGCTAATTGGAATAAATCGTGGTTGGGTGACGGTAGTCCTAACTCTTATTCCCCTCCTTCGAACCCCTATTATGATTCTTCTGTTATTTGTAATGTTGGCAGAGTGATAAAGCGGAGAATACAAAATAAGAGGCTCGCAATATGAATTCATTTATGGAATGTAAGGACATGCTCGACAAATTTAATTTAACAATCACGAAACAGTTATTTAAATGCGTGGAAGAGCAATCAAAAATCATGGAACTGTAAGATAATCTTGACGCTATTCAATTGCAAATTACAGACCTAACTCAATTAGAGGAAAATATTGAGTCTCAACAAGGAGAAAGTTATGATGAAACAGAGATAGTGAGCCAATCTTGGTTACAGGAACAAGCTCAGCGTCTCAAGTTTCAAGAGTCTATCCGTGATGGTCTGACATACATGACAACTCAACTGATTGAAGGAAGAGTTGAGCTCACACAAGAAATATATCAATTTGGCTCAGATATTCATGACTTGGAGACTCACTTGAACAAAAAGGTTGAGGCGTCTGATGCCCAATCACCAATAGTTGTGGATGATGACCAAGTAGCGGAGAAAAAAGAGGAATTCCAACCATTCAACTATACCTTATTCCTTAATGTTGATGTTGAGAAAGAGTACAAATATGAGAATGTTGTAAATAATGCTGCTTTGGAGTTGAGGCATCTTGGATCTCATTAAAAATACTTTTCTACATTATGCTTGGATGACGACATGAAATTCGAGTCATCTGAACTTATAGAGGAATGTCTAGATGAGAAACAAGGCCTCTACATTCTAAAGTTTTCTAATTCACGTAGACAAAACGACATTCCTCACATAAGGGCCAAGAAGTGCAAGATGCGACATCTATTACTTGGTTCCTTTATCTTTATACCACGCCCTTTGAGCGAAACATAAAAGTTGATGCAAAGCTAGGGGTACAATTCATAAGTTCAAAGTGGAAAGAAAAGTGGTGAACTTAATTAGGTCGTGCCGCGACATTAAATTAAGTGCTTATTGGGATTCAACCCAATTTATATGTAGCTTTTATTTTTATTTTTATAGTGTCACTTTTTTTCTTTTGGTCTTGTTTTTGCAGATTAGGGGAAGTCTGAGTACCCAAGAATTTGAAGCAAAGGAGCACGTTTGAGCTTAAGTGTGGGGTGCGTACGACCCTTGATGAAAATTAAGAGAACATGCTACTAGCTAGGCCTAGAGGCCTTAGTGAGTTTTTCTAACCCTTGTTTTAAATTTTAATTGATGCTTTGGGGACATAAAATCTTTTTAAGTGTGGGGTGGAGGAATGAATTCCTAGTTTTTAGTGTTTTATTGAGTCTTTTTTTTAGGATGGGTTTCTTGGCTTTTGTTTTCGGTTCTTTTCCTGAGGATAGTCCCTCTGATTCGATTATCTTTTAGGGACTAAATTTTTTCTTTTTACTTATTTTGAGAGAAAAGAAAAGACCCGTTTGAGTTGTTTGATACTTGCTATTTGAGCCTCTTGTTGAGTAGTACTTTCTTGTGAATGCTTGATTGCTAATGAAATTGCAGACTCTTTGACACCAAGGCTCATGGTTGTGACTTTGTAAATAACTTATTTTATTTTGTAGTTTGTTATGACCTTGTCTCTCTTAGAAGCGGAATTGATCCATCTTGATTGATACTTGTGCCATGTGTGGTGAGAATTTATTTATTTCATGTTTTGCATCATAGTCTAGAACTTGGCCTTAATGTTATTGAAGCTAAATAAAAGGTGTTGCTTTGTTTAGGAGATGAGAATAGGCTTTCTTTGATTTGTCTTGTAAATTTTAGTCTTTTCAAATATTATATCACTAATTAGCGCTTTTGAGCCTGTAACTTTTGTTGGTAGCCATATTTTTCCCTTAACTATTTTTGTTGAATTCCTAATTTTTACACCTTGCTTCCTTGAGCACTGTAGCATAGACTTATTATGATTGCTAAATCTGAAGAAAAAAGGTTGGTTGAATGAAAAAAGTAATCAATGATAGCTACAAAGTGTGAAAAAGCCCTCTTCAACAGAACGTGACATGAAAAATTAAAAAAAAAGGGAGAAAAAGAAAAAAACAATTCTTTGAAAAAAAATGATTGAAGTATTCTTGAGATGATGAGAATTACTAGTGAAATAATTATTGTAGAGAGGGCTGAAAATAAAGAGAAGAAAATAATGGGTGATGAAGTCTAAAATTGTAAAGTGCTTAGGGAAGTGTAAGTCAGTATTATATAGTTTTCCTACCCGTCCCCTAGCTTACATTACAACCCGTTAAAGTCCTATTTGATTCTATTCGAGCATACTTAATTAGTGGAGATGTATATAACGGGCAAGCATATGGTTCTTTGTGCATACATGTGAATTTTATTTGTGAGTATGAGAGTTGTTCTTTGATGTGAAGTCTTTAATTTATATTCAATCTTTTGAATTGAGTGTGTGGACTATTTCTTCTTGTGAGGGCACTTGTTTCATGATGGATAGGTGATTTTATTAGCTTTCTTTGATTAGAGTAGGTGAGCATGCTTAAATTTGATGAGTTCAAAGTCCTTCCTTGAGGTTAGGAGGTTAGAGGTTTGTTGTTTGTTTGGATGTCTTGCATAATGAGCGGGAATTGTACTTGATGTTTTGAAATTTCTATATGGCCTAATTGTTTATATCAACCAAAGTAATGGCGTTCCTAGTATGATTTTTTTAGATGAGATTTAATGGTTGCTCGAGGACGAGCAAAATTTTAAGTGTGGGGTGTTGATGTGAGGCCAAAAATATTTTTTTTAATCATTATTTGTCTCACATTTAGTATTTATATTTGTCCTTTTTGAGCATGAATTTTATGGACTGTTTATGCTAAATAGTGTATTTTATTTGTAGAAGTAAATTGGTGTAAAGTTGAAGAAGTTTGGAGCTAAAACGAATTAAAAATGAAAGATTGTAGAAGAAAAATTAAGCAGACAGCTTAATGGAAAGAGGTTAATATAATATTAATATAATTTATATTCAAATAAGGAAAGAAGAATGTACCTGTAAAACACGTGGCAGCCATTGAAAGCCACAACAAAAAGTTGAAGGCGACGGACATAGTTTCACGCGTACAGCGACGAAACCAAATTTCTTTTGGTTTTGGATTTTTAATTTATTTTGGACTCAATTATTTTATTCAGGGTTTCCTACAGCTATAAATAGTTCATAGGAATAATTATTAGAGAATATACTTTGTAAGGAAAAATTGTCAATACTTTTTAGGGTTCTTTTCTTCTTTTTCTTTTCTTAGATATTAGTAGCTAAAAACCCTTGTTCTGGGGCTGCGACTATGGGTAATTGTTGAACATCGATTGTTTTTGAATTAATTGTTGATTATCGCTTAAATTACTTTTGTTTTCTTGTTTTAGTATTTCATGCTTGATCACTATAGAAATAAATATATTGTCTATTCTTGGACTTGAGAGACGAAGAGATAGATAGACCAAAGAATACAAAGAGCTTGATCTAACTTGCATATCACTTGATTAGATTCGTGTTTAGAATTGACACCCGGACGAACACCAAGCTTGGTTACGAAATAGGATGAAATATAAATGCTCACCAATTGAGCCTGCCTATCCCCGCTTAACGATGTAGTTAGACAGTCAATTGGAATAGGCGATTAGAGGTCGAGAGACCATGATCATAAAATCAACCTTGTAAATTAATAATTTGATAACCGTATTTAATTCATGCATGAGATGTGATACATGAAACCCTATTCATGCTGCAGCCCTGGAATTGCCCAAAGCATTGTAAGTTAATCTTTTTATTTAATTCTTGCATTCTTTTATTTCTTCTAACACTCTTAAATAAATAATTAGACTAGTATAATTTAGTAAATAGTTAATTGACAAGTCCTTGTGTGTTCGATAATCCGATTCTTTTAGAGCCACTATTTACTTGCGCGATCACGTACACTTGTGAGTGCAATTGGGAGCAACACTTTATCTACTACAGAGGCTGAGCTTATTGCTGCTGTTGAAGCTTGGAAAGAGTTGATCTGGATAAAGAGATATTTGGGGGAACTTGGTTGTGCTCAAGAGAGATATGTGCTTTATTGCGACAGTCAAAGTGCTATTCATCTTGGCAAGAATTCTACATTTCATGGTCGGTCTAAACATATTGATGTGAGATATCATTGGATTCGAGATGTGTTGGATTCTAAGTTGCTTGAACTTGAAAAAATCCATACCAATGATAGTGGTTTCGACATGACGACTAAAGCTTTTCCAAGAGGGAAGTTTGAAGAATGTTGCATGATCGCCGGGATGTTGGTCTCCTCCACATAGTCGGTAGGGGGAGAATTGTTGGGTTTTGTGTCTTTTTCCCTTCTTATGTGGATAAATAAAAGACCAATTTGGACTAGCCCACTTTTGCCCATAAGCCCAATATTATGATGCATATGTAAGACTTTCTTTTAGGTCTTATTTTGAAGTTTCACAAGAGATTGATCAGCAGCTATACAGAGAGAAAAGTGAGAGAGTGCAGGTTTTCGCACAAGCCCTAGCAACCAATTTCAAATCGCGATTCCTGCTTCATTTCTTGTCCGATTGAGCTAATTTTTGGACAACTTATTTCTTTCAACTTAATCTTTGATTGGGAACTAAGAGAGGTGGATTTGGAGTCTTGTAGCTCTAGATTTTAGCTCATGAATAGTAGTTGCATTTTTGGTGATTTTACTGCTTTTATTTCTCTAGTTTTTGGTGCTATCTTATAGTTGTGTTGCTCATTGTTTGCTACTTTGTTGGTGGCCATTTTGGAGAACACTTTTGTAACTCTTGTTGATTTTAGTGGAGGTTTGGCCTTGTGGTTTTTAGTCTTCACTTTTGTGCTTGCCTTTCCCAACATAAATTGGGTTATGTCAAATTTTCACGTAAGTTACTTTATCTATTCCACCATGACTTATTTACATAAATTAAGATAATGTAAAAATAACTAGGCAATAATTACGTGGAAAACATCTATCTCACAAGAGAAAAGAATCACGACTTACACTTCTGTTGGATTTATCCCAATATCACTAAAATAACGAGCCTCAAATACTTATTGAGATTACAATCACTTGCAACCTAGAAACTAATAACTCTAATCTCTATCTCAGCAACCTAGACAAACTGTTGAACCTTATTCAAGTTATCCCTAACTTGAAGTTTATAGTATATAAGGGATTTGTTCCTTAAATTATGCTTCAAAAAAAAGTAAGGTACTACTTAGTTCAACTTCCTAAAATAAGATGACTAGTAAAGAAGATTATAAGACATGACTATGAAACAAATTCTTCAATCTAGATCGTTGTATTAGGTTGCACTTGAATATTCAGTCAGAAGTCTCTCAAATGTGCTCTTTCTGGTTTACTTAAATATTGCTTTTTCTCTCAGTATAAGTCCGTGAGTCTCTTTTGGAGGACCTATATACATATAGTCTCTTGTTGTGCTCCCCATTTCAACATGAACTCTTGCACGATAAAGACCACCTCTTTGCTTTGATGCATAAGTCTACACATTTGTTGACTCTTGCCTTGGATTTGTATTGTACAGACTCTGATATTTTCACCATGAGACTCTTATATTTCTGAGACTCTTTCATTGAGCTAGACTCTAGTACTGAAATATGTGTGTTCCATCTGGTTTATGAACTTATTTCACATCTTTTTTTTTGTAGGCCATTAAATTGTTTCGACCTATATTATCTTGCCAACCTACATGATCCAATGAATTTTCTCCTTTTAATAATGACAAACACCTGTTTCAATCAATACAAAATCTAAACAAGGCATAAAAATTACACTTAGATGAACCAAGATAGAATAATAGGTTATAAATATTACATAATATAATGCCCATCTACTGGGCACACACTCCTTCAGCTGAATGAGACCAATTGAAGGAGACAATTCCAAGATTCGCATGCCACAGTTTAGTTGGTAGAATTCATGCCTTAGCCATCTTTTTTGGGTAATTTCGGGGGATTTAAGCATGTTTACCTTAGTCGCGTTGATATCTTGCAATGTTGTAATTTGCTGCCTTTTTGTATTGAGATGTGTGACTTATACATGGTCTTAGCCTAGGCGTAGGCTAGTGATTGCATTAGAATTGATATTTAGAGCCTTTATGCCTTAGAAATTCTCCGATGAAGTTCTAGACGGTTCTAGCTCCCTATATGATTGATGTAACATATTTGAGTATTGTAGTATGAATCCTTAGCTAGGTGAGAAATCCACTCTTATTGGACCTTTAGCCACAACTTCCCTATGCTAAGGCCCTTGATGTTTTAGTTGTGATTTTGGGCCTTACTGTTTACTTTGGATTGGGTCATGGGTTTTGACCTGGAGTCGGTCCCTTGTTACTCTGATGGAGGTTTTGCTCTATGGTATCATTTTGCATAATGATGAGCGGATGATTACGGGAGTTCTTTGAAGTGTACTATCACAGTTTAAGGTCCATGTGCATTCCTACTAGCCACGGTTCGAGGTCCGCGTGCATTTCTATTAGCTTGGCTCGAGGTCTGTGCGTACTTCTACCTTCCTCACTTGAGTCCAAGCACACTTCTGTTAATCGAGTTTGAGTCCTGACACCTTAATTCTATTGGGTTCTCCGAGGTGCCTTCGCTGTGGTTCGAGGTCTGGTGTCGGCTGTATCAAGTGCAGTGTCAGTTATATCATTTAGGGATATCTTTAGCTCTTCTGTGTATTCATTGGGCTTATGAGATTCCATTTGGGTTATTTACCTCTCAATTAAGTAGAGTGTACCATTTTGGCTTATGGGGGTCTACTTAGGTTGTAGATAACTTTTTTACTTTACCACGTTATGCCATCTAGGTTATTGATATGTATAGTTAGACTTTTCGCTATTGTTACATCCTTATGACCCTTAGTTACCATTTATTTCCTTACTTTTCATTATGTTTTTGCTTTCCAAGCCCAGACAACCTATGATACCTACTGGGTACCTATTATTTTGGTACTCATGCTACCATCTGCATGTGTTATCTTGATTCAGATTCCAGTGCTAGTCAACAACATTGATTTCGAGCTGCAGGGGGGATTTTCGTAGATAGAGGGTGAGTTGATAATGTCCTAGTTTGACTCATCTATGTCTATTGTAATTTTTGGATAATCTTTCATATTCGAGACAAGTTTGTACTTATTTTGGTTATTTGTAGCTTGTACTCTTTTTATTAGCTCTGTACTATTGTCCACCAGGTCGTGTGATTGGATCTTGTATTCTAGTATATATTTATGTCATTCCTCTTTTCCATTGTTATCTCTATGTTATTTTATTTATCTTTCCGTTATTTTAAGGTTTCTACCCAATATGCTCGTTACTTGTCATTTCAAAATATGGGTTGGTTACCTATGAGTGGGTTTTGATAGGTGCCATCATAATCGAGTTTTCAGATCTTCACAAGACCAAAGGTACATTATACTAAAACTGACGTTCCAAAGCTAATGGAAGCTTCAAAATTTTATTATGAGGTCGTTTAGATGAAGGTTTAACCAAAGTCAAATATCTGAATATCAGAAGCTCCAGAATAGGGAAACTTGCATAAAAACCAAATGAACTATCCGAGGATATCGACTGTCCTAGCAAGTCATAAATACCTGAAACTACTGAGGGAAAGCTAGAAATGGTGTAAAATGTATGAAAGCCCAAAAATGACTTGGAGGGTCATTACAACATCCACTACTAAAAGGACTTTCGTCCTCAAAATCCAAGGAATGGGAAAAGCCTAAAGTCTTGAAAAGACGAGGGTACTGGGTCTGTATGCTTTGCAAGACTCACAGACACCCTTTTCGGATTGAACAACGTCATCCTAGAACTTAGGCTAAAAGAATACCCTATAATTTACTTTTCAATTCCAAAACTCTAAATTGGCCACCAACTCCTTCTTTCAATGCCAACTTTTGTTCAACCAAACCTTACTCGATTGAACACACTAAACTCATTCAATATATACTATCACCACACAAATACCGCGAATTTGATTGAACACATGACAAGGGAAGATGTAAACAAGCTCAAAAATTGAATTATCTGCTTTATGCTCCAAGCCTGGTGTCTTCTTGTTATCAGGAGTATCCTATCTATCTTGAGACGCACTAAATATCTATAGAATCCTCTGAATCCTACCCACAAAGCCACACTATAACAAACCTCAAAAGAATGACATGACCCAACTGAACATTCAAGAGTGGCAAAGACCAATATAAGTAACTCAGCCAAGGGCAATAGCCATTCGCAATGACTCTCAAAACCAACACCATAGGTTCAAAATGCAACCTCTCAAAATTGAACAAGTTGCTCCAAGGGACGATCAATCCATAAGTGGAAACCTACACTAAGACCAAATTCAACGTCTTTTTTATACCCAAGGAACTTTTAGAAAATCACTGCAAGATGAAAATCTAAGCCATATGCTATATAAGCTGATGCCATCTGCCACCTAACCATCCCTCGAGTATAAGTCTTAGTCAACCGCTTTGATATGAAGGAAACTAAACTAGTACGTAGTGAATAAGCATTGTTAACCTGTCAACAATGTCCGGAATGGAACTGGATCCCTACCATGAACACTGTAAGCTAATCTCACATCTTGAAAAATGGTATATAGCCGATGATTCCATGAAGTACTTTGACCTCATTCTGTAGATGAACCTCTATTAGAAGTTTTCCAAAGTTTCATCTCTTAAGACATAAGCACATAACCCATCCTTTTACTGAACACCCATTAAAACCTTCCTCGAAAACACACTCAAACATGTACCGACATACTTAGAATATTCTGCTACTACCCTTTTTTAAACTTTCCCTAACTCAACTAAAATTGTACGACACTATATTGTGAAATGATCAGAATCACCGACTTAATCATCAAACCCAAACACGAAACCCTTTATATAAGGACAAATTAGATGGACCGAAAGAGCAAAGCCTCAACTTCTCGATCTTAGGAACTGAGAATATGATTTAGGCATAGGAAAGAATTGTCAAGTTAAAACTACAACAAAACCACAGAAGACTTAAACCTCCCTTCACACAACTCCCTCAGTGATCACCCTCTCATCATCTACTAACAAAAGGATAGAAAACAATGAAGGCAACCATCTAAGCAAATCAAACCCGAATATTCTAAATGGAATACAAACCAGGTAATGCTAGTCTAGTCATCTATCAAGCAAGGATCAACAATAATCAAACCAAAGCCAACTATAACAATGACATGCAATAAAAATGAAAGTAAAGGAAACCAATTAGTCCAACTATGGGATCCTAACAAGGTCACCCTTCCCAAGGATAACGAGAGTTATTCAATCACTATTCCCAAAATAAAAACAATGCCAAGCTAATCCACTACTAAAATAAATCATCTATCGGGGATAAATATACACACATAACCCCAAATAAGGATTTCTCAACAATAAGAAGATACACAACAAGGTAAATAGGCAAGTACAGGTATGAAAACCCCAAATTAACATAACATAAGAGATAAAGGATAAAAGAATGAAATTGTACCTATACTAGCGTTATCTAGAGTTTCGACCCTTGACAGGCTTGTAGAAGCACACAACTGATCGCGTCTCATCCCAAAATGAGTATTCAAACTACCACCTACGATAACTATGTCACCACCACATATCAAAGGTGCTACAACCCCAATAGGCTAGCCTAACTGTGTCGACTGCGTAATGGTCCCATATCGAGGACACTCTATAGATCGATGGCCAATCTTTCTACAATTAAAACATACCTAGGAAACCCTAATACGGGGAGTAAGTATTCGTGTTGACTCTATCTGGATGACCAACTTATGTTTGAGGCAATCTCTGAAATAGTGCCCAAGTTTACCACAATCAAGGCAACCCACGTGAGCTAAGGTTCGATGTGAAAAATGTGATGATATGTGCTGGCTACTTCTTCCCAAAACCCCGAATGAGATCCTTGCATTCCCTAACCAGAGTTTTTCCCACAGCAGACACCACAACCTATCTGAGAGGCATCTATAACTGAGGTACCGCCTATATGTGTTTGATAAGCTTAGAGTGATGGTGATCTCTACTGAGATGATACCTACCTCATGATGATATGCTATTAAAATTGTAACAATGGCAGAGCCTCTTGCCACCACCTACTTAAGTCTCATGAAATGCCCTCTCTATAGTCCTTACATGATCAACCACCCAGAAGAAGGTAGATTCAGCCGCTATCAATTTCTCCCATGCTAAAGAGGAGTGGTAAAGTCCATCTCTTGATAAACTTTTGAACAATATCCTGCTTGGTAGGAAACAATATAGATGAAATACTGGTGCACTCAAGAAACCTAATTTCATACTATGAAACTGACAAACAACCTTGCTGAAGACTTACAAACCCAAATCTAGTTTGAGAACCACTTGATGTACTCGAATCCACACCTTCTTGCAATGTATCCTCGAAGAGACTTGGAATCCCTAACACTGAATCGTTAGCCTAACCATGCATTGAAACCCTAGTAACATATGTCGATGTCCCATCTATGTACATCGACAACCTTATGCTATCCCTATAAGAAGGACCGGATTTATAGAAGTACTTAGTGGTTGATTGAAGAAAAGGCACAAAATAAAGAATCAAGATATGAAATTTCCTAAGAATTTCCTATAACCCCAACTAGATAGGATACACACATCTCTATACCGATCTGCAAAACTTTACTAGGTATTTGCTTTTGTACCAATAATACCATTGAACCAAGGCTCTGATAAAAAATTATCATGACCCAAAATCACAGGTCATGATGACACCTACTAACATTCCACTAGTAGGTAAGCCGATTTAATAGCGTGGAACCAGAAGTAACATGCTACCACACCAAAGAGAAAGATACGAAATGCAAAGAAAAAAATATAGAAGGTTAAAGAGGATATCTATATATATATATATATATATATATATATAATATTTCCAAGACCTGGTATAAGTCGTGTCATGACCCAAAGTACACTCTAGATGTGACATGGCGTGTAAGACCCCGAGAGGTCTTACATAAGCCACTTGACATACATACAACATAATATTATAAAAAATATGATAAATTTAAGCGATATGTCTCATATCATAAAAGAGTTTGAGATAAAAGCGGAAGTCTACACTTAGTCTTGACAAGCCAATCTAATACATCAAAGAATTGGTCGGAACGTAACCCGTACACCACGTATAATGTCTTAAAAATAAATGAAATCAAAAGTAAAGTCTTCATGGTCTTGCCCTCGAAGTATAAGGATTCACCAATCCAAAGCAATCGGTATCTAGCCATGAGCGAGAGGAGAAGAATCGTCTAACCCTACATTATTAAACAATATAGGCATAAGTATGCATTAGTACATAGAATGTACTAAGTATGAGGTATATGTATAAAAACGTGAAACATGATCATAAGGGAACATAAAGGAAAACATGATAGGCATGACAAAGTTAAACATAGTGAAACCTTCAATGAAGAATCATAAATCACTAACATGGTCAATGCATCTTAAAATCGTAAGGAAATCTTCATAAAAACCATTGAAGTAAATTAGTTCATTTTATGGAATATTTACCATTAACCGACATAGACCACGTGACCTATAACGTGGAATTTGGTGTCTTTCTCCTACACCGAAAAGAGATGTCCTACTTGCCAAGGTAAGGACCATGAACTTCTAGCTTAGGTGGATCCACTATCTATGTCACTTAAGACAATCCTACGGGAGCACGTAGTTAGGGACAATGCGATTGATATTAGAGACCTGACCTCTACTAACGGGAGAGCCTCCATCTCAACGTCCTCTCGGTGCTAAGTAAAGTCCCAACAAAATAGTCATATTCATAAACATATCATCATACATGGAAAAGCACAATTAAATTACTAATCCAAGCTTATATCATCATTGAGTAGCTCCTTTAAAAACCATGATTCATATATATGTTAGAAATCCTTTCACCAATCATGATTTCATAAGTATGTGAGGAAACCTTTCACAATTTGATGATGCTTATCTTAGAAGTAACCTTGGGTCATAAAATCTTCTTTTCATAAATCATGCATAAACTTTCATGAATCATATTCATGAATTCATATCTTCATAAATTCATAGTCAAAATCATGAATAATGCCCGGGTCTCATAGAAATCAATTGAAAATCATGTAAATTAATCAATACATGCATAGAAAGATGGAAATTGAATAATTAAATCAACATCAACCAAGACCCATGAAGATCACATGAAACCCAAAGCGACTTAGGAGAAATTGAATTGAAAACTTAAAAATCTTTTGGGACCCATTGGATGAATGAAATACAATGGTGAAAGATTACATACCTTGATGATCAAAGCCTAAAAGCAATGGAGGAAGAAGGAAACTTGAATCTTGAACCCTAGATTTCTTCCTTGAAGCTTGAGAGAATTTAGAGGGGATGAACTTGGATAGGATTTTGGAATTTGAGAGAATGAGGGTTTGGGTATATTTAGAAATAGAAGGGTAGTTGTAGGACTTAAAATTAGGGTCAAAATGACATAGTATATGCGTTAGATTCATAGGAAAAGGCCCAATTACCCTTAAGAAATAACTGGCAAACGGACCTACGGTCCATAGAAATTTCTATGGCCCGTACTGATCAACCGTAAAACCAACTTCAAAAACCCAAAATCTTAATTGATTCCCACGAGACCTTCTTACAGTTCATCATTTCTTGTATGGTCCATAGACCCCATTCGTAGAACACAAGTTCAAGCCTGAAATTCCACTAAGTCAAGATCAGTTCTGCGAGACCACCCTATGACCCGTAGAATCAACCACGACCCGTCAAACCCTTATCATAGACTAAGCTCTCAATCAATTATCAACCCTACGGATCAGTCCTACGGCCTGTCAAACTTCCTGTGCCTCGTCCTGTTCACTCGTAGGTCAAATATTAGAAACTTGAAATTCCAAAAACTCATCTCCAGGTCTACGATTTCCTTTCTACGGCCTGTAGGACTTCCTAAGGTCCGTAGATAGGACTCGTAGAACTTGATTCAGTGAAGTTTTCAGCGCTTTTCCTTTCCAACTTAACTTTTCAATTTTCGAGGTATTACAAGTTGGCACTTGAGCTACTAACAATATCAAAAATACAAAGTTATTACAAATATATAGAACTGTCTCCTAACACTAAATAAAGACTAGTCCAGCATAAATAGAAGGAGACGACAACTCTAAAAGCCTAGAGCTCACCCCTAGTCTCCGATCCATAGCTACTCCGCACGAGGCACACGTCAGTAAGGAAAACTCGTACTATGATCTTAAGGGTACATATGGTACTCAGTAGGTATAGGACAATTGAGCTCCAAAGATAAAACAAGTATAAGTAGTGGGTAGAGAGGGAATATGTATTACAAGTAGCTAAAGATGAGCTAACACACAATTACAGCAAGGAGAGAATAAAGGATGTACATTATAAGATACAGATAACTAAAGCGGAAGAACATACCGAGAGGAACTATCCCAATAACCTGATCACAATAAGATTTCTACTACGGAAGTTCACTAATCAAGGATGTACTATCAATATCCAGCTAAAAACATAATAATGGCTAATAGACCAATCCTATCTAGCTAAAGTCTGGAAGTATCAATCAAGAAGAAGTCAAAGGAAAAACCTAAGCTAGTCACATTAATGAACCATCATCCTGTCACAAACTACACAATCACAATCAAATGACTACAGTTGCGAATGTGAAAGCTGATTTTTAAGTATGGTAGGGACGACCATGACCGTAAACTAATTCGTTTAACTAAACACTAAGGCATACACACCAAAATAGTTTGTAACCTCGAATGTTTAGTTAACTAATAAGTTTTCGACCTTGAATTGAATTGACGGACCAAGTCACAAATCTTGGACTAGCCCACGAATAGTGTCTTGGTCCATCATGAGCATCTCAATAGTGAATGTGAATGCTGATTTTTGAGTATAGTAGGGATGCCCATGGCCATAAATATCTTGTTTCAGTAAACACTAACATATACAAGCCAAAAGTAGTTTGTAACCTTGAATGCTCAGTGAACTAAATAAGTGTTTGATCTTCAATTGAATTGACAGACCAAATCACAAATTGTGGACTCCACAAATCGTGACTCCATATATGGAGAAATAATATTAATAAGACTACCCACAATCTTGATCTCACAAAAAAGTTCATGACACGTCACCCAAGTGATGAAGCATGACCCCATGCTTGGGATATTGTAAAATGGAAGTTCTGCCACTGCCTAAATGTAATGACTAACTTAACAAGTCGTGGCAAATGTCACGATTTGTGAAGTTTTTAAAAAATCTTTTAGGATGATACTTGATTTCCTTTCATATTTCATGTATACTAACAATGCTCACCTAAATGTACTTATAACTCCAAAGGAACAACACAGAGGGGATACTTGCAAATAAAGGATACTATTCCCACTCATATCAAAGACCTACGGGTTGACACATGGGACGAGGTATACGATAGAGGCACCCCCTCTAATTCAAAATGTTGGTAGGCATTGGCCATTGCATATGAGCGTATATCAATGCATTGCATTGTGTTGTGAATTGTTGTTGTAATTGGAAGAGATCATGATACTTCTTGATACTGAACCACTGGGACTTTTTTACTTGTAGGGTATTTTTAGTATTCTTTACTCGTTATAGTTATTAACTTAAGCTCAGTCAGCCTATGAGGCCTACTATGTACAAGTGGGCTGTACGTACTCACTTCTATTTTCCTGCATCTTTTATGTAATGACCCGATTGGTCATTTTTGGTATTTTCATAAAATTACCATTTTACCCCTCCCGACTTTTGGCCCAAGTAATTTTTGTTTGAGTTTTGGTTGTTGGTTTTGAACCTGGTGTAAAAAATTGAGATTTTGGCAAGTTTTGAGTATGAAAGGCTTAAGTTGCCTGAAGGTGGTTTTTGGTGTCTTTTGGGTTTCGGATGTTCGGATCGAAATTCTGAAAGTTCTATTGAATTTGGGGGATGATTTTAGGCCTAGGAATGGTTTTGTCAAATTTTTGAGAGGTCCCAAACTTGTTTTAGCCTTTTTGGGCATTTGTTAGTTTCTTGTGGTTCCCATGAATGTCTGGTCAAGGAGACCTCAGATTGTTGATTTGAAGGTTCCATTGAATCTGGAACATTGATTTTATTCGATTTGCATATTAGGTTGGTGTATACGGGGTTCCGAATGAAGCCCGAGGTTCCTTTCGATGTTTTGAGTGTGTGGTTCTTACCCTAGCAAAGTTATTTCCTTCATTCAAGCTGAGAGATAGGTTGATAGATGGTGTTTATCCTATTTGGCTTTCATTCAGGATACTAGTGTGGAGACACCTCCCATGGATTCTGTGCTCGTGGTTCGAGAGTTTTCAGATGTGTTTCCTGTTGAACTTCCAGGGGTTTCTCTGGATAGAGATATTGATTTTGCCATTGACTTGGAGCCGGGCACTTAGCCCATCTCTATTCCTCCTTACCGTATGGCTCTAGCAGAGTTGAAAGAACTGAAGGATTAGTTATAGGATTTGTTGAGTAAGGGATTCATTCGCCCTAGTGTTTCTTCGTAGGGTGCTCCTATGTTGTTTGTGAGGAATAATGATGGATCCATGTGGATGTGTATTGATTATCGGCAGTTGAACAATGTAACAATGAAGAACAAATACCTCTTCCTCGTATTGATGACTTATTTGATCAGCTTCAAGGTGCATCTCTATTTTCTACGATTGATTAGAGGTCTGGGTATTATCAGCTGAAGATTAGGGCATCGAATATCCCTAAGAGAGCTTTCAGGACTCGTTATGGGCACTATGAGTTTCTTGTGATGTCTTTCGGTTTGACTAATGCCCCTGCAGGGTTCATGGAGTTGATGAACGGGGTGTTCCATCCTTACTTGGACTCATTTGTGATAGTATTTATTGATGACATCTTGGTGTACTCCAAGATTGAGGAGGATCGTGATCGATACTTGAGGATTGTGCTCCAGAGATTGAGGGAAGAGAAGCTATATGCCAAGTTATTAAAGTATGAGTTTTGGCTTGATTCAGTTGCATTTTTAGGATACGTGGTGTCCAAGGAGGGTATTAGGGTAGGTCCAGCCAAGATTGAGGCAGTTAGAGGTTGGACCAGACCCACGTTAGCTACTGAGATTCGGAGTTTTATGGGATTTGTAGGCTATTACAGACGATTTGTTCAGAGCTTCTCCATTATTGCATCTACTTTGACCAGATTGACTCAATAGAGTGTCAGCTTCTAGTGGTCTGATGAGTGTGAGGAGAGCTTTCAAAAGATCAAGACCTTGTTGATTTCGGTTCTTATTTTGACTTTACCCAAGAAGGGTGTAGACTTCATCATGAACTGTGATGCTTCTGGAGTTTAGTTGGGGGGTGTTCTGATGCAGAAAGGTAAGGTGATTACCTATGTTTCTAGACAGTTGAAGACCCATAAGAAGAACTACCCTACCTTTGATCTTTAGTTGGCACCTGTGGTGTTTGTGCTTAAGCTATGGTGGCATTATCTTTATGGGGTTCATTGTGAGGTCTTCACTGACCATCGAAGTCTTCAGTACATCTTCAGTCAGAGGGATCTGAACTTGAGGCAGTGTTGATGGCTTGAGCTCTTGTGTTTATGGAGGGTGATCATGTTTGGCTTCGAATGTCACCCATGAAGGGTGTGATGAGGTTCAGAAAGAAGGGCAAGCTTAGCCCTAGATTCATTGGACCTTTTGAAATTTTGAGCCGAGTGGGAGAGGTGGCTTATAAATTGGCCTTGCCACCTCGCTTGTCAGTTGTTCATCTTGTGTTTCATGTCTCCACGCTTCAGAAGTACGTGCCGGATGAGTCCCATGTACTTTCTCTTGATTCGGTTGAGTTGGGTCCAGACTTATCTTTTATGGAGGAGCCTATAACCATTTTAGATAGGCAAGTCCGAAAGCTTAGGACCAAGGAGATTACTTCTGTGAAGGTGCAATGGAAGCACCATTTAGTTGGTGAGGCGACTTGGGAGATAGAGTCGGATATGCATGCCAGATATCCTCATCTCTTCGAGGCTTTATGTACTTTCTTTTGCTTTATGTTTAAGGACGAGCATCATTTTTAGTGGTGGATAATATAATGATCCGATTGGTTATTTTAGGTATTTTCGTGAAAGTTACCATTTTGCCTCTTCCGACTTTTGGCCCGAGTTATTCTTGTTTGAGTTTTGGTAGTTGGTTCCGAACCTTGTGTAAAAAGTTGAGATTTTGGCAAGTTTTGAGTGTGAAAGGCTTAAGTTGCCTAAAGGTGGTTTTTTGTGTCTTTTAGGTTTCGGATGCTCGGATCGGAATTTTGAGAGTTCTGTTGGATTCGGAGGATGATTTTAGGGCTAGGAGTGGTCTTGGTGAATTTTTGAGTGGTCCCGAGCTTATTTTAGCCTTTTTCGGTGTTTATTAGTTTCTTGTGGTTTCCACGAATTTCGGGTTAAGGAGACCCCAAATTCATGTTTTGACGATTCCATTGAGTTCGGAACATCGAGTTTAGTTGATTTGCATATCTAGTTTGTGTATACGAGGTTCCAAACGAATCTTGAGGGTCATTTTAATGTTTTGAGTGTTGGATGTGTTTTCTAGTGCTGCAGGCCTCGCTTTTGCGAAGGTCCTATCACTTAAGCGACCTTCACTTAAGCAAAGGACCTGTCGCTTAAGCGACCATCGTAGAAGCGAAGAGGGCTTTGCTTTTGCGAGAGCCGAGTTTTTAGCGGGGTTCATCTTTGCAAACCCTGGATCGCTTTTGCGACATCAGAGAGGGGTTTTGACGTACAAATTTTGGGGTTTTAGCCCCATTTTCCTTTTTGAGCTTGGGAAACCCTTGGAAACGATTTTTGAAAGGATTTCTTGTGCTAAATCTTTTGGGTAAGATTTTATGACCCTAAAAAACTTCATTTCCCTTTGATTATTTATGGATTCTAACATCATAATTTGGGATTTGATTTGGAAAATGACAAGGTTTCACAAGAACTTGAGTTTTGATCTAAAATGGTGATTTTGAAGTGGTTTTAAATTCTTTTTCTAATTGGTTTTCACCATTGAGTTCCTAAAGCCTTAAATATTATTTTCAAGTATTGATTTCGGGATTCAAACCTTCTTTTTGAAATTGGGTTCTGAGGTGATTGACCCTTTTCTTTAAATAATTTATGTGGGTATTGTTATTTTCGAAGAGTGATTGTGAATACTTGATTGTTATAGATTGTGTGGCTTTGGAAGTGAGTCGAAAAGGGGAAACTCAAGCTCCGAATTGATTGATTGCTTTAAGGCAAGTGATCTCTTAAACTTTGTAATTTTGTTGAATTGTTTACTTCTCTTCAACGACTATGTATTGGGGAGTAATCAGGAATGAAGTGAAGGGTTATTTGCTCCACTTGATTAATGTTAACCAACAAAAAGGGGAAAAATGAAAAGGCTTCTTGATGATAATGATAAATTGTGAATTGCCTTGTTGTGGCCCTTATTTGATTGATTGGTAAATTGCTTGAATGCATGAAAGTGGACTTGAATGATATGAATTGTTGTCTCTCCGTGTGATGTGATATTACTTGCGTGCATTGATTGTTTAACACTGTGATGAGACACTTGATAAAAGCGAAAGGAAAATGGTTGTCTAGTGATATAAATGCTGAAGGGAAATGGTTTCGGCAAGTGATATATTTTGATAAAGCCGAAGGGAAATGGTTCCGGCTAGTGATCTAAATGCCGAAGGGAAATGGTTTCGGCAAGTGATTTAATGTGAAAGCCAAAGGGAAATGGTTTCAACAAATGTTGACCTTTCTGATCAATCTACTTGATGCATATATTTTACTCATTTCATGCATATGATTAAGCTAATTGACGTGTTGAATTGGTGTATTTGATATGTGAATTGAACAAGTTGATAATTGTGATTGAAAAGCTTTGTACTTGATAGTTAATGATTTGACTTTTGTCGGTTGTTGAAATGTGAATTTTGGTCTATGATCTTTGAGCCTTGAAACTTGTGTATTGTAGAACTGTTAGGTTTGGATATTTTTTGTGCATGTTGTAGTTTGTGGAGGTTTGATTGGGATGGAAAGAAGTATTCGATTCTAGCTAGGTTGCCTAGTTTATTAGGTAGCTTGCTGGGTACTGTGTTGGTGCTATTCACTCATTGCTTCTACACTTGTATAGGTTCCGAGCTCGAACCCGTGTGATCTTCTTCTTTTTCTTCTCCTGACTTCGAGGCTCATGGAAGGACTTGAGAAGTAGCTATTTGTCATCCCGGTGAGTCCTCTTTCCCTTTTTATTATACTTTGTTTTATTTGAGAAGTAAAGACATTGAGACTTGTACTTATTTCTTAATTCCGCACTTTATGTATTAGTGGGTTGTACACGTGACAACCAGATTTTGGGGTGTTGTTCAGAATGAATATATTTTCCATCTTTGTCTTGTTCTTGCTTTATCTTTCCTATTTTCTTTATTTTCGTTGGATTGAGGCTAACTTATCTTGGTGGGAATAGATAAGTGCCATCACGTCCATTTTGGATTGTGACACTTTAGGTGTAGATCCCAGTTCAAGTGCTCCGTGTAGTTAAAGATCGTGCTTTTTTTTTTGAATATCAGAGTAGCGGTGAGCTCCCTAGTTTAGGATTCTTAACAACTTCATTTATTTTTCTTCTATCTTCTTTTAATTCTAAAACAACCTTGTAGTCTTTTGATATTCAGTATGTAGAGTTGCTCTTGTACTTATGAAATCTTAGTCTTGGGATTGTGTATTCATTTTAATTCAGACTTTTTTGTCAGTTCTGTTGATGATATTTTGAGTTATTACTATGATCATCTTTATGTTTCCTTATAGTGTGATATGCTACTTTGTTTATGTTATTATTTTGATTGACGAGTCAAGACTTACGTACCACAATTAGGTTCGGGTATGTGCCATCATGATCTATGAATTTTGGATCGTGACATATATCATATATAGAACAAACAAAATGTACTGCCCTGGAAGTTGAAAATTCGGAAAGGGAAGGAAAGTGTAGAAAATTTTGGACTGCAACACGTACTAAGAGTTTGACCTACGGACCGTAGGAATGGAGTCTTAGACTTGGAGTTGACTTTTAGGAAAATTATGTTTCATAAGTCTGACCTACGATTTGAAAGGACGAGTCGTACTCTAGTTGACGAGCTGTAGATGGTAACCGTAGAAAGGTTCCAGACTTTATGAAATTTTGGGGTGAAAGTTGAGTTCTACGGATGGGTCTAAGGACCATATAATGATCGACGGACAGTAGA
Source organism: Solanum appendiculatum (assembly GCA_018342035.1). NCBI lineage: Eukaryota > Viridiplantae > Streptophyta > Magnoliopsida > Solanales > Solanaceae > Solanum > Solanum appendiculatum. The sequence goes on along the minus strand of JAGDQO010000599.1, from coordinate 871,816 downwards.
AAGGTCTCATGTGAAATGCTTGAATATTTGGGTTTCTAAAGTTGGTTCTACGTTTGGACAGGATGGACAGTAGGATTTCCTACGGACCGTAGGTCACAACCGTCGGTTAGTCCGGCAGTTATTTTAAAGGATATTTAGGTCTTTTCCTACGCATTAAATGCCTATACTATGTCATTTTGGCCCTAATTCTAAGCCCTATAACTACCCTTCACCCTTAGAAATTCCCCAACTCCCTCATTCAATCAAACTCCTAAATTCTCTCTCCAAAGTTCTCTCCAAAAATCATCTCTCTAGATCAAGGATAGGAAACTAGGGTTCTTGAAGATCAAGTCTCCTTCCGTCATCATTGCTTAGGGCTTCAATCAAGGTATGTAGGGAGTTCATCAATGGGTTCAATTCACCCAATGAGTCCCAAAGATTCTTCAATTCTCCAACTTAATTTCAATTTAATTGATTAGGTTTTCATCCAATGCCTCATGGGTTCTATTTGTATGGATTCAATTGATTGATTATGATCTTATTTTGATGATTTAGGCTAAGTTACATGCTTTTCAACTAATTCCATGTGAACCCATGCATCAATCATGATTTTTGACTATAAACCCTAATTTGCATGAATATGAAGAAACGTTATGAATTTATGAGTTGAAAAGCATGTAATTTAGCCTAAATCATCAAAATAAGATCATAATCAATCAATTGAATCCATACAAATAGAACCCATGAGGCATTGGATGAAAACCTAATCAATTAAATTGAAATTAAGTTGGAGAATTGAAGAATCTTTGGGACTCATTGGGTGAATTGAACCCATTGATGAACTCCCTACATACCTTGATTGAAGCCCTAAGCAATGATGACGGAAGGAGACTTGATCTTCAAGAACCCTAGTTTCCTATCCTTGATCTAGAGAGATGATTTTTGGAGAGAACTTTGGAGAGAGAATTTAGGAGTTTGATTGAATGAGGGAGTTGGGGAATTTCTAAGGGTGAAGGTTAGTTATAGGGCTTAGAATTAGGGCCAAAATGACATAGTATAGGCATTTAATGCGTAGGAAAAGACCTAAATATCCTTTAAAATAACTGCCGGACTAACCGACGGTTGTGACCTACGGTCCGTAGGAAATCCTACTGTCCATCCTGTCCAAACGTAGAACCAACTTTAGAAACCCAAATATTCAAGCATTTCACATGAGACCTTTCTACTGTCCGTCGATCATTATACGGTCCATAGACTCCATCCGTAGAACTCAACTTTCACCCCATCCGTAGAACTCAACTTTCTTCAACCAGAGTACGGCTCATCCTTTCAAATCGTAGGTCAGACTTCTGAAGCATAATTTTCCCAAAACTCAACTCCAAGTCTAAGACTCCATTCCTATGGTTCATAGGACCACCTACGTCGGTAGGTCAGACTCGTAGTACCTGATGCAGTCCAAAATTTTTTGCACTTTCCTTTCCTTTCCGACTTTCCAACTTCCGGGGCATTACAATATCTCCCCCTTGGGAACATTCGACCTCGAATGAGACTTAAGCTAGCATGAATAGAGTAGGAGAGAAACAAACAACCCAGCATGAATAGAGTAGGAGAGAAACAAACAACCCAACATGAATGCAATATCATCAAAATGAACAAAACTAGGAGAATCAATCCAAGCTAAATCATAACATCAAAAATCAAGTTTTCATGAACATGCATGCATATAGAAAACATCAGAATGACTAAAACACATGAATTTGAAAGACTGAACCATGAGGGGCTACTACCTCAAGCTAGAGTAGGAGCGGAGGAAAAAAGATGAGGATATCAGGACATCATATCGGCTTCGACCTCCCAAGTAGCACCCTCAACTAACTGATTCCTCCAAAGAACCTTCACGAATGCAACTTCATTGTTTCTCAATTTCCAGACTTGCCGGTCTAAAATCTCAATCGGGACCTCTTCATAAGAAATATTTTATTTAACACCCAACCCTTCCAAAGGCACTATAGATGTTAGATCTCCAACAAACTTCTTAAGCAAGGAGATGTGGAGTACCGTATGTACCGATGCTAAGTCATTAGGTAACTCAAGTTCATAAGCAACCTTGCCAATACGCCTTAAAATCTGATATGGGCCTACATATCGGGGACTAAGCTTCCCTTTCTTCCCAAACCTCATAACACCCTTCATGGGTGAAATTTTCAATTAGACCCAATCATCAACATCAAATTCTAATTTTCTTCTTCTAACATCGGAATAAGACTTTTGTCGACTTTGAACTGTTTTCAACCTCTCACGAATAAGTCAAACCTTTTCCATAGCCTCATGCACCAACTCAAGCCCTATCAAAGCGACCTCACCAATCTCAAATCAATCAATATGAGACCTACACCTTCTACCATAAAGAGCCTCAAATGGTGCCATCCCAATGCTAGAATGATAACTATTATTATAAGTAAACTCAATCAAAGGCAAGTGATCATCCCAATTACCCTTGAAATTAATCACACAAGCTCTCAACATATCTTTCAAAGTCTGAATGGTATGATCGTCTTGACCATCGGTCTGAGGATGAAAAGCTGTGCTAAGCTTCACTTGAGTACCAAGACCGATCTGAAATGACTTCCAAAACTGAGATGTAAACTGAGTACCTCGATCGTAGATAATGGACAAAGGCACTCCATGCAGCCTTACCATCTCCCTAATATAAAGCTTCGCTTCATCCTTCGATGAGAATGAAGTCTTAACAGGGAGGAATTGAGCCGATTTCGTCATTTGGTCCACAATAATCCAAATCGAGTCAAACTGTCGACGAGTGCGAGATAAACTCGTAATGAATTCCATGTTCAAATCTTCCCACTTCTATGTAGGAATGCTAATGTCTTGAGCCAAACCACCCGATTTTTGATGTTCAACTTTTACTTGTTGATTATTCAGACATTTAGCCACAAATTCTGCAATATCCTTCTTTATCCCATTCCACCAATAGACCTTCCGTAAGTCACGGTACATCTTTGTGACTCCCGGGTGAATAGAATACCGAGAACTATGAGCTTCTGTCACAATCTGATTCCTCAACTCATCAATATTCGGTACGCATAATCGACCTTGATATCAAAGGACACTATCTCCACCTTGGGAGAAAGCCTCGATGGCTTTTTTCAGAAACCAACTTCTTCAAGTCCACTAATACCAGATCAAGATCTTGCTTAGCCTTCACATCCAATACAAAAGATGATTCTAAACCATTACGAACAGTCACACCACCTTCACTAGAGTCTACCAATCGAACACCCAATCGGGCTAATCTATGAACATCACGAATTAACTCCTTCTTATAGTCCTCTATATGAGCAAAACTACCCATCGATAACCAACTAAGAGCATCCACTACTATATTTACCTTTTCGAGATGATAGAGGACACTCATGTCGAAATCCTTCAATAACCCAAGCCACCTCCTCTAGAGAATATTCAAATCCTTTTGAGTGAACACATACTTCAAACTCTTGTGGTCGGTAAACACATCCACATGCACACCATACAAGTTAAGTCTCTCGAAGACTTGGTGAGTCCTCATTCTTCGAGGACAATGTCATATTTATTACATTCTTCATGTTTTAGATTCATACTTTGTACGTGGTTTATGGGTTACGTCCCGATCACTCTTGTTGTAATAGATGGCTTGTTTAGACTTTGATGTACTTTCGCTTATGCCAAACTCTTTACTTCTTATGAGTTTTCTTGCTTTTCTCTATTATGTTGTGTTTATGTATGTCAAGTGGCTTGTGTACGGCCTCTCGAGGTCTTATACACCATGTCATTCCTAGGGTGTACTTTGGGTCGTGACACAAAATAGCATGTCCTAAAACAATTTGAAGTTTTAAAAATATTTTGTTAAAATAAATCTTAAATATTTGTATAATTGTATATAATATCTTTAATGGTAAAATAATAACAACAATTTTATAATTAATTTATTTCTAAATATAAAACATCATTTTGAATAGGGTTATCACTCTAGAAAACTTAAAACGTACCAGATTGTTAATATTTTTTTATACACACCTCAAATAACAATTAGGTGATCAAATACCTTAAATGATAACCTTAATGGTTACTTTAAACATAAAAAGGACCAAAGGGAAAACTATATTAACACCAATGTTGTTAACAATAGCATTCCTTATTGCTTCTATAAACATTGAAACACTTTTATCTTCAAAAAATTGATATGTAAATTTTTATTTCTTTTCTATCATATCTTGCAAAACTATAAAAAGTTGTGGCCTGAATAATTATTTTTGTATACTTGAATGACCAAAACTACAAATCTCAGATTCTTGGCATGAAATTTGATGGAATAGGTTCTGATGCCGGTGTCGGTGTTAGTGTCAATACCAATTCAGCTACTTGCTGGATTCATATCAAGGTAAAGAGAGACTTAAACATGTTGATGGTTCGGAAATTACCGGTGAAACTATTGAAAGAGGCAAAATATGATCATCGGGTTGGGTAATGGGTGGACAAAGACACAACCGAGGGCCAAGAAAATCTGAATCACTAAAATCAGATCTAGATGGACTAACCAGATTTGTATGTGCCCCGGTACTAAATAATCTCTTCAATGGTAGTTGAGAATTTTTGAATGTCAAATCTTTTGACAAGGAAAGGTGCTTCCGATTTAGGGTGGAATTCCAGTGATTTCTTACCGGTCCTACCCGATAACAAACGGGCTATTGTAGCCCATTTGTTACCAAGTTTTGCATGGGCTCTGATGATCGTATCATCTTCTTTAGGTGTAAACGGTTGGTGGTCCACTTAAGGAGAAAGTTGATCACACTATCGTTGCCTACACAATTTTTCAGATCGACGCAGAGTCAAATCGCTGATAAGCGACCAGTTCCTTGCTCCGTGTTCCTCTACTAGAGTTTTCAATATCTCATCCTATTCATGATTCCATGGAACCTTGATCTGACCCATTTCCATCATTGTTTCCATTGAATAAAATCTGTCGAGTATATGAGATATTGGAGATGGAGGATTTTGGCGATGGGAAGTATAAAGTATGTATAGTGGGGAGGTAGAAGGAATGTGGGGCCTTTGGTTTAATTGGTAAAGACTTGTGGGGAGAATGAGATTTATATATAGGTGGGATGGGGGTAAAATAGATAGGGATGACAGGTTAATAGGTAGTTACTAATATATAGCTGAAATATATCACTTTGCTATAATCTTAGAAATTTAGTTTTTATTTAAATAGTGTTTGATGAGTTCGGGTAGAGGGGATATAAGTAGTATTGAAGTATAACTAGATGTTATTTTAGGAAAAAAACTAAACATTTTAAGTACAATTATAGTATGGCTAATAGTTGTTTTAGGGAAAAAACTTAAGTGTGTTACCATTAAACTATTGATTATAAGAGATGTACTTTGACATGCGGTGTTATTATATGATTATAAATGATCAACTATATTATAATCTTAATTTATTATGTCATAGTTCTTGTATATAAATCAAATTTACGTGCATATTTAAGGGGTTGTCATTGATGTATTCAACCTATTTAATTATTTTTATTGAGGTATTTTGTATAAATATTTAAAACTTATTTTTCTCTTTTTTGTTTGTTCATTTTTATTTAAGGTGGTTTTTCGGATTTTTGCACCTCAAATTAGAACAAAAGCTTGTGAAAAGTACATTATTGTTATATAATTTAATTCTCCACAATTGAACTATTATAGCATGTTATTATTGGAAATACTCAGCACTATACTTTAACGACGGGTGATTTATTATGTGAGGAGTATGTTTGCGAACGTTAATCTTGATTTTTTGGTATGATAGGAACGATCAAGATTGTAAACTTGTCTGTTTCACTAAACACTAAGACATACACGCCCAAAGGGTTCATAATCATGAATGTTTAGTGAACTAAATAAGTTTTTGTCCTTGAATTGAACTGACGGACCAAATCACAAATCGTGGACTAGCCCCCAAATCGTGTCTTGGCCCATCATGAGCATATCAATAAGAAACATGCATTGCCTCGATCACATTGGAAGGGTTCATAAGTTGTGGAATCATCCACAAACTGTGACACCATCTATGGGAAAATAATATTAATAAGACTGCCCACAATCTTGATCTCACACAAAATTTCACGACTCGTCACCCAAGTGATGAACCGTGACCCCATGCGTGGGATACTGTAAAATGGAAGTTTTTTCAGTGCCTAAATGTCACTACAAACTTCAGAAGTCATCGCATATGTCACAATTTGTGAAGTGTGAAAAAATTCTTTTAGGATGCTTCTTGTTTTCCCTTCATATTTCATGTATACTAACAATGCTTGCCTAAAGTTACTTATGACTCCAAAGAAACAACACATAGGGTGTGCTTGCATATCCAAGAATACTATTTCCACTTGTTTCAATGTGATGACCCTCAGGGTCATTTCTATGTTTAATACATGTTTTTTTGTTTTGCTCCTTCTCGTAACTTTCTTATAGCTTTTGTATGGTATTGGGTTGGGTGACATGCTTCCCGAGATGTTCGGTTGAGTTTGGTGTGAGTTTTAAGTTTTGGAAGCTTTCAGCTTGAAAGTGTTGACTTTAGTCAACATCAGAATATTCTGACATCCGATCGGAATTTTGTCAGTTTCATTAGCTCTGGAAGGGTCATTTTGATCTAGTATGGTGAACGGTTTGGGTTTTGAGGCTTTCATTTGGAATTGGTGCGATTAGGCATTTTAGCCTTTAAGTTTTCTTTAAAGTTTGACTTCTGTCAAATTTCTTGGTAAACGCACTTGAAATTGAATTTCATCAGCGCGGTTAGCTCCAAAATGTCGAGTTTGGTCTAGACCGATTTTTAGTTCGGTTCCCGAGGCAACCAGGGTGATTTTATGGTGTTTAGCATTTTGTTTGGTATTTCTTTGAAAGTGTTGACTTTGGTCAACATTTTGATGAGACAATCTCGGTTGGTTTTTTCGTCAATTCCATTGAGTCCGTAATGCCTTTTCCATCCTAGTAGCATATTTGGTTTATGTTGACGGGGTTCTGAACGAGTTCCGGGCCTCCAACATAGATTTTTTTCCCACTTATTGAACTACTAATGTAGTGCTACTGGTGCAACACTGGTTCTTCTTTGTGATCACGGGCCCTTGTCCACATTCCCGGAGACCAGCTTCCTCATGTCTTCGCCTTCGCGATCTGTGCTACTGCGTTCGCGAAGGGTTCACTGCCCAGGTCATCGCGTTTGTGGGCTTTGTGCTGTATTTGCGCTGGATCAACTTTGTTGACCTTCGCATTTGCGGGCAAGGCCTCCGCGTTTGCGAATGCCATTTTTGCTGACAGTTCAGTCTTTTAAAAGATGAACTAACCATGCATTTCAGCCTTTTTCTTCTTGGTCTATAGGCGATTTTGAGTGAAATTCTTGTCGGATTCGAGTGATTCTTGTTGGAGCACATTCGTGAAGTTCATGGGCATGTTCCGGGGACAGTCATCCTTCCGTTCCTCCTGGTAATTTCTGTTAATTTCCTCAATTGTTCACTGATTTGTCTCTAATTAAGCTAGAAAATGGATAGGACTGTTTTGGCTTATCTGAAGCTCGGATTGTGCCCATTTTTGGGGCACTACTTCCTTGAGTAGGTTGGGACCTCGTGACAGAGTCGTTTTTGTGACTCCGGTGCACGAGTCCTACATTTGCGTTTTGAGGTTTCTTTCCAATTTTGATTTCCTTATCTTAATTTGGTACTGTTGTGTTTGTTTTGGCGTTTCCTTGGCGTTGTTGGTAGCTTGGATTGCTCTGAGGCTCTCTGAAAGAGAAAAGCACCCGAGTGAAGGTTCGAGTGCGGTTTTAGCTTTGAGGTAGGCTACAACTTACTTTTCTGAGACTTAGCTCCTTTCATTTGAATGTATGTTGGGTAGTATCACATGACTAGGTTGGGATTTTAGGCTTAACTTAGATTTTGATCCTTAGTCGACTTATGTCCATTATGGGGTTGGTTAGGGTAGTTTTAGCCGGAAAAACCTTAGTTTAGGTTGATTCTTGTGTTGTTTGATTTGTATCTAAAAATTGCTCGTAGATGGCGTGAAACTTAGGATTATTGTGTGTCTTGGTTACTTTGGATTGGTTTGTGTGCCTTCGTGAATTCTCGAGTTATGGTTGTATTGTGATTATTGAAATTTTGGGTCTGAGGCCGTGAGCTGGAGGAAATTGAGTTTTTCCCTCTTCATTGAAGGGAGAGAGATTTTGTATTTTATCCATGAAATATGAAATTCAGCCTTATAAGAAGTGAATCAAAACTAAGAGCCCAAACATTTTCAAATCTTTGTTTGTGGTGCTTTGGGGGGTGGGGGTGGAGTTATCAGCGCTTATGGTGAAAATATAGTGTTCAATTTTTATCCATGAACTATGGCATCACAAATCAAATATAAATTTTAGATATATACTAATTGTAAAGAAATTTGGTCAACTTTTATATTTTCCGACAAACTTTAATTATAAGAATTTGATATACTTTTTATGTCATAGATATCCAAATGCTCTATTTATGTTCATACCATAGTGTCATAACTAGAAAGATTATAATTAATTTATCATATTTATTATGGAGTCTTTTTTGGTTTGTTAGAATTAATGTTTAGATTAGATTGTCTTATATTTAATTTAAGACATTTATTAATAACTATGCCTTTTATAGTATTTTATTAATAATTAGTTAAAACTGTAAGTAAAATATGATGGAAATTGTGGTAATATCCATTAGACACATAATATTCATTATAAAATTTGTGAAAGATGTAACTCATTTCACTTTTTTCCATTTCAGACTTTCTTGTGAAAGGTATGAGTATTTTCATTTACATATCCTCCTCTCTTTTTATGAACTTTAGAAATAAAATAATTTATATATACACACACACATCTGTTTGTATAGATCTTTTCTCTTAAAATCATCAAGATTAATTAGTTATCTGTGATTTTTTATCAGGCCAACAAAATTCATTTAGAAAATGAGTTTATCCATGGATATTAGCAACAATGTTCAAGGTAAATTCATCAACACTAGTTTTTAAAATTATTGTAGGCTTCATTTTTTTTATATTATAAAATTATTATAAGTTATGGAACTAATGTTATGATTTCATTATGTGGTGTTGTATTCAAGTTTATTTATTTTAAAAGCTTGAAAATTATTTAAGTTTTTTTTTAAAAAACACATGTCTAATAAAATTTGGTCAACCATGTGAGATTGCAGTTCTAACGGTTTAAGATTTATTGATGGGTGATTATAATAGTCTTCTTCCCCTTTTAAATTAGAATGAATCTTCAGATCTTAAATCGTCAACCAAAAGTTATTATATAAAAATGAGTAAATTTTAATCAAATCATGTAATCCAACTTTTTGGGTTTGTAAAAGATACCCTCTTCACCTTTTGAATAATAAGGAGCCCTTGGATCTTAAATCCAAAAGTTATTGTATAGAAATAAGAAAATTTTGTTTAACTGTCCTAATATTTTGATCTAAAATTGATTAATATATATTCTAATTTGTAGTATTTTACAAATTACTATGGTCAAGACTTCTTATGTTTTTTTCTTTCTCGCGACTAGTCAAGTTTTAACAAACAATCTTAGAATGTGAATAATATAGGCCAAACAATAAAACAATCAGTTAATTTGTGTAGTTTCTAATTTTTTAAGTTTTTCACTGGATCTTCATTTATTTATCATAAAAAATAGTTGTAAAGAGCATAAACAACAAGATTATCATTTTATATTCTAAAATCATATGTTAAAGAGCTTAATGTATTTCTAATAAGAAATATTGTGATTGTTTGCAATTTTATGATAACTTATCATTTTTTTCAATTTTTATTTTAATGATTTCTAGATTTTATAATCATAGCTGACGATTTGGTTGGAGATGATTCATCAAAAACTCGTGGATTAACAAGTGTTGCTGACAATGAGGTTAGTCTATTGAAACATTTAGTTATACATTATCTCTTGATATCTTAATATCAACGTAGTCTTATCTTAAAAAATATGCTTGCATAGTAATTACATAATTATTGTGTGTTAATTAAGTGAATGAAAAGGATCTACATTTGAGTTTTGAGTGTTTAGATTAAGGAGTCTTAATTATAGTTTGCAAAAAGCTAAAAATATTTTATATTTACTTTGATAGACATTGATCCGTAGAGTCGTCGAGTTTAGTCAAGAAGTTGATGAAGAAATCACAAGTCATTTGACCAAGACTTTGCAACCTGTAGAATCACATCAGCTTTCATCATCGTCAAGGTAATTACATCTTACATGTTTAAAAATAATTAAGTTTAATTTATTATCACAATTTAAATTATTAGTTTTGTTGTTAATTATTTTGGTACTTTAATTTATTATAGGACAATTCAACTTAAAAACAAATCCACACGAGCACTAGCAAGAGGACCTGTGATATCAAGAGGGAGCAATGCAAGCATCCCTAGAAGACCTTATAGATCTCAACGAATGAGAGCGATAAATGACAACGAGGTCATAGAAGAAAAGAGGAAGAGAACAACAAAGATGTGTGCATCGTCCAAAAGAAAGAAATCTGCTCCATGAGTGCCTTGAAAAATTCTCCATATCAGAGAGATATAGTTATATCGTATACTCTTAATTTAATTTTTGAAGAAATTGTTAGTTGTTTTGTTTGTTTTGACAAATAATTATTTCTATTTCTCTACTTTTGACTATATAATTTTTATGTGACTTTAAAAATCATGGTGAAGTTAAGAGTTTAAGTATATGAATTTTGCATGATAACATTTTTCACTTATTAGATTGGTTTAGATGGATTGATAAAATATATCAAGTGAAATTCTTCACATAAATATAGAGTTTGTGCCATAAAGTTATTGTGTTATCTTGAATCGTAAGTTCAAATGCAAATACACTACTGCATGCAATTGTTTTATATACATATACTAGTTTTACGGCACGTGCGTTGCACGTGTGTATCGTATCATATAGTATATAGTGTTGTAAAATAGAATTAATATTACTAAATTAAAATATTTCAGTAAATAATTATAACTAAAAGAACACATGACAAGTGTTTTTTAATGATTAATACAAATTATCATAGAGTTACTTGGTTTTTTTAATCAAAATTACCAGATATCATTGAAATATTTCAAAATACATTCAAGTTTAAATATGGGGAGAAAGTGATATTTCTGTTGTAGTATTATTTTTTACTTCACTCATGTTATAGTTTCAAGATTCCATAATGTGGAATTATTGTGGATATGTGGTTTTTTTTATTGTTGTTATCATGCTATAGTTTATCAGTATACACAATTTGCTAATTAATTGATTATATTTTTTCTCGTAGCTAGAATTCCCTTTTAGTTTATTGTCATGTGTGGTTGTATATATATTATTAATATGGTGTTGAAGATAAAACTCAATACAACCGAGTAATTATCAAAAGATAATTGTTCTTTTAATATAGTAAAACCTTGTTAATGTCTATTGAAAAATTTCATGACTGCTATAGTGAGACGTTATTATATTTATATTGATATTTGGCATTGTGGTCTCATTTAGCTATTAAAAATACACAACATGATCGTTTATTGATTTGGTGTTATAAAAATAAAGAATGTATTTGTAAACAAATTTAACCAATAAAATAGAAAAAAAATATCAATATAAAAAAGGTCACCAGTAGCTTTTCCTCTTGAGGTTATGACCATAAATGATGGGCACCATTCAAGTACAATTTTTCTAGTAAGGTAATATTACAAAAAGTGTACTTCTAAGTGAATGCTGAAAATGTTAAAAGTAGAATGTTATATAGACAAAAAAATAGAACATGAAAAATAGTTCTAAAGAAAATTAAGCTGTTACAGTGAAATGTTGTGATAACAAATGCTAGTTAAATAGAGGTTTGACTGAATGTCAAATATTTAGCTTGACCAATTCTTTGTTATATATATATATTATTTCAGTAGCATAAATTAGTGTTAATATATGAACAACATCACCTATGGTGAAAATATTTCATTTCTTAATGTTTCTATCTTATCTTTGTGAAATCGTACTCTTCTCCTTTTTTATGCCGCATACATATTATATAGTTGTTGTCTAATGAAAGTATCTAGTATACAGAAGTTGTATCATGATATAAAACATTAAACTTTTTCAATAAAAAATAATAGATGAATAATATTTAAAGTATTATTTATAGAATCTTTAATTTGATTTATGATCATTTTATGATCAATCATTATTTTTTTAATCTATTTTTATATAGCTAGCAAGGAGTGTAACATAACATTTTATCAGATTAAAATGAACACAAAATAACAGGAAATTCATACTTAAAAAATTTCATACTCAATATAAATTTTAAAAAAAGACAAACCAACACTTTACTTTCTCCGTTCATTTTTACTTGCTATTATTCGACTTGACATATCTATTAAAGAATAATTATTATCATAGTTATAGTATCATATTACCTCTATAATTGATGTTTTGCATTAAATAAAAGTGAAATTCTATTTTTGAAATATTGGATATAACATCAATACTAATAATTCAATGGACTACGTTGATGCCCGTTGTTTTAGCAAAATTAGGAAGAAACTCCTTCGTTTGAAGTAAAATAATAAAAAATAGAAAAACAAAGAAGAAATATCTTACCCCAATCATATATCTTTTTCGTATTTGTTTATTATTATTGTCTTTCCCATACCTTGATCTATTAATTTTATTAGAAAAAATAATCCACAATGTGTGTATTCGTCGCAGTTCACTCGTTACAGAAACATTAGTTATTTAATTCTCTCTCAAATGAAAATTTTAAAGAAATTTTATGTGTGAAGAAAAGTTCACAAATGATAAGAACTTCAATATATCAATGGACGTTGCACGAGTATCTCATGCTAATTCGTAATAATTTTCTAAAATGATATAAGTTATATTGAAGTATGTATGTCATGAAACTCGTATGAGAAAAATATGAGTGTGAATAGATCAATAATTTGCTACAATTTGTTCACCAACTCTTCCTGGTGTGGTACCTCAATTCTTATTCAACTATTACAAATCACACTTGAGGTTTTTTAAGAAGAAGAAGAGTAGAAAAATTAAAAATATTGTAGTGTAAAAATAAGAGGAAACCCCTCTATTTATAGCAAACAAATGGTAGTATGAATAGGTCATAATTGTGCCTTTTTAGAAAAGTCACAACCCTTTGAAAGAGTCACAACTCATCGAAAAAGTCACAATCCTTTGGAAAAGTCACAACCCTTTGAAAAAATCACAACTCATCGGAAAAGTCACAACCCTTTGGAAAAGTCACAACCCTTCGAAAAAGTCACAACTCATCGGAGAAGTCACAACTCTTCGGAAAAGTCATAATCTTTTGGAAAAGTCACAACTCATCGAAAAAGTCACAATCCTTCGAAAAAGTCACTACTCATCAGAAAAGTCACAACCCTTCAATGTGAGAAGTTGTCTACTTTTAATATAATACAATTAAATAAGTAAATAAATAAACTAAATTAAGTATTTTTAGTTGGGGTTGTTATAGTAATTTAACATTCAATTTTGAGAGTTCATGTTTTTAAGGTAGTGTGTGTGTATATATATATAATAATAATAGTAAGAAGTTCCACATATACAATTATAATACCACTATTTTTACATGATTCATATATAAGAAAGTATTGGTAAATACTATTTATGTTTTGTCCTCAACACTTTGTAACAAGGTTAAAAGTGAAACATTCGATTCATTCATGTACAAATTATTCTACATAAGAAAATATATAGAAAAAAGAATAAAATAAAAAACTAACTTGCAGATTGACTTCCTACAAAGGAGAAATTGCTTGATGTGGAGTATATGTATTGTCTTCAAACAATTTTTTCACGGGTAGTGTAACTTTGAGATTTTTCTATAAACAAATATAATTAATTAGCTTATTGATGCCGGCAAGTGCTATTGATGCGGAAGTCATTTCTAGTAAGTACTTTTGATGCCAAGGTCATTTTCGGCGAGTGTTATGGATGCCGAGGTCATTATCAGCGAGAGATATTGATGCCGAGGTCATTACCGGCGAGTTCATGAACTATAGGCGGTTCCCATGAGTTCTGATTAATATTGTGTCACGACCCAAAATCCGGCTGTGATGGCACTTGTCCTATCCCACTAGGACAAATCAGGCTAAACCCAACAATACGGAAAATAGCATAAATAAAGAAGAGAAGAAATAAGCGGAAGTCTTTCAAATTAAACAAATCCAACCCAAGACTGGTTTTCACATGTACAAGCCACTATTACAGAAGTTAAAAGAAAATACAGGTCTCAAGTCTTTGTATCTCAAGTAGAAGCAAAGCAAAAAGTAAAAAGGCCGAGAGAGATTGCCAGCATCGAATGGCTACCTTTCAAATGTCCTTAAAAAGCCTCGGAGAAGGAGAAGAGAGTACTAGATCATGGTCCGGGCTCCGCACCTACACAAGTGTAGAAGCAAGGGTGAGTACCAAAAAACACGGTACCCAGCAAATCAACTAATAAAACGAGACAAATCTAAAAGAATCACGAAACCCTTACTTCCAACCGAACCTCCGATAACTACAGCCTGCACAGAAAATCATCCCAACCTATTAGATTCCAATCCACAGTTCAAATAATACAAAAGTCAACAACAACTCAACAACATCAGCGAAAGAGCTCAACTCAGAATCAATATATCCATCCAGAGTCACAAGGCATAAACATAACACTACAATTACAAGGATCATGCAATATAATGCAATGCAATGACAAGTAGAGTAATGCATGTCTGCCCTACGATACACATCCGCTGAATCTCAGACCGGAACCCATGGGGGCCACACATGGACCATGTATCCGCCTGAACCATTTCCCATCGGCATAATCATCAATCACCGGAACCATTTCCCATCGGCATAATCATCACTTGCCGGAACTATTTCCCATCGGCGCAATCATCAATGTGTTTCATCATATTGTTTCCAGAACCAATGCACACAAGCATGTTCACACAAATAATGAGAAAAAAGATAGTGCTCACAGTCACAACGCAATTTATATCAATGCAAATCACGTCACACTATCAACAATATATCAACATCATCGAATACATCAACCAAAACAAGGTTAATTGCCTAGTTTCCATTTCACTACTCCTTCCATCACAAGTAGGATCAATCGCTAAACAAGAGTTTTTCAAGTCTAGTCCCATAGTTCACGATGAGCAAAAGACATATTCAACACGTTCATGATCACATCGAGACTATCATAGCAATTCATCAATTACACAACAATATCAAGTTCATGGCCCATCACACTTTGGCCTATCACTTTAGCACACAAAGCCATTTGATTAATCCCGCCGGTCAATTTTAGATTGATTCATACAATAATTCACCCATACCTCAAACCCATTACTCCCCAATACAATCAAGAAAGAAAGTCGAAATTCTAAAAGATTCACAAGGTTTTAAGAGTTTACTTGCCTTAATCAAATTTGCAATCAATCAACAACCGGAGCTTTTCCCTTCCGAAAGCAATCCAAGGCAACACAATCTATGCATTAGTACAAACATGTACCAAGTATGACAACTATGCATAAAAACATTTAAACATGCTAAAAGGGACATTTTTCTTAATCATGCAATGATCAAGCTAAACCATGAGAGAAAGGGGTTAGAAATCATAAATTACAATTCATGATCAATGCAAGCTAAACATCATTACATTAATTGAGAAAATACCTTAAAAGCACTTTAGTTCCTTATTGTGGGAAGTTAGCCTTAATCGACATTTAAAGACCATGTGAGCTATCAACATGGAATCCGACATACTCCCTACATCGGAAGGGCCATCCTACTTGCCAAGGTAGGACCCATAACATCTAGCTTACATGAATCCACTAGCTAATATAAGGTCTATTTAAGACATCCTATGGGGGCACATAGGTATGGGATAAGGAGGTTGCTACTAGAAACCCGACCTCTACATGCGGGAGAACTTCCATTTCAATATCCTCTCGGTGCTAAGCTTAAATCCCATGGAATTAGTCATTTAATCATGTTCATATCATTATCCATGGAAAGGTACAACATGAGTCACCAATCCAAGCTAAAATCATGTTTATAGACATTTCATTTTCCATGGACAAGTCCAAGCTTACGCCATTTAGAATAGCTCTTTAACCTTAGATTCAAGTTTAGTTGAGAAAGACCTTTACACATGTTACGAATCCTTTTTATGTGAGAAAACCTTTCACATTCATCAATTGAGCAATCAAGTGAGAAAAACCTTTCACTATGCAACAATCATCAACATTGAGACTTTAACCTCAAAGCATCTTAAATCATCATCGATTTCATAATTGAGCATGCATACTTTCATAAAACCCATCTCTTCATCATTCATCAATTCATCATAAATCATAGCTTTAGAAATCATTAAAAACATGCATGAGTTCATATAAACTTCACTAAAATCCATCTTCTTCATAATTCAACCCATCATCGATGCATAAATCTCAAAATTAGGGGAATTCATATGGATTCATAGGGATTCATCTTGAAACATGTAATTCAACTCAATTCATACTTAGAAAATCATAATTGAAAGTAATTTGATCATAATTGAAAGAACCCACATCTTAGAAGAAAACCCTTAATTCAAATTTGAAATTTCTAACTTGAAAATAGAGAATTTTAGGGACTCTATGGAAGAATGGGCTCCATAGAGGAAGATTATCATACCTTGGGGTTCAAAGCCCTTAAGAAATTGGTGAATTGGAGACTTGATCTTGAAACCCTAACTTGACTCCTTCTTCTTCTTCCTTAGAGAGAGAAATATTTGGGGAGGATGAACTTGGTTAATCTTTTGGAATTTGAGAGAATGAATTGAATTGGGTGATTTTGGGGTAAAAATCCTTATATAGGGCTTTGGGTAAAAGACAAAACAACGTAGTATTGAGTTAAAATAATTGGGAAAAGACCCAATTGACCCTGACTTAAAAATTGCAGAAATGGCTTTAAGGAGACCCAAATAGCTCGTCAAAGCCATCACTGCCCGTCAAGCTAGTCGTGAATATTTAACAGCCTGCTGGTGTTCCACTAAAATGGTCATAACCTGTTACTCCAAACTTCAAATGGACCAAACTTGTTAGTGTTGGAAAGAGGACTCAAAGATCTTTAATTTGATAGGTCATGGGCCACCTAATTCATTTTGAACTAAAAGATATGAAATTTTAAAGTTGACCCTAATCACTAAGTTTGACAAACCCCTTTCACGGACGACTTCACTGACTGTGTGGGGCTTCATGGGCCGTTTAGACATCTGCGGTCCTTGACCAGTGACTAGGGGAGACCCTTCCCAATTAGGAGCCTTTCACGACTCACTTGACGAACCGTCAAGTCCTCCACGGGCCGTATGGGTCACCATCAAGTGACCCCGGCCTGAGGCAGCTTCTAGAAACTCTTCACGACTGCCCAAACAGACCGTGGAGGGTTCCAGGGTCCATTTTTGAGTACTAAACCTGCCCACCTAGGATTTTCTCTAATCTGAGGTGTTACAGTGCTCTTGTTTTGTTTATGAGGAAGAAGGATGGAATCATGAGGATATGTATTAATTACCGATAGTTGAACAAAGTGACAGTGAAGAGTAAATATCCTGTTTCTCATAAGATGACTTATTTGATCAGCTTCAAGGGGCATCTTTGTTTTCTAAGATTGATTTGAGGTCCAACTATCATCAGCTGAAGATTAAGGCATGAGATATCCCTAAGACAACTTTTAGGACTCGTTGTGGGCACTGAGTTTTTTGTGATGTCTTTCGATTTGACTAACGCCCCTACAACGTTCATGGAGTTGATAAACAAGGTGTTTTGACTGTAATTGGATTCTCTTGTGATAATGTTCATTGATGACATCTTAATTTACTCCAAGACTAAGGAGGGCCATGTTTGGCACTTAAGGACTGTTCTCTAAATATTGAGGGAAAAGAAGTTATATGCCATGTTTTCGAAGTGTGAGTTTTGGCTTGATTCCGTTGCATTTTTGGGACACGTGGTATCCAAGCAGGGTATTCGGGTTGATCCAGCCAAGATTAAGGCAGTTAAAGGTTGGACCAGGCCTACTTTAGCTACCGAGATACGGAGTTTTGTGGGACTTGAAGGCTATTACAGATGATTTGTTTAGAGCTTCTCTATTGTTGAATCTCCTTAGACCAGATTGAGTCAGCAGAGTGTGAGTTTCCAGTGGTATGATGAGTGTGAGGAGAGCTTTCAAAAGCTCAAGACCTTGTTGACTTTGGCTCCTATTTTGACTTTACCCGAGGAGGGTGTGGATT
Source organism: Solanum appendiculatum (assembly GCA_018342035.1). Lineage (NCBI taxonomy): Eukaryota > Viridiplantae > Streptophyta > Magnoliopsida > Solanales > Solanaceae > Solanum > Solanum appendiculatum. The sequence goes on along the minus strand of JAGDQO010000599.1, from coordinate 853,436 downwards.
TTATCGTATACTGTGATGCTTCTAGAGTTGGGTTAGGTGTTGTTCTAATGCAGAAGGGGAAGGTGATCGCCTATGCTTCTAGATAGTTGAAGATCCAAGTGATGAACTACCCTACTCCTGATTTAGAATTGCAAGCTGTAGTGTTTGTGCTTAAGCTATAGCGACATTATCTGTATGGGGTACATTGTGATGTCTTTATTGACCATCAAAGACTTCGGTACATCTTCAGTTAGAGGGATCTGAACTTGAGGCAGCGCAAATGGATTGCGTTACTGAAGGACTATGACATTACCATCTTGATCATCTGGGAAAGGCCAATGTTGTGGCTGATGCTTTGAGTAGGAAGACTTCTAGCATGGGGAGTCTTGCCGCGATCAGTGTTAAGGAGAAACCATTGGCTAGAGATGTTCAGAGGTTAGCCAACAATCTAATCCGGTTGCAGATTTCAGAAGAGAGCGGTGGTTTAATTGCTTTCATAAAGGCCCGTTCTTCCTTAGTTGAGCAGATCCGTGAGCACCTTGATGATGAAAAGTTGTGTCTCATTCGAGGCAAAGTGATGAGAGGGGAAGCCAAAGAGACTATCTTTGATTCTGATGGTTTCTTGAGGATCAGAGGCAGGATTTGTGTGCCCAAAATGGGCGAGTTGATTAGATTGATTCTTAAGGAGGCCCATTATTCTCAATATTCCATCCATTTGGGAGAGGCGAAGATGTATCATGATCTGAGTCAGCATTATTGGTGGTGTGGTAATAATTTGTTTCGTGGTGGGCAAGTATCGTATATAAAACTAATTTTCTTTTTAGGCTAGAAGAAACCCCTATTTATAGAGATTTCTTCCCAATCCAAAAGGGATAAGAAAACCCACACTTCTCTTGAAAACAAGAAAACACACTCTACTCCTTCCCTTTTCCCCTAGAAATGGGATTCTGAGTTCTAGTTAAATATGGGCACTGTAGGGACCACATAATTAATTACTGAGGCTTCTTATTATGGAAATAATTCCAAATAATTAATTTGAATTATTCTTACCATAATAAATTACAAATCACTCCACTAGAAATTCGTAAATGCACTCATCTATTTATATTTTGAAATTCCTCCTTAAACACTTATGTAATTCTCCATTTTAAGATTACAGATACTAATCAATAAATTAAATTACTGACAAATTTAATTCAATGATTAATTTCCTTTAGAGCACTGCTTAACTTATTTCATGTGCCGAATTCATAAATCCACTTGCAAGGTTTGACACGATAAAAACTTATAAGCTTCTCAAAATGACATATCATCAATCTCTATATCGAGACATGGATTCCATCAACTAACTTATTATTTCACCAATATATATTATTATCATTCAATCTACCAGGCATATTGACCCATCTCAAAATCTCACCTTTTAATAAATCAAAACGATAATTAATATATACAGATCATAATAGTTATATATCAGAATTGAGAATATAAGTGCATTTAATAGTTTAGAGAAAGTGCTTTTGTCAGTCAGTCTAAAATAACTATCTCTACTCGGTTCCATTCAATACATACACAATGCGCTAGTACAAGAAGTTGGAACTATACTGTTTCCATAATCAAGATAAATTATATATAATCTTATACTACAATCATACCGATGGCATTTCCAATTTTCATCTTAGATTGTAAACAAAAAATGTTATACTTATAAGAACCGATGATTTAATCCTCTGTGTATAAGCTAAAACTCTATACACTATATCATCTACTATATAAGTAAACAGACACTATAAACGAATATATGATCTAATAAAATTGAATAAATAATTATTCTATAATGAATACTACCTCTTGTCTCTCATTAATATAGTATAGTCTATAGATAGAGTGTAATTCTATCCACCAAAGCGTGGACAAATGAGGTGAAAATATTAGTCTGGGCTATTCATACCTGTTTTTTTGCACGTACGCAATATGCCCAAGAATCCATGCATGTTAATGGTGGCATAGTTTGGAACTTTTTCTTCAGAAACTTTTACAGTAACATGTATACTTTTCCTTGCCAGGTTAATCTTCCTTCTCGATGCCTCCAATTTCTGTTTGCCCATCCTAACAACAACATAAGGATTGCCACTTCTGAAATCTCTAATTAATGGCAAAATTTATATTCCTCCTAGAATACAAATTATCAGAAGATCCAACTCATTCTCCCTTCAAACGGGAATACAAGTTTTACTTGGAAAATACTATTTTTGGGAGAGGGTAATTAATGGTACTTATCTTTCTGTAATAACAAAGAATGAAATATTCTTAAGAATGTTGAAAATCTTACGAAAAATACTTAGTTATAGCAATTGCAGGAAATACCCATAGCTTGACATGTATCAATGATACTATCCTTAAGAATATTTCACCCAATTAATGTGTATCCCACGATTCAGTAAACGCTTCTAATATAAATTAGTAGCATAGAAACTAACAAAGATTTATTTTGATAGAAAATTCAGCATAAAGAAAAAGAGTATTTTATCTCTATACTTTCGTATATATCCACCAAATGAAAGAACATGAATTTATATGGTAGAACAGTACCCATCCTCTGAGAATGGCAACGGCTGGTTTTTTAGATAATAAAGAGGAATAAAGATTGCTTATAAATAGAGATGATAGATGGGAAATAATTGGAATGATAATGGCTGAAAATCAATATCTTTATAGGCTACAAAAATCATGCCTTCTAATGGTACCAATTGTAATAGAATTATAACTAATCAAGATTAGGAATTTAATCACAATAAATATATATTAATAATGTATGAAGAAATGAACCTAGATCATAATATAAATACTTCTTTCTGAGATATTAGAATTATTTTGTAACAATCTTTATCTTTTAAAGGTAGAGAGGTTGTCTTCGGAAGATTCTCGACTCAAGTGAAGTAAATTAAGGTAGTAATGGAAAGGAAAAACGACAATGAAAAAAATATGACAAAAAATATAAAAGCAGTATGGAGCATCTATACAAAGAACTGTAACATCAACAACAAGATGTGATCACCTAAACATAGTGCATAAAGCAAAACACCATCATCTTTTATAAAAGATTCTCGCCATTCAAAGTAAAAATTATTAAAGCTCAAATATATAGAGGTCTTATGCACAGACAAATCCTGCAATTCCGAACTCAAACCTTTGACGAACAACCAGATTCTTTCCTCTTCAATTCTCACAAACTGCGTAGCATATTGAGATAAGGCATGGAACTTAACCTCATAACCAACGACAGTCATATTACCCCGATGAAGAGCCATAACTCATCCTTTTTCCTATCTCTCAAGGTACAAGGCACATACTTCTCCAAAACCAAGGCATGAAACTCTGCCCAAGTCAATGGAGGCAAGATTGACAAACAACATTCCACATAAGCTCTCCACCACTGCTTTGCATCACCCTAATGCTGGAAAGTCACAAACTCAACCCCCTGCTGGTGCGCAATGTCTAATTTATGAAGCCTCTCATAGCAGTTCAAGATGAACTCAAACGCATCCTCACCCTCGGAACCATGAAACACTGAAGGCTTAAGCTTCAAGAACTTGGTCAACATATTATGTTCTATACTAGTCATCACAAATCCAAGCAATGGACGGAACAAGGTGTCAGTGTCCAAGTCCCCATCCACCTTAGGAACAATGATAGAAATAGCCTGGGTGGCTGGAATCTAAGTAGTCTAAACCGTCAAAGTGGCTCCAGTACTTGCCAACCCACTCAGAAAATCTAGTACCTAATGAATAGTCCCAACATTCATAGGGGAAAGGCCTGCTATCCTAGTTTGTATCCTCACTTCTAGTGCAGTATCCTCCTCGATCTCAATCTCAATCTCCTCTTTTACGAGATCTTGGGGTGGGGTTGCTTCCCTTGGTGCATTAACATTCTAAGCTCCACCTTTGGCGGGTGTTGCCCTTCCTTTACCTCTGAACCTGCTCTGCCCCTACCTCTCCCTATGCCTCTTCCATGTCCTCTCCCTGCGAGCTAAGTCTCTTTCTCTGCCGCTGGAGCTACCACCCTTGCGCCATTGTATGAAACCCCAAATATTTCTAAGCTAAGGCCCGAACCACTCTTTATTTTCATGTAAGGTCATATCGGGTGATTATTAAATTGATCATATATGTAACGGTCAATTTTTTAGTGTGAGAATGTATTTGGATATGAATTAAAGTCACACGAACCCCCTAGTACAAAGTTGAGTTGAAAGCTTCCTTACCAATTAGATTTTGAGATAAAATTTTACTTAGGTCAACTTTAAATGATCATATCTCTCAGAAAAAAGTGCATTAGGTGGCCCATGACCTATCACATTAAAGATCTATGAGTCCTCTTTCCAACACCACCAAGTTTGCCTCATTTAAAGTTTGGAGTAAAAAGTAATGACCATTTTACGAGAGACTACTATAACAGAGTTTTCTAAGGCAGTGAACTACGGGACCATTCTACGGGCCGTAGGTTGAACTACGACCCGTACTGGCAAGTCGTAGGAAAAGTTCAGAGAGTCAAATTTTGGGGTCCCTTTCCATTCTATGGGCTGTAGGGACTTCTACGGGCCGTAGATTGGACCCGTAGAATGAACTTTTGAGCCGAAAATCGAGTATAACTTCTATAGATTAGATCTATGATCCGTAGAAACTTCTACGGGTCGTAGATTTGACCCGTAGGATGAAATTGTAAACCTTAAAAGCCAATGTGAATTCCATGTATGGGATCTACGGCTCGTAGAACAAACTACAAGCCGTAGGTGTCCCCGTGGATGTTTTTCATCGACTGTTAAAGAGGGTTAGTTCAATTTTTTCCCACCCCTTCTAAACCCAAACCCCGATCTTTTTACACCAAAAACAAGGTTCTAAATATTATCAATCGACCCTATTACTATCATTAACTCTTCCAAGTCTTAGAGCAAGGATCCTAGAGAAGAAAGCTAGGGTTTTCAACCGTTCTTCCAATTTGGCCAAGAACTTTGTTCTTCAAGGTATGTAACGCTATTCATAGTTTTGGACTAGTTCGTCCTCACGCCCTACATCTAAATTCAATTAGTAGTAAGTTGAATCTAGGGTTCTGCCTCAGTTTTATGAAATTCCTACCTTATGAGATTTCGATAGTTCATGCATTGAACTTCTTGAATTATTGTTCATGCTTGTCGCTCCACATATACCCTATTTATTGAATCTTGGTCAAATCATTTTTAATTAGTAAGTTCCTTACATTGATTTTGAAAACTGGAGATAGTTTAAGAGAAACATTTTAAGCATGGTTTTCAAAGAGAATTTAAGGGGAATTGAGTGGTTTCGAAAGTGTCATTTTTACCTTGAAAAGAGAACACTATTTTCAGAAAAGTACAGAGAGTTTTCAGAGTAATTCAGAAGTACTTAGTACAGCTTTAGTCACTTCTTAAAGAAGTTTTGAGAAATTATCTCGACTCAGAGAATATTGTGTGTGAGAGTTATATATATTTTTGGGAGTAGTATTGAGCATCGATATGGGGTAAGAGTTTAGACAACTTGAATCTCATAAACTACGTAGCCAACATGGATTAGGATCATACCGACATTCGAAAAGCTCCACATTGCCTCAAGAAGGCCTTTTTAGTGGATCCTCAGTTCAGTTGTGCTCTATACTCCGGCAAGGTATAGGATGGCTCTGGCAATGTGGGTAAGACGTTGTATCATCACAAGGCTCATAGTGATGGTTGTCAATTAGAGAAACTCCCTAAGAAAGTAAAGTGTAATTAGACATACATACATATATATATATATTTCAGTTCAGTTCTGTGTTCGCTATTATTGCATCTTATTTGTGAAGCTTAAATAATTGTATCTCATGTTTATGCTTTACTTCAATTGAGTTATATTTCTGCCTCTCAGTTCAGTTATTGTTTCACTCAGTCATATTACATACTTGTACATTCAATGTACTAATATCGTTTGACCTGTATCATTTTATGATGCAGATACAAGTGTTCAGGATCATCAATAGGCATTTCATTGAGATTAGCCAGCCATTCGTCAGCTTTTGGTAAGGCCTCCTACCTTTTGGAGGACTCCAGTCTTTAGTTTACTTTAAGTAATTGTTTAAGGTTGTCGTGGGTCTTGTTTCGACTCCTATCTTAAAACAGTAGAGGCTTTATAGATAGATAGTATTGAGAGTTTTTCAATATTGCTATTCAGATGTTTTGTTAAAACTATTACTATTTTCATTTAGTCTTTTCAAACAGTTTAATTGAGTACTTTGACTTAATTATTTATTTCAGTTTTAAAGTCTATATCTGTTTGAGTCAGTCTTTTGCTAAGTAGTCTGCCAGGCCAAGGGTTTGCTTAGGGACCAACAATGGTTCTTGAGTGCCGGTCCCGTCTAAGGTATAGGCTCGATGTGTGACAAACTTGGTATCAGAGCCAGGTTTCAAGAGTCCTAGGGTATCTATGAAGCCGTGTCTAGTAGAGTCTTTCTTATCGGTGTGAAGCGCGCCACATCTATAATGAGGAAGCTAAGACATTTAGGAACTTTTCACTTTCTTGTTACTCTTGTTCGTACGATATTGTTCAACTCTATAATAGTTTCTTCTAACTTGTGCTTATGTGTGCCTTTTCAGATCATGCCTCCACGAAGAGCTGTTCGAGGACGTCCTTCTAGGAGAACTGCTAATCCTCAAGGTCCAGAAGCTCCCAATGCACCAAAAGTGCACCCCCTTCAGAGAGATATTACCAATGCTGAGTTCAGGAATGCTATTCAGATACTAATTCAGGTTATGGTAAATCAGGTTGGTCAGCAAGGAATGGGTCGTCAGGATGTGGCTGATACATCTAGAGTTTGAGAGCTTTTGAGGATGAATCCCCCGAGGTTTACTAGGTCAAATATCAATGAGGATCTAAAAAACTTCGTGGATGAGCTTCAAAAGGTGTTTGAGGTCATGCATGTTGCTGATTCTGAGCATGTGGAGTTGGCTACATACCAGGTCAAGGATGTTGCAAGGCTATGGTACGACCAGTGGAAAAAGACTAGGGGAGAAGGTGCACCACTCTTAGGTTGGATTGTGTTTGAGAATTCTTTATTGGGGTGCTTCTTTTCCCGAGAGCTAAAGAAAGCAAAGGTAAGAGAGTTCCTTAATCTAAAGCAAGAGTCTATGAGTGTGCAGGAGTACAACCTTAAGTTCACCCTATTGTCTCGCTATGCTCCGGAGATTATGGCTGATATGAGAAGCAGAATGAGTTTGTTCATTTCGGGACTTTCCCGCCATACATGTAAGGAGGGGATGTGATGACTCAAAAATTGACGTGATGGCACTTTTCTATTCCCATCAAGATAAGTGAGCCTCAACCCAATGAAAATGAAAGAAAAACAAAAATAAATAAAGTGAGAACAAGGCAAAGGCGGAAAACTTATTCATTCTAAACAACACCCCTAAACCTGGTTGTCACGTGTACAAGCCACTAAAGAAAATACATAATTCGAAAGATAAATACAAGTCTCAAATGTCATTGCTTCTCAAATAGAACAAAGCATAATAAAAGGAAAAAGAAGGCCCACCGAAGTGACAAGCAGATACCTCTTCAAGTCCTGGAGAAGCCTCGAAATCAGAAGAAGGAGAAAGAAATCACATAGGTCCGGGCTCAGAACTTACACGAGTGTAGAAGCAAGGAGTGAGTACCACCAACATGGTACCCAGCAAGAAACCTAATAAACTAGGCAACCTAGCTAAAATGAATACTCATTTTCATCCCAATCGAACCTCCACAAACTACAACCTGCACAGAAATTAGTCCAACCTAACAGTTCTACAATAAACAAGTTTCAAGGCTCAAAGATCATAGACCAAGAGTCACAATTCAACAACCGAGATGTATCAAAATATTACTCTCATGTACAAGGAATTTCAATACAGAAATAGCAACATGTTCAACTCATATATCAAATAAACCAATCAAACACGTCAAATGGCTCAATCATATGCATCAAATAATTCAAAATGTATGCACAAAGTAGATTGATCATAAAGTCAACATTGGCTGAAACCATTTCCCACAATGTCACTAGCCGGAACCATTTCCCTTCGGCTTTCACATTATTTCACTTGCTGGAACCGTTTCCCTTCGGCATTTAGATCACTAGCCGGAACCATTTGCCTTCGGCTTTTATCACGAAATAGCACTTGCTGGAACCATTTCCCTTTGGCATTTATATCACTAGCCGGAACCATTTCCCTTCGGCTTTTATCAAAAAATAGCACTTGCTAGAACGATTTCCCTTCGGCATTTATATCACTAGCCGGAACCATTTTCCTTCGTCTTTTATCAATTTTCTCATCACGGTATTCATTAAACAATGCATACAAGCAAGATAACACCACACGGAGAGACAACAATTCAAATCACACAAGTCCACTTTCATGCATTCAAGCAATTCACCAACCAAATCAATAGGGTCACAACAAGGTAATTCACAAACATGATCATTAGGAAGCCTTTTCATTTTCCCCTTTTTGTTGGTTACATTAATCAAGTGGAACAAATAACCCTTCACCTCATTCTTGATTACTCCCCATCACATAGGCAATGAAGATAAATAAATAATTCAACCAAATTGCAAAGTTCAAGAGATCACTTGCCTCAAATCAATCAATTTATCACTCTAAGAGTTGAGTCTTCCCCTTTGGAATCACTTCCAAAGCCACAAAATCTATAATAATCAAGTATTCACAATCATCTTTCGAAAATCACAATACCCACATCAATTCTCTTGAAAATTGGGTCAATCAACACAAAACTCAATTCCAAAAATTAGGTTTGAATCTGAAATTTAATACTTGAAAACATTACTCAAGGCTTTAGGAACTCATTAGAGAAAATCATTTCGAAAAATGGAATAAAACCAGTTTAAAATCACTATTTTACTAATTTCTTGGGTTCATGAAGAAAACCCCAAATTTCTCATTTCAAAAGCTTGTTTTGAACACATAAATCCATAAATAACAATGGGAAATTGAAGATTTAGAGTTAAGAATCGTTACCCAAAAGCTTTTCCTCGAAAATCTGGACCAATTCACCACCCCAAAGCTCCCAAAACTCAAAAATGGTGAAATGGTGTTGAAACCCCGATTTTAGGAAAAACATTCTGCCCAGGTCTTAGATGGTCATCGCGATCGCGACCCAGATTCACGCGATCGCGATGAGTAAAACAGTCAACTCATTAAAATTCACCATTGCGGTCACGACAAGACCCACACGATCGCAATTCACCTCAGATTAATGCTACGCGATCGCGATAAAGGAGCTTCACGATCGCGATGACCAAAATGGTCATGCACAAGAACCAGAAAACCAGCTAACTCAAAAATCATAGAAATGACCCACATGATCTGTTCGGAACCCCGTACACACAAATCATATATGCAAATCAATTGTACTCGACGTTCCGGACCCAATGAAACCGTCAAAACACATATCTGAGGTCTCCTTGACCCGACATCCATGAAAATCATAAGATACTAACTCAACGTCTAATAAGGCTTAGACAAGCTCGAGTCCTCATAAAAATCAACCAAGACCACTCCTCGGCCTAAAATCATTCCTTGAAACCAACGAAAATCTTGGGATTTGGATCCGAGCATCCAAACCCCAAATGATGATCAAAGTCAATCCAAATGCTAAATTTCCATAATTTCATAACTTAGGACCTTAGCATCGCGATCGCGATGACCAAAATGGTCATGCACGGGAACCAAAAAACCAGCCAACTCAAAAATCATCGAAAGGACCCTCAAAATTTGTTAAGAACCCCGTACACACAACCATATATGCAAATCAATTATACTCGACGTTCTGGACCCATGGAACCGTCAAAACATGAATTCGAGTTCTCCTTGACTCGACATCCGTGTAAATCACAAGAAACTAACTCAATGCCTAATAAGGCTAAGACAAGATCGGATCCTCACAAAAATCAACCAAGACTACTCATAGGCCTAAAATCATCCTCTGAAACCAATGGAAATCTCGGGATTCCGATCCAAGCATCCAAACCCTGAATGATGACCAAAGTCAATCCAAATGCTAAATTTCCCCAATTTCACAACTTAGGACCTCAGCACAGTGATCGCGATGACCAAAATGGTCATGCACTAGAACCAGAAAGCCAGCCAACTCAAAAATCATTGAAAGGACCCTCGGGATTTGTTTGAAACCCTGTACACACAAACCATATATGTAAATCAATTATACTCGACGTTCCGGACCCAATGGAACCGTCAAAACATGAATCCATGGTCTTCCTGACTCGACATCCGTGAAAATAATAAGAAACTAACTCAATACCTAATAAGGCTAAGACAAGCTTGGTCCTCACAAAAATCAACTAAGACCACTCCTAGGCCTAAAATCATCCCCCGAAACTAAAGAAACTCTCAGGATTCCAATCCGAGCATCAGAACCCCGAATGATGACCAATGTCAATCTAAAGGCTAAATTTCCACAATTTCACAACTTAGGACCTCAAATCCTCAAAACGACTCCAAATCTTAAATTGACAACTCTCATATATCAATTTTTGCATTCTGGAACTAATAGAATTGACAAAATTCCATTCCTACACGCGAAACTCCAAAAGACTCCGAAAACCACTTTTAAGCAACTTAGCCTTCGAAAACACAAACTTACTCAAATTCTCAACTTTTCCCTCAAAGTTTGAAACCAACTTTCCAACTCAAACAAGAAACAACTCGGGGTCAATATTGGGAAATTAAAATGGTAATTTCACAAAAATACCAAAAATGACCAAGCATGTCATTACAGGGGAAGGTGGCTATGTTGATAGGGGACATAGATATAGCTAGACTTATGATTCATGTGCAGCAGGTGGAGGAGGATAAGATGAAGGATAGGGAAGAGTATCGAAGTAAGAGGGCCAAGACAACAAACCATGAGTCCAGCTAGCAGAAGACTGGAAATGGGAATCGGTCATCCTTTCAGCAGAGGTCATCTGGATCTGCTCCATCATCAGCTAGTGCGCATGCACCCCAAAATAGGAATAATCACTGAAACCAAAATTCTTAGAATTTTTGAGCTTAGGATTCTCAGTCTCATAGAAGCGTGGCTTATGGGTTTCGGAGCCCACCTTGTGATAAGTGTGGTAGGACCCATCTTGAAGAGAGTCGTGATGGCACAAATGGTTGTTTTAAGTGTGGTCAGACAAGCCACTTTCAGAGAGATTGCCTAAAGGGGAGGCACGGTAATGGGGGAAATAGAGCCCAATTGTCTGTATGCTATAGTCGCCAGGATCAGCAGAACTAGCCAGATGTTGTCACTGGTATGCTTAAAGTCTTTTCTATTGATGTTTATGCCCTACTTGATCTAGGTGCGAGTTTTTGTTTTATGACTTCTTATGTAGACATGAGGTTCGGCATTTCCCCCAAATAACTTCTTGAGCCCTTCAGTGTTTGCACACCTGTCTGTAAGTCTATTGTAGTAGAAAGAGTCTATCGTGATTGTACCATCTCTGGCTATCACAAAGACACCAGGGTTGACTTAGTTGAGCTAGGCATGGTGGATTTTGATATTATTCTAGGTATGGACTGACTTCATGCTTGTTATGCCTCATTCGATTGTAGAACTCGAGTAGTCAAGTTTAAGTTTCCTAATTAACCAGTTATAGAGTGGAGGAGTAGTTCATTAATGCGTAAGGTTCGTATTATTTCATACCTTAAGGCCAGAAAGTTAGTTTGTAAGGGGTACAACTATCACTTAGTATGAGTTAATGATTCTAGTGTTGAGACACCACCTCTTCAGTTAGTCCCAGTCATGAGTGAGTTCCCAGAAGTCTTTCCAGATGATCTTCCCGGAGTGCCTCCTAAAAGAGAAATAGACTTGGAAACAGATATTCTTCTCGACACTCGGCCCATTTCTTTTCCACCATATATAATGTCTCTAGCTGAGTTAAAAGAGTTAAAAGAGCAGTTGAGAGATCTTCTTGATAAGGGCTTCATCCGACCAAGTGTCTCACCTTGGGGCACTCTAGTCTTATTCGTGAGGAAGAAAGATGGTTCCCTTAGGATGTGTATTGATTACCACCAGTTAAATAAGGTCACCATAAATAATAAGTATCTCTTTTCGAGAATTGATGAGCTTTTTGACCAACTTCAGAGTGCCACTTGTTTTCTAAGATAGACCTCAGATCTGGCTATCATCAGTTAAAAGTGAGAGAAAGTGACAACCCGAAGACAACATTCAAGACCCACTATGGTCATTATGAGTTCCTTGTTATGTCCTTTGGTTTGACTAATGCTCCTACATTATTCATGAATCTCATGAACAGAGTATTTAATAAGTATTTGGATATGTTTGTTATCGTGTTCATCGATGACATCCTAATCTACTTAAGGAATGAGGAGGATCATGCCAATCATCTAAGAATAGTCTTCCAAACTCTCAAGATCGAGAGTTATATACGAAGTTTTCTAAGTGTGAGTTCTAGCTTGAGTCTGTGTCGTTCTTAGGCCACATCGTGTTTGGCGAAAGAATTCGAGTCGGCACTCAGAAAATTGAGGCAGTGCAGAATTGGCCCAAACCCACATCCCCAACTGATATAAGGAGTTTCTTGGAGTTGGCAGGGTACTATAGAAGGTTCTCGAGTGGTTATCATCTATTTCATCCCCATTGACTAAGTTGACTCAAAAGACAACTAAGTTTCAATGGTCTGAAGCTTGTGAGCAAAGTTTTCAAGAATTGAAAACTTGGTTAACTACTGCTCTAGTGTTGACCCTATCAGAGGGAACAAAGAGTTTTGTTGTCTATTGTGAAGCATCTAGAGTGGGGCTTGGTTGTGTCTTGATACAGAATGGTAAGGTTATAGCCTATGCTTCCAGTCAGCCTACGATTCACAAGAGAAACTACCTGACTCATGATCTCGAATTGGTAGCAGTAGTTTTTTCTCTAAAGATATGGCGTCATTATCTCTATGGTGTTTTTGTGGATGTGTTCACCGACCACAAGAGTCTTTAGTATGTTTTCAGTCAGAAAGAGCTTAATCTCAGACAAAGAAGGTGGTTAGAGTTACTCAAGGATTACATTATGAGTATCTTCTATCACCCATGTAAGGCTAACGTTGTTGCTGATGTCTTGAGCATGTTGTCCATGGGGATTCTGCTCATGTCGAGGAAGGCAAGAATGAGTTGGCTAAGGAATTTCACAGACTTGCACGTTTGGAAGTCCGTTTGTTAGATTCCAGTGAAGGTGGAGTTGTTGTGATGAATGGGGTTGAATCATCATTAGTATCAGACGTGAAGGAGAAGCAAGACAAAGACCCCATCTTATTTGAGCTAAAGGCAAATGTTCATAAGCAGACGGTGATGACTTTTGAACAAGGGGGAGATGGTGTGTTGAGATATCAATGTAGATTGTGTGTTCCAAAGGTGGATGAGCTCCAAGAGAAGATCATGGCAGAAGCTCATAGTTCTAGATATTCGATCCATCTAGGTTCTACAATGATGTACCACGACTTGAGAGACGTCTATTGTTGGAGTAGTATGAAGAGGTGTATTGCAGATTTTGTTGCTAAGTGCCCAAATTACCTCAAGTCAAGGTTAAACACCAAAGGCCATGTGGTATGGCTAAGAACATAGCTCTTCCGGAATGGAAATGGGAGATGATTAATATGGACTTCATTACTGGCTTGTCGCGATTTCGTAGGTGCATGATTTGATTTGGGTGATTGTAAATCGAATGACTAAATCAACCCATTTCTTGCCAGTAAAGACTACCAAATCAGAAGGAGATTATGCCAGTTTATACATTTGTAAGATAGTCTGACAACATGGAGTTCCGTTGTCCATCATTTCAGATAGGGGTGAAAAATTCACCGCTTACTTTTGGAAGTCGTTTCAGAAAGGTTTGGATTCGTAGATAAACCTTAGTACTGCTTTTCATCTCCGACAGATGGTCAAGAAAAACGCACAATTCAAACCTTAGAGGATATGTTGAGAGCATGCGTGTTGGATTTCAAAGGAAATTGGGATAACCACTTGCCTCCTATAGAGTTTACATATAATAGCAACTATCACTCTAGTATTTATATGGCTCCTTACGAGGCTCTGTATTGGCGAAGGTGTAGATCTCCTATTGGCTGGTTTGAGGTTGGTGAAGCTGAGTTGATTGGACTAGACTTAGTTCATCAATCTATGGAAAAGGTGAAAATAATCCAAGAGAGGTTGAAAACAGCGAAGAGCCGTAAGAAATCCTATACAGATGTTAGGAGAAGAGATTTGGAGTTTGAGGTTAATAATTGGGTCTATTTGAAGGTTTCACCCATGAAGGGTGTTATCAGATTTGGTAAGAAAGGAAAGCTCAGTCCCCGATACATTGGTCCTTACAAGATATCCAAGAGAGTTGGTAATGTAGCTTATAAGTTGGAGCTACCGCTAGAGTTAGCAATAGTTCATCCAGTATTTCGCATCTCTATGCTAAAGAAGTGTTTGAGTGATCCTTCACTTACTGTGCCTACCGAGAATATTGGTATTAAGGGCAACCTATCTTATGAGGAGATTCTCGTTCATATTCTTAATTGTCAGGTTCGCAAGTTGAGAACCAAAGAGGTTGTATCAGTCAAGGTCTTATGGAGAAGTCAGTTTATTGAGGAGGCAACTTCAGAAGCTGAGGAGGATATGAGAACTAGATACCATCATCTCTTTTCCTCCGATTTAGTTCCAGTCCAAGATATTAACTCTTCCTAAAGTACTCATTTAATTCAGTCCCTTCTTCAGTGTTTTGAGTTCATGAGTTTTATGTGTATTTTGCATATAATTGGGCTGTTAAACATTTTCTTGCCTTTTCCATGTTCAGTTCATCCATCATTCGAGGACGAATGATTCCAAGGGGGACAATTGTAATGCCCCGAAATTTTTTAAGCTAAGGCCCGAACCACTACTTATTTTCATGTAAGGTCGTATCGGGTAATTCTTAAATTGATCATATATTAAAGGTCAATTCTTTAGTGTGGGAATGAACTTGGATATGAATTAACGTCACAAAAACCCCCCAAGTACAAAGTCGAATCGAAAGCTTCCTTACCGATTAGATTTTTAGATAAAATTCTACTTAGGTTAAATTCAAACGATCATATCTCTGAGAACAAAATGAATTAGGTGGCCCATGACCTATCAAATTAGAGCTCTATGAGTCCTCTTTCCAACACCACCAAGTTTGCCTCATTTAGAGTTCGTAGTAAAGAATTATGATTATTATATCAGACACTACCACAACAGAGTTTTCTGAGGCAGTGAACTACGGGACCATTCTACGGGCCATAGGTTAAACTACGACCCATATTGGCTACTCATAGGAAAAGTTCAGAGAGTCAAATTTTGGGGTCCCTTTCCTACAGATCCATTCTATGAGCCGTAGGGACTTCTAGGGGCCGTAGATTGGACCCGTAGCATAAATTTTGAGCCGAAAATCGAGTATAACTTCTACGGATTGGATCTACGATCCGTCAAAACTTCTACAGGTCATAGACTAGACCCGTAGGATGAAATTGTAAACCTTAAAAGACAACGTGAATTCCACGGATGAGATCTACGGCCCGTAGAACAAACTATAAACCATAGATGGCCCCTTGAATGTTTTCACCAGCTTTTAAAAAGGGTTAGTTCAGTATTTTCCCACCCCTTATAAACCTAAATCCCAATCTTTTTACACCAAAAAAAAAGTTCTAAACAGTATCAGTCGACCCTATTACTCTCATTAACACTTCCAAATCTTAGAGCAAGGATCCAAGAGGAGAAAGATAGGGTTTTCAAACGTGCTTCCAATTTCGCCAAGAACTTTGTTCTTCTAGGTATGTAAGGCTATTCATAGTATTGGACTAGTTCGTCCTCACACCCT
This sequence comes from Solanum appendiculatum, assembly GCA_018342035.1. Lineage (NCBI taxonomy): Eukaryota > Viridiplantae > Streptophyta > Magnoliopsida > Solanales > Solanaceae > Solanum > Solanum appendiculatum. The sequence goes on along the minus strand of JAGDQO010000599.1, from coordinate 837,543 downwards.
ACATCTAAATTCAGTTAGTAGTAAGTTGAATCTAGGGTTCTGCCTCAGTTTTATGAAATTCCTACCTTATGAGATTTCGATACTTTATGCATTGAATTTCTTGAATTATTGTTCATGCTTGTCGTTCCACATGAACCCTATTTATTGAATCTTGCTAAAAGCATTTTGAATTACTAAGTTCCTTACATTGATTTTGAAAACTAGAGATAGTTTAAGAGAAAGGTTTTAAGCATGGTTTTCAAAGAGAATTTAAGGGGACTTGAGTGGTTCCGAAAGCGTAATTTTTACCTTGAAAAGAGAACACTATTTTCAGAAAAGTATAGAGAGTTTTCAGAGTAATTCAGAAGTACTTAGTACAACTTTAGTAACTTCTTAAAGAAATTTTTGAGAAACTATCTCAACTGATTAAATATTGTACGTGAGCAATTCAGTTATATAAATATTTTTGAGAGTAGTATTGAGCACCAATATAGGGTAAGAGTTCAGACAACTCGAATCCCATAAACTACGTAGCAAGCGTAGGATAGGATCGTACCGACATTTGAACGACTCCACATTGCCTCAAGAAGGACTTTTTAGTGGATCCATTAGCTCAGTTGCGCTCTATACTCTGTAAGGTATAAGACGGCTCTGGCAACGTGGGTAAGATGTTGTATCATCACAAGGCTCATAGTGATGGTTTTCGGTTAGAGAAACTCCCTAATAAAGTAAAGAGTAATTGTATATATATATTTTAGTTTAGTTCAATATTCACTATAATTGCATCTTATTTGTGAAGCTTAAATAATTTTATCTCATGTTTATGCTTTAGTTTACTTCAGTTGAGTTATATTTCAACCTCTCAGTTCAGTTATTGTTTCACTCAGCCATATTACATACTCAAACATTCAATGTACTAATGTCATACTATAATGATCCTCCAGGTCATTTCTGTGTTAATGCCTTCTTTTTGTCGTTTAGAGCATTCATGTAGTGACCCCAAGTCATTTATGACTTGCTGGCATGACTGTTCGGTTGCCTGGTCGTTCGTTTGGGTTTTATGCCTGTTTTTCTTTTTTGGAGTTTTTGAACCTTGAAAAGTTGATTTCGGTCATAAGTTCAGGTAAACGACCTCAGATAAGAATTATGACAGTTCCATCAGATCCGGAGCGGCCAAATTAGGATAGAAGCATGGTTTACCCGAGTCCCGGGGTCTTTGATTTGATTTTGGGGCCAGTTAGCTCTTTAGCCTTTGAAATTTGGTTTAAGGTTGACTTCGGTCAACATTCTTGGAGAATACGCTTGGATGGAGATTCCGACAGCGAGGTTAGTTCCAGAATGCCGATTTTGGTCTAGAACGACCTTTCGAGAATTTCCAGAAGCTTCCGACCTAATTTTGAAGCCCCCGGTAGAAGTTGGCTAAAATGACTCATTGGGTGTGGGACCCACTTTTTGTCGAAACAACCTCGTATGGAAATTTTGACTGCGCCATTAAGTCTGGAATATCAAATTTAGTGGGGTAGCATATTTGGTTTATTTTCATAGGGTCCCGAACGAATTTCGAGGGTTCGTTCGGACACTTTGAAAAATAGCAAAAATCTAGTTTCTGGTGCAGACCTTTAGCGACTAGAATTTACACTTTTAGTTACCAGAAATGGTTTTTAGCGACCAGTTTCGGGTTTTATAACCCAGAAATTTCAGCTTTCAGCCCTCATTTTCAAATGGCGATTTCTCCCTCATCCGAGCTCCGATTTGAGAGATTCGAAGTCCTATATGATCGTGATATTGTGGCTACGTGGTGGAGTGATCGGATTGTGTTGGTGAACCCTCATTTGAGGTGAATTTCAGCTCGAAGCTGCTGCCCATCATCTCTTTGGTGATTAATTTATGATTTCTTCTTCATTTTAAAACTTCGATATCTCGAGTTCTAGAGCTTTGTTTTGGGTAATTCGAAGTCCCAGGTGCTCGGAATCTTGTTGGATTCGTGGGTTTTTGGTCTTTTAGCATTGGGTGTCCCTCGATTTCCATGAATTCGAGTTGTTAGTTGCTTTCTTGGCCTATTTATGTAAAGTTTTGCTTTTTGTTGTTGTTGGTTGTTTGGAGCAGATCCGAGCCCTGATGGGTGATCCATTTTGGGATTCAAGTTCAGGGAAGGATTTGGGACCTTTTCACGGAGTCAATTCCAAAAAATCCGGAGTGGGTCCCATTTTGCTCGATTTAACTCCAAAATTAGTCTTTCTCCGATTTTATTGATTTTAGTGTCTAAACGACCGTATTGACATTGTGATTCTATTTTTGATAGCTTGGCTGCAGTCTGAGGTCGTACAGAAGGGAAAATCTCTGATTGAATGACTTGGAGCGTTTGTGATCGGCTTTTTGGTAGGTCACGACTTCCCTTCCTTCTAGAATGAGCTTGAATGTGTAATTGCTGGTTTATATTTGTGAATCTGGGGTGGTTGGCTAGTGTTGTTTCCCTTATTCCCCGATTCTTTAGTTTGGAGTTGACTGTTGGGTTGTTATGAGCTAGTATCATGCTATAGTTTGGGTTGTTGACTTGATTGGTTTAATTTTTGTATTGTGGGTTATCTGATGTTGCATGAGTGGGACCGGGTTCTTTCCCTCCGTGATTGGCTGATTATTGTGATTCTACCTTAGAATAGACTTTATATTATTGACATAGTCCCATGTACTTGGTTGACTTGAGTATGTATTCGACGTCGATTCGGATGAACTAGATCCTTATAGACTGGTATAGTAGACTTGGGTCTGATAGTATGAGCCTTAATATAGGCATTTTCATGGCTTCCGGACCTTCCGATTCTTTCTCCCTTATCTCTGCGATTCTTGGGATGCTGCCGGAAGATGTCGCCGTTACGCCGATTGTCGATTGAATTGTGATAGGCCGGGAGCCTTCAGTTGATATACCTGTGAGGGCGGCGGCCCGTGATGTTTAGTCTGGCGTGGTATGGTTGGTATTGACTTTATCTAGTTTTGTGTTGAGGATATGTGGGGAGTGGACGGCGATCCACGATATATGGGTTATTTGAGGTCCTCTCCAAAGTAGACATAAATGGTACACTCGTCTGGGTGGGTCAATGCCCAAGGAGTGGTAGATGGTACACTCGCCTTGCTAGGTCAATGCCCCCGGAGTGCTAGATGGTATACTCGTCTGGCTGGGTCAATGCCCACGGAGTGGTAGATGGTACATTCGTCTGGCTGGGTCAATGCCCCCGGAGTGGTAGATGGCACACTCGTCTGGCTGGGTCAATGCCCTCGGAGTGGTAGATGGTACACTCGCCTGGCTGGGTCAATGCCCCCGGAGTGTTAGATGGCTCACCTAGCTGGTATGGGCTGGGCCCAAGGCGATGCCCCTGGAGTGATAGCCTATTTGGATAGTTGGATACCGGGTTATTTAGAGGGGTCGGCGTACCCCCCACCCTTTTTGCAGTACTCGACTGGCTGAGTTCATGCCCCCGGAATAGCTTGCTGGATTGGTGTATTGCTTTGGGAAGTCAAACTTTTGGTCGGTTCAGAGTTCTGTTCCTTGATCTTGTAGTTCTAGCTTTTCAGTGTACCTGTCGAGCTTATGGGGGTCCATTCGGGTTTTTACTTAAACTTACGCACGAGTGTGCCCAGCGGTTATGGGGGGCCCAACTGGGTTTAGTGTAGCTATCCTCAGTTTACATTTCGTTTTCTCTGTTTCCATTCTGTTGACTTCTGTTGTTGTTGATTCTATCTTGTCTGCCTGTTTTTACCTTTCTTGCTCAGTTGGCCTATGATGCCTACTGGGTACCCATGCTACACTCCGCATATATTTTTGTGATGCAGGTCCGAGCACTAGTTATCAGCGTTGAGATCAGGCCTGCAGCTGTCAGTTCAGAAGACTAGGGTGAGCACATGGTGTTCTGGGATCACCTGTCTCCTTCTGTATATATGCATTTTTGCTTGTCTTTTGTTTTCGAGACAATTGTTTCTGTGGTCCACTTTTGGGACTTGTACTCTTGTTAGTAGTTCTGTACATGTGACTTTTAGATTTTGGGTGTTATACCCCATTTAACTCGCGCTAAATAGTGTATAACATTTGGGTGATTTCCAAATTATTAACTAACTAAAGAAGTCACCACCTAATTATGTAAGGGTAAATTAGAACACCTAAATATTAACTAATGATGCTAAAGTTGACTTCATTTTAAGGTCTACTAAACATAAAATTCTAAGTAAAGGTTCTAGTTATCCTAAAGGGAAGGGGTTAAACATCCTTTAAAATTCATTAAACACGATTACCGATCAAACTTAGATTAATAAAAAACAGAATCTAAAATAAATTGTAATTACTTAATCAGCGTTTAAAGAAAACATAAGTTTTCAAGTAAGCAAGAGCTTTTTGCAAACAAATCAAAGGTAAATAAAGGCCAAATTTGCTAAAGTATGCCTTAAGAAAATGAGTTGCAAATTTAGCCACTTCTATATACAAAAGAAAGAAAGAAAGAAAAAAGGTTATAAAATGAACCAAGTGATAAAAAAATTGAAAAATTCACAGGCTTTGATTAATCAAAAGAAATCTTATACTTCTTATTTTTTAAAAAAAGTTTTGAAAATTTATTAATTCTTAAGCTAGTGTAAAAATAGGTAAATGATTTTACAAATAAATTGACATAACATAGAAAAATTTGACACTCGTGAATTAGTCCTATTTTAACCGTGCTTCCCCCAACCCAAATTACTATTGGTATTAAAAGGTCAAAATTCTAAAGTGATCAGTAATGAATAAAAGGAGACAATACAACTAATGATTCTAAACAAGGAAATAAAGACAACTAACAATATATATAAAAATAAATGCAGCAAATGTTTTTCTCCTCCTCTCTTCCTTTTGGCCTTGTTAGGATGTTTTCGAGGGAGTGAGAGACATAAGTGAAAGAGGGGGAGATACACGTTTCAAGTTTATCGGTGATATCGAGCCTCAGAATGAGACTTCTTGTGGCAGTGAGAGTCTTTGTGAAGACTCCATTTTTGTTCCCAAGTTCATGCAAATAAAAAGAGAATAAAAGGATTAGTAAGACGATTCAATCGAGTAAATTAGATATAAAACCAAGTAAAGTCATACAATAAAGATACTTCCTAAAACAAGAAATTATGCTAGCATCGAACAAAATTATCACTTTCGCAATTAGCGACTTTTGAACCAAACCCACATCAGCTATTATAATGTGTTTTAAGTGCAATATAATACTCAATTCCATCAGATTTTAAATAAGAAAATTATCTTTATAAGATGTAAATGAAATCAAACAAGATACGCTTGGATTCTATACACACCAATTATTAAAAGCTTAAAAGAAAACTTATACACACATATGCTAACGGAACAGGAAAGGAGTTTGAAACTTCACATTTTATGGGAGTAGAAATATACAAGGAAGCGACACGCCTGCAATGCTTTATATTTTTAAAAAGAAAATGCATGATTTGCCATTTTCAACTAAACAAAACAAAACAAGCAATATATCCTTTAAACATGTTCTCTGCATAGGAATATACATAAATACCAAAATGATCATCAACTCGGAACAAAAACTGATGCATACGAACTAAAACGAACTCGTTCTTTAATTCATAATGTCTGAAACAACGCAGAAAATGGCTTCAGATCTCGAACAAAAACACAGACGCATTACTTTGTATTATAGCTAAAACTAAGTTATTTCCTTAGAGCATATATAGATTTTTTTGTCCACAGAGACAAAAACAGAGGAAAAGGGGGCGAAAATCACCTGTAGTGGAGCAGTGAACGTGAGATGCAGGTCTCGGATCTCAAACCGAACTCAACTCGCACAACAAGAAAACAATAGAGCAAGCGAAATATGGATTTGTTATGATTCGAGACCTAACAGAAAACTAAAACGCTAGAGAAAAAAATATTTTTTCAAAGGTTAAAGACAATGGCAAAATGGTCGTTTAAAGAGGATAACGGTGACTGCCAAACTTGTACTTAATGAGGCTTTGATTACAAGTATTTATAGAACAAGAATTAGGGTTCTTGATTTTGAAGTTCAAATTTCGAAAATCATCAAAAGTATCTCTTTAAATCTGAACGTTGGAGCTTCAAATAGACCTCACGTTATTTGGTCAAATGTGACTGAGTTTGTAAGAGTTTTTCTTTGGATTCTTCCCAAAAATTGTGAAGTTTCACCATCATTTTGAAGATAGGCTTCTGTCAAGGACAATAAAGGTGAAAAATCACACCAAAATGGGATGACAAAGTCTGCAATGGCTTGGGGGACAGTTGCTTTGTCAAAGGTGGAAAGAAGAGGAAGAGAGGCGTTTTTTGTTTCAAGACCTAGCTTCTGAATAGATAGAAATTGGGCTGAATATGGCTTAAACATTTGGGCATGTTCAAGGTAAATTGGGCTACATTTGGTATGGACTTGGACAGACTGGATTGTTATTGTTTGAGCTAAAAAAATGGATTTGGACTGAATTCTTTTTGGTCTGATTTAAGGCTTTTGGGCTGAATTTCTTAGCCTTTTCTTTTCTTCTTTTAAATTATTTTGGGTTTCTAACTTAATAACTAATATAATATATATTATATGATGACAAATACTAATTTACAAAATTAAATTATATAATATAGATACAAAATATGAACTTATAATTTTAATAAGTGCAAAACTTGAAATAAGACGATGACAATCGATTATTTAAGAAAACAGATGTAAAAAGCTTATAATAGTATTTTTCATAATAAAACATATAATTTTAGTAGTAATGATAAATAGTCGTTATAGTAAAAATAGTTTTGAAAAATGATAATTTGATACATTATTAATTTAGAAGTTCGAAAATAATGAATTAGAAGAACTGAGGGTCAAAATTGAGTGTCAACATTAGGAGGTGTCTTGTATATATTATTTTGGTTTGATTCCGCTCCAACCTTCTTTTATGTGTTCTTGTTGTAAGCTTCCGCTTGGTTTAGAATTAGTTTACACTCTTAATCCCATTATTGTTAAGTTCCGGGATGGAGTTTGGCTTGCCTACTTGTGGGATGGTAGGCACCATCATGACTTGAGAAATCGGGTCGTGACACATTCAACCAGATACAGGTGTTCAGGATCATCAACAAGCGTTTTGTTGAGATCACCCAGTCATTCTTCAACTTTTGGTGAGTCTTCCTAGATTTCGGAGGACTCCAGTCTTTAGTTTACTTTTAGTAATTATTTAAGGTTGTTATGGGTCTTGTCCCGATGCTTATCTTAAAACAATAGAGGTTTCATATATAGATAATATTGAGAGTCTTTCAGTGTTGCTATTAAGATGTTTTGTTAAAACTATTACTGCTTTCATTCACTATTTTCAGACAGTTTAATTGAGTACTTTGACTTAATGCTTTATTTCAGTTTTAAAGTCTATATCTGTTTGAGTCAGTCTTCCGCTAAGTAGTCTGCCAGGCCAATGATTTGCTTGGGGACCTGCAATGGTTCTCGAGTGCCGACCACGTCTAGGGTGTAGGCTCGGGGTGTGACACATTATGTCCTGTATCAACCATCTGTGGATAGAAGAGTGAAAGAGGTTAGCTACCAATTTGGATAATCAAATACCAATTGGAATCAAGTATAGAATGAAGGAAGAAAGAAAGAGAATTTCATAAAGTCATGTAGCCTCTTATAGAAAAGTACAAACATCTCTGTACCATTCCGCAGGACTCTACTAGACTCGTTTTAGTATGATGAGATCAACGAACCTAGGTCTCTAATAACAAGTTTATCACAACCCAGACCGTCATAAGTGGCACCCACACTAAACAACCTGGTTGGAGAACCAAAACTAACTTGAAATCAACCAAACACCATTTAACCAAAACCATGTTTATCATGAATAAATTAAAATAGTTTAGACAACTAAAGAATTGCGTCCCCATCAAATTAACTCAATAGTCCAAAACATTTATGCAGAAATAAACCCCTAAGAAGTGAAAGTCGTCATAACCAAAACTCTAAAATAGTCAAGTGGGGATGCAACCCAAAAACTAACATATAAGCTAAAAACTAATGTATGTGTCTGAAAAAATAGACAAGAAAAGTAGAAGAAATCATGGCAGCTCGAAAGATGCAGCTCACCCTTGGATTTGAAATCAAACATCTCTCAACTAAGGTCTCGGATCAGCCATTGGAAGATGTGTTGAACTCAACAAAGAAAAGAACAAGTGCAGCATCAATAAAAAACCATCGTGTACTGGTAGGATCACGCGGCCAGTCCAAGATATGAATGTAAAAAGTTCACCATAAAGCAATAACATAGAACAATGCACATAACAATAATTATCAACCACATAAACTCTCAGTCACATGTCATAAAACAACAATACTTGAATCAACCAATGCATGAAACATGTCTCACATGATTACAAATGCAATACATGATCCTCTCATGGAACCACAATCACATACCTGGTCTTCCCACGTAACCCAAACCAAACAATTAGTGTACCAGCGTGGTACCCTGGCCATCCATAGTTATTGTACTGGCGTGGTATCCAAGTCATCCATAGTTAGTTTACCAGCGAGGTACCCACACCTATCAACAATCATGAACAATCACATAGTAAAATAAACAATACCATTTGAAAACCATAAGTCATAATAACAAGTTCATTGCATGAAATTACTTACATAAATATCAATGTTTTCTGACCATGCATTGCATAAATAATACTACAAAGCAGTAGACATGCATACATACATAAATAAAAAACATACAACCATTACCTACGTCAAATCAAACCTCTTGAAAACTCTAAATAACCCGACAACCATCACTAACTGACAACCATCACTATGAGCTAAGTGATGATACAACGTCTCACCCACGCTGCCAGAACTGTCCTATACCTTGCCGGGGTATAGAACAACCTCAACTAAGTGGATCCACTAAGATCTACCCGAAGGCATAAGGAAATCATCTAAAAAGTATGAATCATGCTGGCATACATGGTTTATGAGGAATTCGAGTTGTCTGAACTCATCCCCATATCGGTACTCAATACTACTCCCAATGATTATATATACTCATGCTCAAGTAGAAATACTCTTTCTCTATTTTTGAGGTAATTACTCAAAAAAATACTCTTGAAGAGGCAATGTCTCAATTATCTCTCAAAACTCCTTTAACTCTTTATAGAAATCAAAGTTCTCTTTCTCACTGTAAAAATGATAAATTTGGAAAATCAATAGTTTTCTAAAACTTTACTCAAAATGTCTCTTTAAACTCTCCTCAAAACTCCTCTCTATTTTCACAGTAAAGTAAAATTTTAGATAATTGTTCGATTCAAGAGGTTCTCAATAATTACTCGATGAGTACTCAAATTATAGGGTAGATGCAGAAAATTAGTCATGAACAATCAACTCAATAAATAGGGTTCATACCGAAATGTAGACATGAACAATATCACAATAGTACTCAATGATATAGATACAATAACTCAAGAATTGAATTAGAATTCAACAATAGGCTTAAGTTGAAATTTCTCAAAAACAAGGAATAAAACCTTAGATTTCTCTTTTATGAAATTCTTATGTGCATAGGGCGTGTGGGCGAACTGGTCCAACACTGTGATAGCCTTACATAGCTGGGAAGAACGAAGTTCTTGGCGAAACTTGAAGAATGTTTGAAAACCCTAGCTATTCTTCTCTTGGAGATCTGCACTGAATCTTCTAAGTGCTAAAGAACGTGAAAGAATAATTTAACACTGTTTAGACTCTTAATTAGGTGTAAAAACATCGTGGGTTAGGCTTAGAAGGGGTGGGAAAAGACTGAACTACCCCTCTTTAAAGCTGATAAAAATTGTCCACGGGACCATCTATGGGTCGTGGTTTGATCTACGGACAGTAGATCCCATCCGTGCAATTGATATTGAATTTTTCAGCTCAAAATTTCATCCTACGGGTCAAATCTACGATCCGTCAAAGTTTCTACGGACCGTAGATCCAATCTGTAGATTGAATACTAAATTTCAGGCTCAAAAGTCCATTTACGGGTCCAATCTACGGCCCGTAGAATGGATCCGTAGAAAAGGGAACCAAAAATTGAGTCTCTAAACTCTTTTTGACAGTTTGGCAGTACGGGTCATCGATTCATTGACGGCACGTAGATAGGAGCCGTCGTTCACAGACTCAGAAAATTCTGATATGACAGTCTCTGGTAAAATGGTCATAACTTTTTACTCCAAGCTTGAAAAAAAGCAAACTTGTTGGAGTTGGAAAGACGACTCAAAGACCTTTAATTTGATAGGTTATGGCCACCTAATTCATTATGTGCTGGGAGATATGATTGTTTGAAGTTGTCCAAAGTAGAATTCTTAGGTCAAAACTCACTCGGTAGGGAAGCTTCCAACTCAACTTTGTGCTAGGGGATTCTAGTGACCTTAATTCATATTCAAATTCATTCCCACACTAAGGAATTGACCTTAGAATCTAAGAATAATTAAGAATCACTCGGTACGACTTTATACGTAATCCAAGAATGATTCGGTCTTAACTTAAAAACATTTCTGGGGTATTATAGTGGATGAGAAGAACTATGCAAAAATATCAGTAAGGCATGTAAATTGGACACTAAAAATGATTTTTTGGTGATCTAATTATGTACTAACTAAATATGTGCTGTGATAACAATGAAATAGAAATTCTTAATAATTCATTGAAGATGTGCTCTAAATAGTTGTGTCTACTTGTGATGACCCTAAAGGTCACTTTTGAAAATTTTTGGAAAATTATTATTTTTACCCCTTTCGATAGTTGCCCCAAGTCATGCTGGATTAGTTTATAAGGTTAGTTTTGTATCGAGATCGAAAAGTGGTGATCTTTGGAAGGTTTAGTGTTTTGAAGACTCTTAAGTTGATATAAGTGGTTTTGGTCAACATCTGAAGCTACGAGTCTCTGAGTGGAATTCCATCCATTCTATCAGCTCCGTAATACAAAATTTGGTTTAAGAATGTTGTCGTTTTCATTTTTGAAATCGTTATGTGGATTTTAGCTCTTAATTTGGAAGTTTAAGTGAAGTTAGGTCAAGAGTTGAGTTTAGTCAATGTTTGGAGTTCGGACGCTCGAATTTAATTTCTGACAATTCTGTTGGATTTAGATGGTGATTTTAGGACTGGGTTAAGGTCTTGGTTAAATTTTCGAAGAGTCTAAGGGTGTTTTGATCTTTTGGAGTAAAAGTTAGTTAGTTGTAGCTTACATGGGTGTCGGGTCAAGGAGATCTCAAAGTTGTTTTGATTGTTCCATTGAGTCTGGAACATCAAGTTTATTTAGGTAGTATATCTGGTTGGTATGCACTATATTCTGAATGAATCTCGAGGGTTCATTCGGTGAATGTTGAGTCTTGGTGTTTTGTTGTTGTTATGGTTGTTTTCTTGTGCCTAATGAACTACTCTTTGCGATCATGACATGTCCTTCATGATCGAGTTGGTGTGGATTCATGTGCTTCATGATCGCGAGAAGGGTTCCATGATCACGAAAGGTCTATTGGTTGTGAATTGCAATCATGCAGGCCCTTGTCCCGATTGCAATGGTCAATTTAATGAGTTGAACAAATCTTCCTCTTTGTTATTGTGTGGGATGGGTGGAGTCTCGTAGAGTAAAGTGACTTGGGCAGAATTCATTTTTCAAAATTGGGGTTTCTTCCCATTTCACTATTTATGGACTTTGGAAACTCAAATTAGGCGATTTTAGTAGGAGTTGTCAAGATTGAACTTTTGGGTAAGTAATTTTGAATCCAAACCTTCATTACCAATTGATTATTTCATGATTTTATCATCTAATCACTAATTTTGAATTCAAACCTTGTGAGTTTTCTAAAATTCTTAAGAGAAATGGAGTTTTAAGCTTAATTTCAACTCGAATTTTGATACGGTTTTCACTAATGAGTTTCAAAACCTTTGGGTATCATGTTTTTATACAAAAAAAATCAATTTTTGATACGGTTTTCACTAATGAGTTTTAGCCCTCGGGAATGGCTTTTTGGATTGATTTGGACCCAATTTCAAAAATCAGCATTATGGATGTTGTTGTTCATGATTTCGTATTGGGATTCTATACTTGATCATGTTTTTTGGATTCACAGACCTATCATAAAGGGAAGGCTCAAGTATTAAGTTGATTTCATTCTCTTTTAAGGAAAGTGGACCTCTTTGACCTTTCATTAAGTGTATTGAAACCTTGTATGCCTTATTATGTGTTTGGGAGTAATGGGGAATGGTGAAGGGCCTCGTATATCATATTTATTATTAGATGTTGCTCGAATATTAGTAATGATCTTGTGGGGTGAAAATGAATTCACTAATATAATAATGTATGATATGCCACGAGTAGTTTGAATGATGATATTGACTCACTTTTGATAATGTGTCATGATTGTATGTGTGGATTTGTTATTGATATGGAATTTATCATCTTCTTATTATTCATGTGAACGTCCTTTTTTTTGCATTGGTTTTGAAACATTATTGTGAGACTTGGATTTTTGGTATGCCGATGAAAAATAGTTTCGGAGATATTATTCTGATTGAAAATGATTTTGGCTATTGATATTTATACTGATGGGAAATGGTTTTGGCGATTGATGATTATGCTGATGGGAAATGGTTTTTATGGATACAAGGATTGATATATCCCTCATGAGTCCCGATCTGCCAGTCATCGGGTGTGTAGTGAAGGCATGGACATATATGCCCCCCATGTACCCGGTCTGCTAGTCAGCGGGTGTGTATCAACAGAACAGGCATGCGTCATTCTATATGACATTGCATTGCATTACATTTGCACTTCATCATCATTCTCGACCTTTATTAGTGAGTTGTTATGCGTGCGTGGCTATTTGAGTTTGAAGGATTATGATGATATTATTGATACTCTATTGTATGAATTATGATGTATTAATTGAAACCTGTTGCTCTATTATTTGTGAAATTGTTAGGATAGGTTGTTTTTGATCTCTAATGCAGGTGGTATTATAAGGAGGTTCAGAAGGTGTGATAGGATCCTTGTGTTCGATATTTTCTTACTCAGGGTTAGCTAGGGAAGCTTGATGAGAATCGTTGTTGTTTGGTACTCATTCCCTTGATTTCTACACTTGTGTAGGTTACGAGCCTGGATCGTCTTGATCTCTTTCCCATCTTCGTCTGAGGCTTGCTTTTGGAGTTCATGAGGTAGCTACTTGCCTTCTTGGTAGACATCACTTATTCCCTTATTATGTTCTTGGTATATTTTAGATATGAAGACATTCGTACCTGTATTTTTTTTGAATCTGTTGTAATATTTAGTGGCTTGTACACGTGACACCAGGTTTTGGGAAAAGTTATATTTTACTATGAGTTTTGCATGTTTATGTTATGTTAGTTCTTAATTTCTTTCTTACTTATGCATTTACCCTTGTCGAGGGTTGATATGCCGACCTGTCTTGGTGGGATAAGACAGGTGTCATCACGTCTGATTTTTAGGTCGTGACACTACCTATAGAAAAATTGAATAATATTAATCGCCTTAAGAAAATACGAGAGTTATAATTGAAACTGTAACGTAGAGATTGAGAGAAATTATAGTATATATGATTAATAATCATTTACAAATTGTTTAATAATCAATTGAATTCCACTAATCTTTTATCATGGACTTCCTAATTAAGTTTTCCTCTAAAGGAGAGAGATTTTGTATTTTATCCATGAAATATGAAAACTCAGTCTTATAAGAAGTAAATCAAAACTAAGAGCCAAAACATTTTCAAATTTTTGTTTGTGGTGATTTGAGGGGAGGGGGAAGGGGTGGGGTGGAGTTGCCAGTGCTTATGGTGAAAATATAGTGTTTAATTTTTTTCCATTAATTATGGCATTAGAAATTAAATATAAATTTTAGATGTGTACTGTTTTTAAACAAATTTGGTCAACTTTTATATTTTTCGACAAACTTTAATTATAAGAATTTGATATATTTTTTATGTCATAGATATCCAAATGTTCTATTGTATGTTCATACCATAACGCCATAACTAGAAAGATTATAATTATTTTATCATATTTATCACGCAATCTTTTTGGTTTCTTAGAATTAATGTTTAGATTAGATCGTCTTATATTTAATTTAAGACATTTATTAATAACTATGCCTTTTATAGTATTTTATTAATAATTAATTAAAATTATAAGTGAAATATGATGGAAATTGTGGTAATCTCCATTAGACACATAATGTTCATTATAAAATTTGTGAAAGATGTAACTCATTTCACTTTTTTCCATTTCAAACTTTCTTGTGAAAGGTATGAGTGTTTTCATTTACATATCCTCCTCTCTTTTAATGAACTTTAGAAATAAAACAATTTATATATATACACACACATCTATTTATATAGATCTTTTCTCTTAAAATCATCAAGATCAATTAGCTATTTGTGATTTTTTATCAGATCAACAAAATTCATTCAGAAAATGAGTTTATCCATGAGTACTAGCAACAATGTTCAAGGTAAATTCATCAACACTAACTCTTAAAATTATTGTAGGCTTCATTTTCTTATATTATAAAATTCTTATAAGTTATAGAACTAATGTTATAGTTTCATTATGTGATATTGCATGTATTCAAGTTTATTTATTTTAAAATCTTGAAAATTATTTAAGTCTTTTGTTTAAAAAACAGTTCTAAGGGTTTGAGATTTCTTGATGAGTGATAATAGTCTTCTTCCCCTTTTAAATGAGAATGACTCTTCAGATCTTAAATCATCAACCAAAAGTTATTATATAGAAATGAGTAAATTTTAATTAAACCATGTAATCCAACTCTTTGGATTTGAAAAACAATAATCTCTTCACCTTTTGAATGATAAGGAACCCATGGATATTAAATCCAAAATTTATTGTATAGAAATAAGAAAATTTTGTTTAACTGTCCTAATATTTTGAGATTAGAAAATAATACTTTTTAGAATTAGCAAATCAGATGGTTTTACAAAAATTTAAATATCATATCACCTATAGCTATGTGACATTCAAAGTTATGCTTTTTATTTTTAAAATAATCATCAATATAATATTTTTAAAAATAACTTAACTTGATTTTAAAGAATAATGTGAAAACAAAATAAACGTTTTTCTAAATATAATGTGAAAACAAAATAAATATTTTGCACAAAATTGACTAGTTAAGAAGAATTTAACATTAGCAAGAAGTTTTAAATTGTTCAAAAAAGTATTTATGTTACAGTTCATGCTAATAGTAATTGAGACAACTTATATGTCTTAATAAAAAATCTATATATATGCTTATTCAATTCATTTTTCTCATTGAATATTTATGATCAAGAGGTTTATTACGAGTAAAAGCTTGTTCACATTTAATGTTTATGATAAATTAAAATGATTACTGATTTTCAAACCCAAAAGATTAAGGGGATTAAATGAAATCAATATACTTAATACAAAAAGTAACACATAAACATTTTAATGTGACATTCCACAAAACTTTTTTCAACATAAAAACTCCTCCGTGACAATCATATATTGATCAAGAACTAAAATCACAAAAATATGCAGTTTTATTATTGAGGATTTTTGTACATCTTGTATATCCGCATGCATAGGCTACAGTAGACTATACATAACGGTCATTATATTGCTTTGTTTTATTGAGGTTTGGTCAATGTTTACCCCCTCCCCCTTTTTTTGTACTATATAATTAGATGCATGGACAATGACAAGATGAATTTGATCTAAAATTGATTAAAATATATTCTAATTTGTAGTATTTCACGAATTACCATGGTCAAGGCTTCTTATGTTTTTTTTCTTTCTTGAGACTAGTCAAGTTTTAACGTTTTATACAAGTTCTTAACAAACAATCTTAGAATGTGAATAATATAGGTCAAACAAAAAAACAATCACTTAATTTGTGCAATTGCTAATTTGTTAGATTTTTCACTAGATCTTCATTCATTTATCATAAAAAATAGTTGTAAAGTGCATCAACAACAAGATTATCATTTTATATTCTAAAATCATATAACTAAAGAGCTTAATGTATTTCTAATAAGAAATATCGTGATTGTTTACAATTTTATGATAACTTATCATTTTTTTCAATCTTTATTTTAATGATTTCTAGATTTTATAATCATATCTGACGATTCGGATGGAGATTCATCAAAAACTCATGGATTAACAAGTGTTGCAGACAATGAGGTTAGTATGTTGAAACATTTAATTATATATTATCACTTGATATCTTAATCTTAACGTAGTCTTATAGTAATTACATGATTATTGTGTGTTAATTAAGTGAATAGAAAGGATCTACATCTGAGTTTTGAGTGTTTAGATTAAGGAGTCTTATCAATAGTTTGCAAAAAGCTAAAAATATGTTATATTTACATTTATAGACATTAATCCATGGATCCGTCGAGTTTAGTCAAGAAGTTGATCAAGAAATCACAAGTCATTTAACCAAGACTTTGCAACCTCTAGAATCGCATCAGCTAGCATTATCGTCAAGGTAATTGCGCCTTACATGTTTAAAAATAATTAAGTTTAATTTTTTATCGCATTTTAAATTGTTATTTTTGTTGTTAATTATTTTGGTATTTTAATTTATTATAGGACAGTTCGACTTAAAAACAAATCCACAGGAGCACTAGCAAGAGGACCTGCGATATCAAGAGGGAACAATGCAGTCATCCCTAAAAGACCTTATAGATCTCAACGAATGAGAGCGATAAATGACAATGAGGTCATAGAAGAGAAGAGGAAAAGAACAACAAAGATGCATGCATCGTCCAAAAGAAAGAAATCTGCTCCATGAGTGTCTTTAAAAATTCTCCAGATCAAACAACTATAGTTATATCGTATACTCTTAATTTAATTTCTCAAGACATTGTTGGTTGTTTTAACAAATGATTATTTCTATTTCTCAACTTTTGACTATACATTTTTTATGTGACTTTAAAAATCACGGTGGAGTTAAGAGTTTAAGTATATGAATTTTGCATGATAACATTGTTTGTTTATTAGATTATTTTAGATGGATTAATAAAGTATATTAAGTGAAATTCTTCACAGAAATATAGAGTTTGTGCCATAAAGTTATTGTGTTCTCTTGAACTCGTAAGTTCAAATGCAAATTCACTACTGCATGCAATCGTCATATATATGTGTGTGTGTGTGTGGGGGGGGGGGTATTTCATATCATATATTGAAAACTATCAAAATAATTATGGGCTGAATAATTGTTTGTTCATATTTAAAGGACCAAAACTACAAATCTCAATTCTTGGAATCTCGGGCATAAAGATTGATGGAACAGGTTCTAATGTCGATGTTGGTGTCAGCGCCAGTTCAACTATTTGTTGGATTCAAATTTAGGTAAAGAGAGACTCAAAAGTGTTTATGGATCATACATTATCAGTGAAACTGTCGAAAGAGGCAAAATACTACCGGATTGGGGAATGGGTGGATAATGTCACGACCCGATTTCTCGAGTCATGATGGCGCCTAACAACCCGCCAATAGGCAAGCCAAAACCCTGTCCCGAAACTTTGCAGTAATGGGATTGAGGGTGGGAACTAACCTCAACTATGCGGAAGCATAAGTAAAGGAATATATAAAGGAAAGGCGGAAGCGAAAACATCTATATACAACAACAATGCCTCCCAGAACCTGGAAGTCACATGTATAGAACTACTAAACGAGTACAAGTTCCAAAAGTGGACCACAGAAACAAGATGTCTCAAAGCAAAAGACAAGATAAAATATATAAGCAGAAGGAGACATGTAATCCCAGAACGCCATGTGCTCACCCTCATCTCCGGAACAGACCACTGCAGGCTCGAACTCAAAGCCGATAGTTGGTGCTCAGACCTGCATCACGAAAACAGATGCAGAGTGTAGCATGAGTAGTAATACAATAGGTACCCAGTAGGCATCATAGGCCGACTGAGCAAGAAAGGTAAAAAAAGAGTGAAAGGATAGAATCCACCACAATAATGGTCAAGAGAGAAAAGAATCACTAAACGAGAGAAAGACCAAGAATACCTAATCTAAACTTAACCGCCCCCCCCCCCATCATAAGACCCAGAAGGTACACTGGAGCACAGATAAACAAAACCCGAATGGACCCCCATAAGCCCGATAGGTGCATAGAAGAGCTATTCTACGAGAACGAAGGGAGACCAAAACCGCGAATCGAATCCACCAACAAACTCAACTGAACTAAAACAACTAACTCCAACCCGGTCAAAAGTATGACTTCCAAATCGGGCCGCCGGCCGGACAACAACTCCTGGTGAGCCTACAAAGCTAGTAGAGTGCCAACTACCCAACACTCCTGGGGGCCCTACCCAAGCCAGTAGAGTACGGTGGACAACCCAAGTATCTCATCTCCAATCACCCACTTCGCTAATACTCCCGGGGGCTCTACCCAAGCCATTAGAGTACGAGGGGCCATCCAAATATCTCAAACACCAAGCCAAGATAGATCGCCATCCAGTACCAACCACAGTACTGCCGAATCGATCTCGAAACATCCGAAAGCTAGGGAAAAACAATACACCTCCGATGACGCGTCGACACCACATACATGGGGAGAGAAGCTAGAAGAGCACACCACACGAAGCCCTACCGGCATCAACTGTTAGACCCAAGTCTTCTATGTTAGTCTACAAGGGCCTAGTCATCCGAATCGACGTCGGATACATACCACAGTCAAACAGGTGCATGGTTCTAAGTCAACACTACTATATCCTAAGCTAAGGCCAAAGATAAACTCCAATACAATAAACAACCAACTAGATAATCCGCATGCAACAACATATAAACAGCCCAACAGATAATTCACCATAATTACATAAAAGCAATCCCTCCGGTAACATGGCACTAACCCTGAAAATAACCCGAAAATCAACCCTAAAGCATGGTTTCTGAGAGGAAGAGAAGAAATACTAGGACCCCACCTTAGATTCACACAAATCAGCAAGTATTCACACATTCGAGCTCAATCTAAGAGAAGGGAAGCTGTAATCTACCAAAAGGCTGACCGCGCGCTCTAAATCCCTCTTTCGGAGCTTTTCCCTTTCGAACGGCCTCAGACTGCTGCCACACTATCAAAAATAGAATCATAGCGTCATTACGGTCGTTTAGACACTAAAATCAACTAAATCAGAGACAAACCAATTTTAGAGTCAAAATCGGGAAATGTGGAACCCACTCCAGATTTTCAAGAATTGACTCTGTGAAGAGGTCTCAAATCCTCCCTCGAGCTTGTGTTCCAAAATGGAACACCCCTCGGAATGCAAAACTTTACATAATTAGCTTAAGGTAGTAACTTACGCCTAAAATTCATGAAAATCGAGGAATGCCCAATACTCTCCGAGCCAAGACCCACACAACCAACAAGATTCCAAGCACCATGGACTTCGAATCACCAAAATCTGACTTAAAACGAGAAAGATATGAATTTTCTAACTTTCAAACAAAAGAACCACAACCTAAACTTATATACTGCTAGGCGACACTGGCCTCCGCGAATGCGCCCAAGAGCCCTCGAACGTGGAGAAGGAGGTCCCAGAGCTCCGCTGACGCGGAGCATCTCACGTGAACGCGGAGAGAAATCACCCAAGCATCTGCGAACGCGGAGTCCCTCACGCGAACACGAAGATCCCTACCACAGACCTCCGCGAACGCGGAGAAGAAAGACCCATACCTCCGCTAACGTGGAGCCCATCGGCGAACGCGGAGAAGGAATGGGCCTGGAACTTCAGCTGTGCACCAGCTGAGTTTTGGGCATTCCCAAAACTCCGACGGGGTGAACGGGATTCGTTCGAAATACCGTGCACGCAAATGAGATATGCTACCCCATCAAATTTGACATTCCAGACTCAATGGGGAAATCAAAATTTCCATACGAGGTCGTTTCGACAAAAGGTGGGTCCCACACCCAAAGCACCATTTTAGCCAAATTCCACCAAGGGCCTTGAAATTAGATCGGAAGCCTCGTGAAGCACACGAAGGGTCATTCTACACCAAACTCGGCATTTCAGAACTGACCGTGCTGACAGAATCCTCATTCGAGCACATTTACCAAGAATGTTGACTAAAGTCAAACTTATGCCAGATTTCAAAGGCTAAAGCACCTAATGGCCCCAAAGTCACACCGAAAACCTCGGGACTCGGGCCAACCATGCTTCTAGCCTAATTTGGCCGCTCCGGATCTGATGGAACCGTCAGAATTCCCATATGAGGTCGTTTACCTAAGGTTATGACCGAAATCAACTTTTCAAGTTTCAAAAGCTCCAAAATAGGAAAACGGGCGTAAAACCCAAACGAACGAACAGGCGACCGAACGATCAGTGCCAGCAAGCCATAAATTACTTTGGTCGCTAGAGGAATGCTCTAAACAACAAGAAGAAGGCAAGAACACACAAATGACCTGAAGGGTCATTAATACATCCACTACTAAAAGAACTTTTGTCTGCAAAAGTAAGAGTCAAGAAGTACCTGAGTGCTCAAATAAGCTGGCGAACTGCTCCCGCATCTCCCGCTCGGTCTCCCAGGTAGCCTCCAATGGACCTTCACCATAGAAATGACTCTAGACCTTAGCTGCCTCACATCTCTGCAAAAATAGCAACTGGCTCCTCAATATAGGTCAAGCGATCATCCAACGCAACGGCATCATACTGGAGCACAAGAGATGAAACAAACCGGCGCAACGTCGAAACATGGAAAATCGGATGAATAGCTGAGAATGTTGGAGGTAAGGCTAACTTATAGGACACCTCACCAACTGTCCTTAAAATCTCAAAAGGCCTAATATAACTCGGGCTAAGCTTGTCCCACCTCCCAAATCTCATCACGCCCTTCATGGGCGATACTCGGAGGAATACTCTATCACCAAAGGCAAATCTCAGTGGCCGTCGCCTGCGATCCGCATAACTATGCTGTCTACTCTGAGACGTCCTGAGCCGATCCTGAATCATCCTCACATGCGTTAAGGTCTCCTGAAACAAGTCTGTACCACACGACCTAGGCTCCGTAGACTCAAACCAACCAACTGGAGTGCGACAACGCCTACCTTTATAAGGCCTCAAACGAAGCTATCTGAATGGTAGAATGGTAGCTGTTGTTGTACGTAAACTCCGCCAAAGGCAAGAACTGGTCCCACTGGCCTCCAAAGTCCATAACACAGGCCCGCAACATATCCTCAAGAACCTGAATAGTGCGCTCTGACTGGCCATCAGTCTGCAGGTGGAATGCTGTGCTAAGATCAACACGGGTGCCCAATTCCTCCTAAAATACCCTCCAAAAGACGGAAGTGAACTGTGAACCTCGATCTGAAATGATAGAATTAGGCACCCCATGAAGATGGACCACCTTCAGAATATAGATACGAGCTAACCTCTTAGCACTGAAGGATGTATGAACTGTAATGAAGTGTGCTGACTTGGTCAATAGATCCATGATGACCCAGATGCTGCCAACACCTCTAGAAGTCCGAGACAACCCCACAATGAAATCCATGGTGATAAGCTCCCACTTCCACTCAGGAATGGGCAATCTCTGCGACTCACCACCATGTCTCAAATGCTCTGCCTTTACCTGCTGACAACATAACCAACGGGACACATAATCAGAGATGTCTCTCCTCATACCGCTCCACCAGTAATGATACCTCAAATCACGATACATCTTAGCGGTTCCCAGATGGATGGAATATAATCATGGGCCTCGCTAAGGATCAGCTGTATCAAGTCCCCAACTCTCGGAACACAAATCCAGCCAACAAATCTCAAAACCCCATATGAATCTAAGGGCCTACCCGGCATTACCCGCCAACACTCTATCTCTGAGTGCCACCAAAGACCCATCCTTGAACTGACAACTACGGATCTAATCCAACAAAGATGAGTGAACTCCCACATAGGCTAATGCCCAACTAGAATCTAAAACATCAAGCCTGATCATCTGATTGGCTAAGGACTGGATGTCCAAAGCCAAGGGTCACTCCAAAATAGAAAAGAAGGCTAGACAACCCATACTCACTGCCTTCCGGCTCAAGGCGTCTGCTACCACATTCGCCTTGCTCGAATAGTAAAGAATAGAGAGGTCATAGTCTTTCAGGAGCTCAATCCAAGGGCGCTTCCTCGAATTAAGATCCCTCTGGCTCATAATGTACTGAAGGCTCATGTGATCAGTATAAATCTCGCAATGAACTCCATGCAAGTAATGTCTCCAGATCCTAAGCGTAAAAACTACCGTCGCCAACTCCAAGTCATGAGTGGGGTAGTTGCGCTCATGCAGTTTAAGCTGCCTCGATGCATAAGCAATAACCCGGCCCTGCTGCATCAAAACAGTACCCAAACCAACACTGGATGTGTCACAATAGACTGTAAAGCCCTCGCCCTCAACTGGAAGAGTCAATATAGGAGCGGTGGTAAGCAACTCCTTGAGATTCAGAAAGCTCCTCTCACACTCCTCCGATAACACAAAGGAAACATCCTGGCGAGTCAACTGAGTCAAAGGCACCTCTATAGTGGAGAAACGCTCAACAAAGCGCCAATAGTACCCTGCCAATCCGACGAAGCTCCGAATCTCAATCACAGAGGTGGGCCTCGCCCAATCACGAATAGCCTTAATCTTTGCCAGATCCACCATAATGCCATCCTTGGACATCACGTGCCCCAAGAATGCTATAGACTCAAGCCAAAACTCAAACTTTGAGAACTTGGCATAAAGCCGACGATCTCTCAAAGTCTGGACCACTATCCTCAAATGCTGCTCATACTCACTATGGCTCCACGAGTATACCAAGATATCATCAATGAAAACTATGACAAAGGAGTCCAGATACGGCCTGAATACACGAGTCATCAAGTCCTTGAAAGCGGTAGGGGCATTAGTAAACCCAAAAGACATCACAAGGAACTCATAGTGGTCGTAACGAGTCCTAAATGTTGTCTTGGGGATTTCCGCTGCTCTAACCCTCAACTGGTGGTAGCCGGATCTCAAGTCAATCTTAGAAAACACTGCGGCACCCTGTAGCTGGTCGAACATATCATTAATATGAGGCATGGGGTAATGGTTCCTCACCGTCACCTTATTCAGCTGCCTGTAATCAATACACATCCGCATGCTACTGTCCTTCTTCTTCACAAACAAGACTGGGGCACCCCAAGGCGATACACTAGGCCACATGAATCCCTTACCCAAGAGATCCTGAAGCTGAACACTGAGCTCCTTAAGCTCCGTGGGGGACATACGTTATGGTGGGATGGAAATAGGATGTGTACCCGGCTCCAAATCAATATCTCGCTCTGAGGGTAGACCAGGAAGGTCGGTAGGAAATACATCAGCAAACTCTCAGACTATAGGCACTGACTCCATCGTAGGACTCTCCCTGCTAACATCTCTAAAATATGCAAAATAAGCCAAACATTCGCTATCCACAAGCCTCCGGGCCTGAATACAAGAAATCACCCCAACTGGTGTTCGATAGCAAGAACCCTTCCACACCACCAGTGGAATACCAGCCCTGGCTAATGCAACGGTCTTGGCATAGCAATCCAAGACCGCTCGGTGAGGGAATATCCAATCCATGCCCAAAATCAAATCAAAATCAACCATACAAAGCACAATAAGATCGGCCCGATCAGTGTCCTTCCCCCTGATAGTCACCACAAAAGATCTACACACCTGATCCACTACTAAAGAATCCCTTATTGGGGTTGAAACCCGCAAAGGTACCACTAAAGGCTTTGGACTCAGCCTCAACCAAGGAACACAATAAGCAGATACATATGAATATGTAGAACCAGGATCAAATAAAGCTTAAGTGGAGTGATGGCATAAGAGGACCATACCTATAATCACATCATCAGACACCTCGGCCTCTACTCTGGCTGGAGCTGGTTAGAAATGGCCTTGGGCACCTCTACCCCGTGCATCCACCCTGCCACCTGTCCTGCCTCCCCCGGGACCTCCCCGCGCACCCTGCTACTGACCTCCTCCTCTAGCTGGAGGTGCTACTGTTGAAATCGATTTCACTGCCTAAGGAGCTGGTAAAGCTGATCTAGAGATAGGGCACTTCCTAGCCCAATGACCAAGCTCTCCACACGTAAAGAAATCCTGCGAAGACCTACTCAGAACTGGAGGCAGGCCACCTCAACTTAAAGAACCCGTCTGGAAACCACCTCAGTCTTGACTCGGACCGGCACTATAACCACCCTGATGATGCTGGTCACCCTTTGATATCTGTAATGCTGCCTGAAACGGGTGATTGTGCTGACCCAACTGAAACCTCTGCTGGACCCGGTCCCGAGTATCCCTTGGCTTGGGACGGTACCTGCTAGAGCTGTCATCTTACCTAACCTTCTTGCCGCTGCCCCCTTGAGCCTTGCAACGGAGCTTGTAGATCGTGCAGATCCATGACATCAAGAAAAGAGCGGCCCTCTGATACCATAGACTGCGACTCAATATGCAACTACAACCTCAAACCCCTGACAAAGCATCAAACTCTCTCCTCCTCCATGGGAAAGATCATCGTGGCATGGCGGGATAACTCATGAAATCTAGCCTCGTACTCAGAGACCGTCATAGAGCCCTGCTCCAATCTCAAAAACTCATCGCAAAGCCGATCTCTGATGCTCCACGAAATAAATCGAGCCAGGAAAGCCTCCGAGAACTTTGTCCATATCACTGGCGTGGACCCAGCTAGCCTGGTCTCCATACACGAGCGCCACCACTGCTTGGCCGGTCCATCTAACTGGTAAGCTGTGAAGTCAGCTCCTCTGGACTCCACCAACCCAAGGGCCTGCAATCTCTCCGTGCAGGAAGTAATAAAATTATGGGCGTCCTCTCCAACAACCCCAGAAAACCTCGGTGATGTCAGTCTAAGGAACACTCCGATCATCTTCTGCTCCCGAAGTGGCATAACTCCATCTAAAGCATCCGGCTGAACGACGGTTGGTGCTAGTGACTGCTGACCCTCTTGGGCCGCTCTGCAGGTTGACCCGCTGATAAATCTCTAGAATCGCTGGGGCAGGCTGACCTTGTCGTGCTGGAGCTGGCTCTGGAATAAGTGCTGGAGCCTGCTGCTGCTACTGCATACCCCCTATAGCTGTCAAAATCTGGGTAAACATCGCCTGGAGGTCAGGGGCGGTAGCTGGTGCGAGTGGTGGCTGGGCTGGTCCTGGCCCCACTGGCTGAGGAGGAATCTGCTCAACCCGAGGCTCCACCTCTGGCTCAGAAGTCCTCACTCTATCGTGGCTTGGTGCCGCTGCACCACCTCGACCTCGGGGTAAACCTCTATTACGCGTGCGAGCCATCCTGCGATAGAGTGAAAAAAGTGAGATTTCATGAAACCAATTGGACAACGACGCACGAACAGGACACAAAACAAGAAAACTTCCTAAAGACATCCTGTAGCCTCCCGAAGATAAGTCAAGGATGTGTCCGCGCTGATCCGCAGGACTCTACTAGATGCTAGCTCTATACAAGTGAGACCAACAAACCTGGGGCTCTAATATAAACTGTCACAACCTGATTTCTCAAGTCATGATGGTGCTTACCAACCTGCCAGTAGGCAAGCCAAAACCCTTTCCCGGAACTTAGCAATAATGGGATTGAGGGTGGGAACTAACCTCAACTATGCAGAAGCATAAGTAAAGAAACATATAAAGGAAAGGCAGAAGCGAAAACATCTATATACAACAATGATACCTCCCAGAACCTGGAAGTCACATATATAGAACTACTAAACGAGTACAAGTCCCAAAAGTGGACCACAGAAACAAGATGTCTCAAAGCAAAAGACAAGAAAAAATATATAACATAAGGAGGCAGGTAATCCCAGAACACCATGTGCTCACCCTCATCTCCGGACCGCTGCAGGCTCGAACTCAATGCTGATAGCTGGTGCTCAGACCTGCATCACAAAAATAGATGCAGAGTTTAGAATGAGTACCAATACAACAAGTACCCAGTAGGCATCATAGGTCAACTAAGCAAGAAAGGTAAAAACAGATTGAAAGGATAGAATCCACCACAACAAAGGATAAGAGAGAAGAGAATCACTAAACGATGGAAAGACTAAGAACACCTAATCTAAACCTAACCGAGCCCCCATAAGACCTAGAAGGTACACTCAAGCACAGATAAACAAAACCCAAACGGACCCCATAAGCCCGAAAGGTGCACAGAAGAGCTATTCTACGAGAATGAAGGGAGACCCAACCCACGAATCGAATCGACCAAACAACTCAACCAAACTAAAATATCCAACTCCAACCCGTTCAAAAGTCTGACTTCCAAATCGGGCCGCCGACCGGACAACAATCCCGGGGGCCCTACCCAGCTAGTAGAGTGCTAAGGCACGGC
Organism: Solanum appendiculatum; assembly: GCA_018342035.1. Lineage (NCBI taxonomy): Eukaryota > Viridiplantae > Streptophyta > Magnoliopsida > Solanales > Solanaceae > Solanum > Solanum appendiculatum. The sequence continues at coordinate 811,157 of JAGDQO010000599.1, read as the reverse complement.
GACTTCTAGAACCCGAATCTGAAACAAAACAAGCAACCAATCCTAAAAGCCTTAATACTCCACTGCCCAACTAGCCAACACTCCTGAGGGCCCTACCCAAGCCAGTAGAGTGTGCTGGTATTCCCGGGGGCCCTACCCAAGCCAGTAGAGTACGCTGGACAACCCAAGTATCTCATCTCCAATCGCCCACCTCGCTAATACTCCCGGGGGACCTACCCAAGCCAGTAGAGTACGCGGGGCAATCCAAATATCCCAAACACCAATCAAAGGTAGATCGTCATCCACTACCAACCACAGTACCACCGAACCGATCTCGAAACATCCAAAAGCCATAGAAAAACAATATGCCTCCGATGACGCATCGCACCACAGACATGGGGAGAGAAGCTAGAAGAGCACACCACACAAAGCCCAACCGGCATCAACTGTCAGACCCAAGTCTGCTATGTCAATCTACAAGGACCTTGTCATCCGAATCAACGTCGGATACATACCACCGTCAAACAGGTGCATGGGTCTAAGCCAACACTACTCTATCCTAAGCTAAGGCCAAACATAAATTCCAATACAATAAACAACCAACCAGATAATCCGCATGCAACAACATATAAACAGCCCAACAGATAATTCACCACAATTATAGAAAAGCAACCCCTCCAGTAGCATGGCAATAACCCCAAAAATAACTCGAAAATCAACCCTAAAGCATGGTTTCTGAGAAAAAGAGAAGAAATACTAGGACCCCACCCCAGATTTACACAAATCAGCAAGTATTCACACATTCCAATTCAATCTAAGAGAAGGGAAGCCGTAACCTACCAAATGGCTAACCGCACGCGCTCCAAATCACTCTGCTGGAGCTTTTCCCTTTCGAATGGCCTCAGACTGCTGCCACGCTATCAAAAATAGAATCACAGCATCAGTACGGTCATTTAGATACTAAAATCAATAAAATCAGAGACAGACCAATTTCGGAGTCAAAATCAAGAAATGTGGGGCCCGCTCCAGATTTTCTGGAATTGACTCTGTGAAGAGGTCCCAAACCCTCCCTCGAGCTTATGTTCAAAATGGAACACCCCTCGGGGCTTGGATCAGCTCCAAGTAACACAAACAAGAAATGTAAAACTTTACACATTTAGCTTAAGGTAGCAAGTTACGCCTCAAATTCATGGAAATCGAGGAATACCCAACACTGTCCGAGCCAAGACCCACACAGCGAACAAGATTTCGAGCACATGGGACTTTGAATCATCAAAAACCGACTTAAAATGAGAATGATAAGAATTTTCTAACTTTCAAACAAAATAACCACGACCTCAACTTATATACAGCTAGGCGACATTGGCCTCCGTAAACACGCCCACGAGCCCGTGAATGCGGAGAAGGAGGTCCCAAAGCTCCGCGGATGTGAAGCATCTCACACGAACGCGGAGAGAAAGAACCCAAGCCTCCGCGAACGCAGAGAGCACTGCCACATACCTCTGCGAATGCGGCCCCAAGCCTGCGAACGTGGAGAAGAAAGACCCACACCTCCGCAAACACGGAGAAGGAATGGACCTGCAACTTCAGCTGTGCACCAGTTGAGTTTTGGGCATTCCCAAATCTCCGACGGAGTGCTCGGGATTAGTTTAGAACCTCGTGCATGCAAATGAGATATGCTACCCTATCAAATTTGATATTTTGAACTCAATGGCGCAGTCAAAATGTCCATACAAGGTCATTTCGATAAAAAGTGGGTCCCACACCCAAAGCACCATTTTAGCCAAATTCCACTGAGGGCCTCAGAATTAGATCAGAAGCCCCGAAAAGCACATGAAGGGTCATTCTAGACCAAACGCGGCATTTTGGAACTGACCGCGATGACGAAATCCTCATCCGAGTTTGTTTACCAAGAATGTTGACCAAAGTCAAACTTATGCCAAATTTCAAAGACTAAAGCACCAAATTGTCCCAAAGTCGCACCGAAAACCCCGGGACTCAGGCCAACCATGCTATAGCATAATTTGGCCTCTCCAAAAATGGAACCGTCAGAATTCCTATCTGAGGTCGTTTACCTAAGGTTATGACCGAAATCAATTTTTCAAGTTTTAAAAGCTCCAAAATAGGAAAACACGCATAAAACCCAAATGAACGACCAGGTGACCGAACAATCAGTGCCAGCAAGCCATAAATGACTTGGGGTCGCTAAAGGAATACTCTAAACAACACGAAGAAGGCACAAACACACAAATGACTTAAAGTGTCATTACAGATAAAGACAGAAGTGAGGGCCAAAAATCCGAATCACTAAAATCAGATTTAAATGGACTAATCCGATTTCTATCCTCCCCGATACTAAAGAATCTCTTCAGCGGTAGTAGTGCTTCCATTTTAGGGTGGTGTTCCAGTGATTTCTCATGGTGTTATCAGTTCGACCCTATAACAAACGGTCTATGGTAGCCCATTTGTTACCGACTTTTGCATGGGTTCTGGTGATCATATCATCTTTTTAAGGGGTAGAAGTAGTTTGTCCATTTGAGGAGAACTCCACAAGTCTAAGGCCTCACACCCATAATTAAAATAACCATCACAAAAATTTTAAATCATCAAAATAATCATGCAATCATAATAAAAGTTTCCAACACATCTAAATCTATATTTAAACCACCTTAGAGCATTCTAAGGGTCCTACAACGCCAAATCAAAGCTAAAACCAACCTAAAATAAGGCTTTAAGGCTAAGATTATAGTTTAAAGTCTCAAAAATGGACAATATGTGACTAAGGACCATACAAGCCTAAATTCTCATTCTATAAGCTTCCTAACAATCATGAAGTCATTTTATATAGAAACTAACAAAGCTAAGTCTAAAAGAGATAATCATAACCTATCTCAAAGTCGAAACTGCACTCAAACTTCTGAAAGTGTAAAGTCTTTGTTGCGGACCATGTAATGTTCTTGCCTTAGATAGTGTAAAGTCTTTGGCTTGGATGATGCAGCGCCTTTGGTTCATACACCGTAAAGTCTTCACCTAGGAGAATGTGAATTTTTTTGTTCTTATGATGTAAAGTCTTTGACTTGAACCATGTAAAGCCTTTGCCTCAAAGGGGGAAATAAGTTATTTGCCTTGGATGAAATAATATTTTTTTTTGCCTTGTGCTAGTAATGAAATTATCTCATGCATGTAACTACATAGTAATATTTTTGACTCGTACGAAGCAACAATATTGTCCCCAAATGAATAAAATTTTGAACGGAGTATAATGTTGCTTGAGGAAAAATCATTTTTCTCAGAGTAGTTCTTCTTGCCTACAAAACAACAATAAAAACAACAACAACAAAGAACAATGACAAACAAAAAACTCAAGGGAAGGGATAATATACCCTATGTGAAAGTATTAAATATTTAATGTTGGCAGAAAATTTAAAAAATGCGACAATAAAATATTTGTGTTCTTTCATAATTCCAACTATGATATTGTCACGATCCAAAATCGGGTGTGATGGCACTTTTCCTATCCCACCAGGACAAGTTATCCTAAACCCAATAAATACTGAAATAAATGCGAAAATAAGCAAATTAAATAAGAATTACAAAAGCGGAAGTCTTTCAAAACTTAAATAAACCCCAAGGACTGGTTGTCACATGTACAAGCCGCTAATAATAGAACTGGAATGAAAAATACAAGTCTCAAGTATGTCTTTGTTTCTCAAGTAGAACAAAACATAAAGAAAACAAGAATAAGAGAGTCCGCCTGATGACAATATCTACCTCTCTCAGTCTCCTGGAAAGCCTCGGATGATCGAGAAAAGAGAATTTCACAGTTCAGCCGGAACCTACACAAGTGTAGAAGCAAGGAGTGAGTACCAAACAACACGTTACTCAGCCAGCCAACTAGTAAAACTAGGTAAATCTAATAAAATACGCAAACTCCTTTCATCCCAGCTGAACCTCTATAACTACTACCTGCACAAAAAATCCAGCCCAACCTAACAATTACCAATACACAGTTCAAACAGTCTCCACAATCACAGTTCAACTCATAAGTCGCAACTCGCAAGTAATCACACAGTCAATCACAAGAATCATGCTCACCACATAATAATATGCAAGAATGTTGATGCACAATCCATGATCATGCATGCTCACAATCGCCGGCAATGACCTCGGCATCACACACTCACCGAAAATGACCTCGGCATCACAATCTCACCGGAAAGGACCTCGGCATCACAATCTCACTAGAAAAGACCTCAGCTCACCGGAAAAACACCTCGGTATCACAATCAACCATCTCATCATAGTGTTCAAGAACAAAATGTAATCGGCATGTTCACACAAATAATAAGGAAATGACAAGTTCAAGCAATTCACTATCACAATGAAGCTATCAAAGCATTTCACCAATTACACATCGATATCAAGATCACGACATATCACACTTTTATTCACAACATTAACACACATTGCCTTTTATTAACCCCGTCGATCAATTAAAATTGGTTCATGAAAGAATTCAACCCGCATCCTCATTCCCATTACTCCCCAACACATATAAGAAATGAAATTCGGGATTCTACAAGATTTACAGAGTTTTAGAAGTTCACTTGCCTTAGGCAAAATCACAATCAATCAATAACTTGAGCCTTCTGTCTCCGAATATAGTCCGAAATACCACAATCTATTCATATAATGATTCACAATCAAATTCTGAAACTACTGACACCAAAATCACAAAAAATTGGGAAAAAGGGTTAAAATAGGTCTAAAGTCCAATTTCAAAAATGGGGTTTAAATCTGGAAATTTTTACATGAAAACGTTCCTCAAAGCATTAGAAATCCATTGGTGAAAACCGTTTCAAAAATGGAGTTCAAATCAGTTCGTAATCAACACTTAATCAAAAATTCGAAGTTAAAGAAAAACCCCAAATTCTTCACTTTAAAATCCCCAATTTCAAGTTAAAATCAAGATACAATCAATGGTTTATGAAGATTATGGGTTAAAATCACTTACCCAAAAGCTTTCCCACGAAAATCTCTTTGAAAATTGCCTATCTCGAGCTCCCCAAGTCCAAATATGGTGGAAATGGGTGTTTTCCCAATTTTGGGAATTAAACACTGTTCAGGGAAAAATAACCCTCCGCGAACGCGACTTATTTAGCCCATGAACGTGGAGTACAGCCTCCAGAGCCTTCCGAGAACGTGGACAAGCCACCGAAAACGCGAAGGCCAACCCGACAGCCTTCCGAGAACGCGGCCAAGCCTTCAAGAATGCGAAAGCCAACGCGGCAACCTTCCGAGAACGCGGACAAGCCTCTGAGAATGCGAAGAAGCTTGCACCAAACCTCAGTTGACGGCAACCACACCTAAAAGCAAATTCACTGAAACGACCTTCGGGATTCGTTCGGAATCCCGTGCATAAAAACCAAACATTCTACCCCACTAAATTTGACGTTCTAGACTCAATGAAACCGTCGAAATTCGAATTCGAGGTCTCCTTGACCCGGAACCTGATAAGACGCAACGAAACTAACTTTAAGCCTGAAAATACCAAATCAAGCTCGGGACCTCTAAAAGTTCAACCAAGACCACTCTTAGGCCTAAAATCATCCCCCAAATCCAATAGAGTCATCGAAATTCAATTTCAAGCATCCGATCACCGAATTTTGACCAAAGTAAATTCTCTGGTCAAAAACTCAATAATTTCCAACTCAATGCCGCAAATCCATGATATAGACCCAAATCTAATTTCGTCAACTCTCCTAGGCCAATTTCAACACTCCGGAGCTGATGGAATCAACGGAATTCCATTCCGAGATCCGAAACTTTGAATGACCTCAAATACCACCTTTTGACAACTTAAGCTTCCAAAACTCAAAACTTTTCAAAAATCTTAACTAGTCTAGGAAATTCACAAAACCAACTTCGAATACTGATTAAACATGACTTGGGGCAACTCTTGAGAGGGATAAAACGGTCATTTTGTAAAAATTACCAAAAATGACCTTCAGGGTCGTTACAAATATAATAAACAAGTTGTAATTGGCTCGAGTGCTTAAGTGTAAGTACTTCAAGCCTCGTTCATTAAATTTGACGTGTAATAATTCTTGACAAACTCTAAATTATGAGGCATTTGTAAGTGTAGAAGTTTTACTGAATTTAAATTCACAGATTAATTTTGACTATATTAAATTCAAGAAAATAGTCCAAAAAACATGGCAACTCTAGGCAAGTAAATGAGCCATTCAAATATTATTACGTGTCAAAATTATGTGGCAATTCAAGTCAGATCAAATGAGCCACTACAATCATGTCACCTGTCAAAGTCATGTGGCAATCATAGTCAAATTAAATGATCCACTAAAATAATATAGCATGTCAAAGTTATGTGGCCATTCGAGCCAAATTAAATGAGTCATTATAATCATGTCACTTGTTAAAGTTATGAGGTACTTCAGGTCAAATTAAATGAGACACTACAATCATGTCACGTGCCAAAGTTATGTGGCAATCCAAGCCAAATTAAATGAGTCACTACAATTATGTCATGTGTCAAAGTTATGTGACAATTCAAGTCAAATTAAATGAGTCACTACAATCATGCCAAGTGTGACATGTTCTGACAAATCAAATTAGAGTTTTTCACTAGATGAATGTGATTGATCAGTTCAAACCGACCAATCAAATTACACAGGTACACCACTCTCTACAACCATAAATAGGGGTCCTCATTATTCTAATATGGGGGAGTTTTTCAAGAACAAGAAGCAAGAAGAGAGCTCGTAGATCAAAGGCTGCAAACACTAGACAAGCTACATGTTCAAGACTTCAAGCATTCAAGTTCAAGATACAACTAAAGATGAAGACCACCAGATTAAAAAAAAAACCAAAGGCCCTTGAATTCAAGCACAAGTCAAGATCAAAGCCATCAAATTCACAAGTCTAGGTCATATACTCATATTCATCAAATTCAAGATCAAGCGTCAAGCCCTTGAATTCAAGTACAAATCAAGATTAAGTTCATCAAGATTCAAAATCAAGCTCAAAGGCCTTTAAATTCAAGTACAAGTCAAGATCAAGTTCATTAAGACTCAAAATTAAGCTCAAAGGCCCTTGAATTTATATTTGAAAAGAAGAATTAGAGGGTTTGTAGAGATTGTAACACTCACTACATTTTGAAATCAAATGCTATATTTTGTTATTCCAATTTTTCTGTCCTGGTTATTTATATTTTTGGCTCAAAAATTTGTTGTTTACATTGACCTCAAGTTAATGTTACAATAATAATTAGATTCACAGTCAGATTTTTATAGCTATTTAGTAGATTTCTTAAGATTTATACGTGATTGGAAAAAGTTACTAGATTCACGTGAATTCTTAACTAAACCTCTAGATTCTCCTTTTGACTAGAAAGATTCAAAATAAAAAAGGTAAACACACGAGAAAAGGAGGAGACTGATATGTCATACCCTTTTTCCATTTTTATGATTAACATACCATTCATTTATAGCTGCCAGTAGGTGAGACCATGATGATATTGTTGCATCAACAACATTTGGAGTATGTTTTTGTGTAACCTAAAATATATTAATCATTAGAACCCTAGTTTTTTTAATTTTTTTTATAACTATAGTATTCATGCCAATTTGTGAGCATCTCAACTAGCATGAGGTACCTCTTATCTCTCATTAGTACTATAGTATAGTCTATAGATACCGTGTAATTCTTTCCACCAAGGCGTGGACAAATGAGGTGAAAACATTACTTTGGGCTATACATACCTGTTTACCCAAGCATCCATGCATGTTAATGTTGGCATAGTTTGGAACTTTTTCTTTAGAAACTTTTACAGTAACATGTATACTTTTCCTAGCCAGGTTAATCTTCCTTCTCGACGCCCCCAATTTCTGTTTGCCCATACTTACAACAACATAAGGATCACCACTTTTGAAATCTCTAATTAATGGCAAACTTTGTATGCCTCCTAGTATACGAATTCTCAGAAGACCCAAGTGATTCTCTATTCAAACTTGAATACAAGTTTTACTTGGAAAATATTATTTTTGGGTGAGGGTAATTAATAGTACTTATCTTTATGTAAGAACAAAGTACGAAATATTCTTAAGAATGTTGAAAATCTTATGAAAAATACTTAGTTATAGCAATTGTAGGAAATACTCATAGCTTGAGACGTGTCAATGACACTGTCCTTAAGAATATTTCACCCAGTGTATGCGTATCCCCACGATTCAACAAACTTTTCTAAAATAAATTAGTAGCACAGAAACTAACAAAGATTTATTTTGATAGAAAATCCAGCATAAAGAAAAAGAGTATTTTATCTCTATACTTTTGTATATATCCACCAAATGAAAGAACATGAATTTATATGGTAGAAGACTACCCATCCTCTGAGAATGGCGGCGGGTGGGTTTTTAAATGATAAAGAGGAATAAAGATTGCTCATAAATAGAGATGATAATGGGAAATAATTGGAATGATAATAGCTGAAAATCAATGTCTTTATAGGCTACAAAAATCTTGTCTTCTAATGGTACCAATTGTAATAGAATTATAACTAATTAAGATTAGGAGTTTAATCACAATAAATATATATTAACAATGTATGAAGAAATCAACCTAGACCATAATATGAATACTTCTTTTTGAGATATTAGAATTATTTTTTTAATAAAACAATCTTTATCTCTTGTAGGTAGAGAGGTTGTTTTCGGAAGATCCTCGACTCAACTAAAGTAAATTAAGGTAGTAATGGAAAGGAAAAACGATAGTGAAAAAAAATATGACAATAAATAGAAAAGTAGTATGGAACATCTATACAAAGAATTGTAACATCATCAACAAGATGTGATCACCTACACATAGGGCATAAAGAAAAACACTATCATCTTTTATAAAAGATTCTCGCCATTTAAAGTAAAAATTATAGACTCTCAAATATACAGAGGTCTTATGCACAGACAAAACCTGCAATTCCGTGCTAAAACCTTTGACGAACAGCCTGGTTCTTTCCTCTTCAGTGCTCACAAATTGCGTAGCATATCGAGATAAGGCAATGGAACAAAGCCTCATAACCAGCCACAATCATGTTACCCTTCTCAAGAGCCATAAACTCATCCTTTTTCCTATCTCTCAAGGTACAAGGCACATACTTCTCAAAAAAACAAGGCATGAAACTCAGCCCAAGTCAATGGAGGCAAGACCGAAGAACGACATTCCACATAAGCTCTCCACCACTGCTTTGCCTCACCCTGATGCTGGAAAGTCACAAACTCAACCCTGTGCTGCTGCACAATGTCCAATTTATGAAGCCTTTCATAAAAGTCCAAGATGAACTCAAAAACAGCCTCACCCTCGGAACCATGAAATACTGGAGGCTTTAGCTTCAAGAACGTGGTCAACATCTTATGTTCTGTACAATTCATCACAAATTCAAGCAATGAACGGATCAAGGAATCTGTGCCCAAGTCTCCATCCACCTTAGGAACAATGGTAGAAACAGTCTGGGTGATCGAAATCTAAGTAGTCTGAACCGTAGGAGTGGCTCCAGTACTTACCAACCCACTCATAAAATCTAGTACCTGATGAACAGTCTCAACATTCATAAGGGAAGACCTTTTATCCCAGTCTGTGTCCTCACTTATGATTTAGTATCCTCCTCGATCTCAATCTCAATCTCCTCTTCTACTGGATCCTGGGTGGGGTTGCTTCCCTTGGTGCATTAACATTCTGAGCTCCACCTTCCGCAGGTGTTGCCCTTTCTCTGCATGTGACCCTGACCTGCCCCTACCTTTCCCCCTACCACATCCTCTCGATGCGAGCTGAGTCACTTGCTCTATCGCGGGAGGTACCATATTTGCGCCATTCTATCGTGTATCAACCATCTGTGGATAGAAGAGTGAAAGAGGTTAGATACCAATTTGGATAATCAAATACCAATTGAAATCAAGTTATAGAATGAAGGAAGAAAGAGAGAGAATTTCATAATGTCATGTAGCCTCTTATAGAAAAGTACAAACGTCTCTGTACCATTCCGTAGGACTATACTAGACTCGATTTAGTATGATGAGATCAACGCACCGAGGTCTCTAATAACAAGTTTATCACAATCAAGACTGTCGTGAGTGGAACCCGGACTAAACAACCTGGTAGGAGAACCAAAACTAACCTGAAACCAACCAAACACCATTTAACCAAAACCATGTTTATCATAAAAAAATTAAAATAGTTTAGACAACTAAAGAATTGAGTCCCCATCAAATCAACAAAATAGTCCAAAACATTTATGCAGAAATAAACCTCTAAGAACTGAAAGTCATCATAACCAAAACTCTAAAATATTCAAGTGGGGATGCAACCCCAAAACTAACATATAAGCTAAAAACTAATGTCTGTATCTGAAAAAATAGACAAGAAAAGTAGAAGAAATCATGGCAGCTCGAAAGATGTAGCTCACCCTTGAATTTGGAATCAGGCATCTCTCAACTGAGGTCTCAGATCAGCCATTGGAAGATGTGTTGTACTCAACAAAGAAAAGAATAAGTGCAACATCAATAACAAACCATCATGTACTTGTAGGATCATGCGGCCAGTCAAAGTTATGAATGTCAAAAGTTCACCACAAAGCAGTTACATTGAACAATGCACATAACAATAATTATCAACCACATAGAGTCTCAGTCACATGTCAAAAACAACAATACCTGATTCAACCAAGGCATGATCCTCTCATGGAACCACAATCACATATCTGGTCCTATCACATAACCCAAACCAAACTATTCATGTACTGGAGTGGTGCCCTAGCCATCCATAGTTAGTGTACTAACGTGGTATTTGAGTCATCCATAGTTAGTGTACCAGCGTCGTACCCGCGCCAATCAATAATCTTGAACAATCACATAGCACAATGAACAATACCATTTGAAAACCACAAGTCATAATAACAAGTTCATTGCATGAGATTACCTACATGAATGTCAATATTTTCCTACCATGCATTGCAAAGATGATACTACAAAGCAATAGATATGCATACATACATAAATCAAAAACATACAAACATCACCTACCTCAAATCAAACCTCTTGAAAACTCTAAATAACCTGAGTGTTGCCCTCGCAAAGTGTCTCGGCTTGTTCTTGGTCTAAAACATACAATATAAACAACAATCAATCACTAATGGCCTATTAATTTACCCATATTATTAACAAATCCAAAACCTTGCCATAATATGATCATCTTCCCCAACTTAGGGCTTTTTCCCACCATAGAATCATGTCAAAACATTCTCCCAATAGCAATAACCTAGATTCTAAGCCTTAAGAATCAATACACAATGTAAGGGAGTCGAATTCTTACCTTTACCGTCGAATTAGGTGGGAAAATTGGGGCAGACTGCACAGAGTTACCCCTCCCAAGTTCAAGAACACAAAGTGCAGAAAATAGGGTTTTTGACCTGTTTTCTACAATAAATCCCAATCCAGCCCGCTATAGAGGCCCAGCCCACTATAGCAGTGCCGCTATAGAGGAAACTAGCCCGCTATCGCGGTCTAAGCATCGCTATAGCGGCCTCAATGAAACTTCAAAAACTCAAACTCTGGAAAAAGGCCCTTTTTACAACACAAACTCTTCCCTTGACGTCCCACACATACCTTTCACACCAAGTTTTATATCGGGAGTTATACTTACCCTAATTCAATTCTAAAAGGCCTTATGGACTCCTTAATGTCTTGCCTATAAGAAAATATCAATTAAACCTCAACAACAAACCCCACCCATTCCCATTCTAGGATAGTCCTAGACCTCACCTAGCCTAGATTTTGTTTGAGAGTAGCCTACCAAAAAAATTAAATCACTACTCAGAAAGTTTTCTGACCTAATTTGTTTTCCTATTGACCTATTCATAACGACGGAGTCAAGTTGTTATATTTGTCTTTAATGGAATAATATCTAAATGTTTCAACAACTTCTGCTTTCTTTACTTAATATTATCCACAAATTAATATGTGATGAGTAATGAAATTGGATAGGCAATATTTAATTTTTAAGATGAGTACCAACTTTATTTATATCCTATATTACTCTATAAATATTCTTGTCGCTCTAGGATAGATCAGTCCTCAAAATTTATTCTTTACAGCTAATACAAATTGAATAATTCTACTTTCCATTTATGGAAGGTTGGTTTATGCTCCCCTTCATGTGTTTACTTTTTGAATTATAATAGGCATAGTAGGGGCATGCCTAACCACACCCAAGGTGTCTTCTATTTTAATAAAGAATGAACAAGTGATCAACCCTATAATATTCATTTCTAAGGTATATATTAATTTCGGTCATGTTGAAAAAACCATATTTTTTTGGAGAAAGAAGATTGTGGATGAGAAGAACTATGCAAAAATGTCAATAAGGCATGTAAATTGGACACAAAAATTTTTGGTGATCTAATTATGTACTAACTAAATATGGGCTGCTACGAAATAGGTGAACAATGAAATAGAAATTCATAATAATTCATCGAAGATGTGCTCTAACTGGTTGTGTCTACTTGTGATGACCCTATAGGTCATTTTTGGAATTTTTTGATTTTTTTTTACCCCTTTCGATAGTTGCCCAAAGTCATGTTGGATTAGTTTATGAGGTTTGTTTTGTATCGAGATTGAAGAGTGGTGGTTTTTTGAAGTTTTAGAGTTTTGAAGACTCTTAAGTTGATATAAGTGATTTTGCTCAACATCCGGAGCTATGAGTCTATGAATGGAATTCCATCAGTTCTATCAGCTCCGTAATATAGAATTTGGTTTAAGAATGTTTTTGTTTTCATTTTTGATATCGTTATGTGAGTTTAAGCTCTTAAGTTGTAAGTTTAAGTGAAGTTAGGTCAAGAGTTGAATTTAGTCAATGTTCAGAGTTCGGGTGCTTGGATTGGATTTCCGACAATTCTGTTGGATTTAGATGGTGATTTTAGGCCTAGGTGAAGTCTTAGTTAAATTTCCAAAGAGTTCGAGTGTGTTTTGATCTTTTGGAGTGAAAGTTAGTTAGTTGTAGCTTACATGGGTGTCAGGTCAAGGAAATCTCAAATTTGTGTTTTTATGATTCTATTGAGTCACGAACATTGAGTTTATTTAGGTAGTATATCTGGTTTGTCTGCACGGTATTTCGAATGAATCTCGAGGTTCCATTCCATAAATATTAAGTCTTTGTGTTTTGTTGTTGTTATTGTTGTTTTCTGGTGCCTAATGAACTACTTGAAACACCATGAAAATTTCTAAGCTAAGGTCCAAACCATTCTTTATTTGTATGTAAAATCGTACCGGGTGACTCTTAAATTTCTCATATGTGAAAAGGTCAATTCTTTAGAGTTGGAATAGATTTGAATATGACTCAAGGTCACACGAACCCCTAGCACAAAGTTGAGTTGAAATCTTCATTACCTATTAATTTTTTGACATAAGATTCTACTTAGGTCAACTTCAAATGATCATATCTCCCAACACATGACCTACCAAATTAAAGGTCTTTAAGTCCTCTTTCCAATGCCACCAATTTTACGTCATTTCGAGTTCAGATTAAAAAGTTATGACCATTTTACCAGAGACTGTCATATCAGAGTTTTCTGATTCTGTGAACTACGGGTCCAGTCTACGGGCCGTAGATTGAACTACGAACCGTAATGTCAAGTCATCAAAAACATCAAGACTCCTAATTTTGGGATCCAAAATCTATGGATTGGATCTATGGTCCATAGAAACATCTACGGGTCATAGATTGGACCCTAGAATTAAAGTTTGAGCCTTAAAATTCAAAATAAATTCCAGGGATGGGATCTACGGTTCGTAGAACAAACCACAAATGATAGATGGACCCGTAGATGGCTTTTCATCAGTTTTGAAGAAGGGTAGTTTAGTCTTTTTCCAACCCTTATAAGCCTAAATCATGACTCCTTTTCACCTAATTAAGGGTATAAACAGTGTTAAAACATTCTTTCATGTTCTTTAACACTTCAAAGACTTAGAGTAAGGATTCAAGAGGAGAAAAGCTAGTACTTTCTAGCGTTTTTCGAATTTCATCGATTTCGCCAAGAACTTTGTTCTTTCATAGTATGTAAGGCTATCATAGTGATGGATTTAGTTCGTCCTCACGCCCTACATCTACTTTCTATTAGTAAAGAATAATCTAGGGTTACATCCTTAGTTTTGATAATTCTGAGATGAGTTTCGTTATTGAGTTCTGAATTTATTTCCTGATTATTGAGTTGCTAGATCTTGCATTGAGATTCTTGAGTTGATTGTTCAAGTCTATTTTCAGCATGAACCCTATTGTTGAGTTATTATTGAGAATCCTTTTTAACCAAACAATGGTCTTAAACTAATTTTCTGAGAAAGCAAATATGAGTTTTCAGAATAGTTTTATACATGATTGAGAAAGAATATAAGGAAACTAAGTATTTCCAAATGTATCATTTTATCATTGAGAAAAAAGAAACTTTGATTTCTAAAAAGAGTTTATGAGTTCAGAGATATTTCAGAGCAGTTATCTCTTTTAAGAGGTTATTTTGAGTAATTACCTGAAAACAGATAAAGAGTATGTTTTATTCATTTGAGCATGAGTATTTATTGGGATTAGTATTGAGCATCGATATAGGGATGAGTTGAGATAACTCAAAATTCTCATAAACCATGTGTGCCAACATGGGTAAAGGATCATACTTTTTAGATGAATCCTTATTGCTTATTGGATAACCTTAGTTGGGAGGTTATATACCCCGGCATGGTATAGGACAGTTCTAACAGCGTGGATGAGACGATGTATCATGACGTAGCTCATAGTGATGGTTGTCAGTTAGAGAAGCTTCCAAATTGAGTTAAAGTATATTTTTACTATATCACTTATTATGTTGAGTTTCAGAGAATGAATAAGTACTTGTAAAGTTTTAAATGATTTAGTTCCTTTTCTTCTTTACATTCAGCTTGAGTATACCTTTATCTATTTCAAACCTTTCTTGCAGTTGTTTCGCTTCGGTTATATTACATACTCGTATATTTAATGTACTGATGTCATTCGACCTGCATCTATTTATGATGCAGATACAGGTGTTCAGGATCATCAACATGCGCTTCGTTGAAATCACTTTGCACTTTCCCTTTGAAAGCTTTGGTGAGTCCTCCTTGCATTTTGGAGGGCCACATCTTTTTTCATTTCAGTATTTACTTTAGGGTGTCAAGGGTCTTGTCCCGACAACCATGTTGAACTTACAGGCTTCATAGATAGTAAGATTTGAGATGTCCTTAGAGTTCTTGTTAAACTGTTTTACAACTATTATGTTTATTACATTGAGTATTTTCAGACATTTGAATTGCGTATTGACTTTGAGTTTAAATGGTCGAATTTTGTTTTAAGTTGCATATTGCTTGAGTAAGTCTTCCTCTAAAAAGCCAACCAGGCCAAGGGTTTTCTTGGGACCAGCAATGGTTCTCGAGTACCGGCCACATCTAGGGTATAGGCTTGGGGCATGACAAATTTGGTATTAGAGTACAGAGTTTAAGAGTCCTAGGGTGTCTATGAAGTCATGTCTAGAAGAGTCTTTCTTATCAGTGTGAAGTGCGCCACATCTATAATGAGGAAGCTACGAAATTTAGGAACTTTTCCCTTTCTTTTTACTCCTGTTCGTGTGATAGAGTTCAACTCTATAAAAGTTTCTTCTAACTCGTGCTTACACGTGTCTTTCATATCATGCCTCCACGAATAGCTGTTCGAGGACGTCCTATTAGGAGGAATGCTAATCCTCAAGGTTAGGAATCTCCCAACGCACCAGAAGTGCAACTCCCTCAAGGAGATGTCACTAATGTTGAGTTCAGGGATGCTATTCAGATGCTGACTTAGGTTGTGGCAAATCAGGATAATCAACGAGGAGTGGGTCGTCAGGATGTGGCTAGTACATCCAAAATCTATGAGTTTTTTAGGATAAATGCCCCAGAGTTCACACGGTCGAAGATCACTGAGGATCCGGAGAACTTTCTGGATGAGCTTCAGAAAGTGTTTGAGTTATGGGTGTTACTGATGCAGAGCATGTGGAGTTAGCCTCATATCAGCTCAAAGGTATTGCTAGGATATGGTATGATCAGTGGAAGGAGAACAGGACAGAGGGGGCACCACTTTTGAGATGGGATTTGTTTGAGAATGCTTTCTTGGGGCGCTTCTTTCCCCAAGAGCTGAGGGAAGCTAAGGTGAGAGAGTTCCTGAATCTGAAACAGAAAGCTATGAGTGTAGCAGGTTAAGGAAGATAAGTTAAAGGATAGAGAAGATTTTTGCAACAAGAGGGCCAAGACAACAAGTAATGAGACTAGCCGGCAAAAGATCGGGAATGGGAATCGGTCATCTTTTCAGCAGAGTTCATCTGGACCTGCTCCATCTTTAGCTAGTGTACCTACACCAAGGAATAAGAATGATCGCAGGAATCAGAGTTCCCAGAATTTTAGAGCTCAGGGTACTCAGCCTCAGGGTAGCATGGTATAAGGGGCTAACTGAACCCCGCTTGCACTAGGTGCGGCAGAAACCACATAGGAGAGTATCATAATGGATCCAATAGTTGTTTCAATTGTGGTCAGATGGGTCATTTCATGATAGATTACCCTAAGAACAGGCAGGGTAATGGGGGAAATAGAGCCCTATCTTCTTCAGCAGCTCTAGTAGACAGGACTGCTCAAAGAGGAGCTACTTCAAGAATAGGCAGAGGTACAAACCGTCTGTATGCTATGGCTAGTCGCCAGGATCAGGAGAACTTACTAGATGTTGTCATTGGTAAGCTTTAAGTCTTTTCTATTGATGTTTATGCCTTACTTGATCCAGGTTTGAGTTTGACTTTTGTGACTCCTAATATAGCCATGAGTTTCGGCGTTTCCCCCAATTAACTTCTTGAGCCCTTTATTGTTTCCACACCTGTGGGTGAGTCTATTCTAGCAGAAACAGTTATCCAATCTCTGTCTATCACAAGGACACCATGGCTGACTTAATTGAGCTAAACATTGTAGATTTTGATGTTATTCTATGTATGGACTGTCTTCATGCTTGTTATGCCTTAGTCGATTGTAAAACTCAAGTAACCAAGTTTCAGTTTCCCAATGAGTCAGTTTTAGAGTGGAGGAGTAGTTCAGTAGTGCCTAAGGGTTGTTTTAGTTCATACCTTAAGGCTAGAACGTTAGTTTCTAAGGGGTGCATCTATCACTTAGTTCGAGTTAATGACTCTAGCGTTGAGACACCACCTCTTCAGCCAGTCCCAATAGTGAGTGAGTTTCTAGAGGTCTTTCCCGACGATCTTCCCAAAGTCCCTCATGATAGGGAAATAGACTTCAGAATAGATATCATTCATGATACTCAACCGATCTCCATTCCACCATATAGAATGGCTCCATCTGAGTTAAAAAAGTTAAAAGAGCAGTTGAGTGATCTTCTTGATAAGGGTTTCATTCGACCAAGTGTTTCACCTTGGGGTGCTCCAATTTTTGTGAGAAAGAAAGATGGTTCCTTTAAGATATGTATCGATTACCGCCAATTGAACAAGGTCACCATAAAGAATAAGCATCCCCTTCCGAGAATTGATGACCTTTTCAACTATCTTCAGGGTGCCACTTATTTCTCTAAGATAGACCTCAGATCTGGCTATCATCAGTTGAGAGTGAGAGAAACATCCCAAAGACAGCTTTCAGGACTCGTTACGGTCATTATGAGTTCCGTATTATTTCCTTTGGTTCGACTAACGATCCTGCAGCATTCATGGATCTTATGAACAGAGTATTTAAGCCGTATTTGGACATGTTTGTTATTGTGTTCATTGATGACATATTGATTAATTCGAGGAATGAGGATGACCATGCGAGTAATCTCAGAATATTCCTCCAAACCCTTAAAGATCGAGAGTTATATGCCAAGTTTTCTAAGTGTGAGTTCTGGCTTGAATCTGTGTTGTTCTTAGGCCACATTGTATTTGGTGAAGGAATTCAAGTCGACACTCAGATTATTGAGGCAGTGCAGAATCGGCCCAGACCCACATCCCCAACCGATATAAGGAGTTTCTTGGGGTTGGCTGGTTAGTACATAAGGTTCATCGAGGGTTTTCATCTATTTTGTCCCCATTGACTAAGTTGACTCAGAAAACAACTAAGTTTCAATGGTCTGAAGCTTATGAGCAAAGCTTTCGGGAATTAAAAACTCTGTTAACTACTGCTTCAGTATTGACCCTATCAAAGGTTATATAGGGTTTTGTCATTTATTGTGATGCATCCAGAGTGGAGCTTGGTTGTGTGTTGATGTAGAATGGTAAAGTTATGCCTATGCCTCCAGGCAGCTTAGGATTCACGAGAAGAACTACCTGACTCATGATCTGGAGTTGGCAGCAGTAGTTTTGGCTCTAAAGATATGGCGTCACTATCTCTATGGCATTCATGTAGATATGTTTATCAAGCACAAGAGTCTGCAATATGTTTTCAGTCAGAAGGAGCTTAATCACAGACAAAGGAGGTGGTTAGAGTTACTTAAGGATAACGACATGAGTATCCTTTATTACCCCAGGTAAGGCTAATGTTGTTGCTGATGCTTTGAGAAGGTTATCCATGGGAGTACTACTCATATTAAGGAAGGAAAGAAAGAGTTAGCTAAGGAAGTGCACAGACTTGCACGGTTGGGTGTTCGATTGTTGGATTCCAGTGAAGGTGGAGTTGTTGTGATGAATGGGGCTGAATCATCATTAGTGTCAGAAGTGAAGGAGAAGCAAGAAAAAGACCCCGTTTTACTGGAATGTCACGCCCTGAGTCTACACCCAGGAAGTGGCCAGCACTCAAGAACCATTTCTAATCCCTAAGTGAACCCCTGTCCTGCCTGACTATTTAGCAGAAGACTCACTCAAGTAGTAAGAAGCTTTATATGTAGAGTTTAACTCATATATCTCAATAGACCCAACTCAAATGCTGAAAGTACTCAATATTATCAATAAAATAGTTTGCAAAATATCTCAAAATAAAAAGTAAAATACTGAAAGACTCCTCAACTCTAACCATCTATGAAGCCTCTAATACTAGGATAGATGTCGGGACAAGAACCATGACAACTAAATAATAGCAGGTTAATAAACGTGAAATCCTCCCGAAAGCAAGGAGACTCACCAAAGCTATCTGAAGCACAAAGTTTTCTCAACGAAATGTCTGTTGATGATCCTGATCGCTTGTATCTACATCATAAAAGATGCAGGTCGAATGTCATCAGTACATTGAATACATGAATATGTAATATAGCCGAGGTGAAATAACTGAATGAAAAGACTGCAATATATATAGCATGAACTCAACTGAATGTAAATAATTAAAGGGATGAAATCATTTAACTTTAAAAAAAATACTTACTCATCTCTAAAGTCAACATAATAAGTGTTATATGAAAAATGCACTTTAACTCTATTGGGAGATTCTCTAACCGACAACCATCACTATGAGCTAAGTGATGATACAACGTCTTTTCCACGCTGCCAAAAGTGTCTTATATCATGCCGGGATATAAAACCTCTCAACTAAGTGGATCCACTAAGCTCTGCCCGAAGGCACTAAGGATGATTTGGCCCTATTCATTACGACCACTTCACCTTCACTGGAATCTAACAAATACACTCCCAGATGTGTAAGTCTGTGAACTTCCTTAGCCAATTCTTTCTTTCCTTCCTCGACATGAGCAGTACTCTCCATGGACAACCTGCTCAAGGCATCATCAACAACATTAGCCTTACCTGGATGGCATAGAATACTCATATCATAATCCTAGAGTAGTTCTAACCATCTCATTTGTCGAAGGTTGAGCTCCTTCTGACTGAAAATGTACTGGAGACTCTTGTGGTAGGTGAACACATCCACGTGAATGCCATAGAGATAGTGATACCATATCTTGAGAGCAAAACCTATTGCTTCCAACTCGAGATCATGAGTTGGGTAGTTCTTTTTGTGAATCTTAAGCTACCTGGAGGCATAGGCTATAACCTTACCATTCTGAATCAATACACAACTAAGTCCAACTCTGGATTCATCGTAATAAACATAAAAGCCCTTTGTACTCTCTAGTAGGGTCAACACTGGAATAGTAGTTAACCGAGTTTTCAATTCCTGAAAGTTTTGCTCACAAGATTCGGACCATTGAAACTTAACTGTCTTCTGAGTCAACTTAGTCAAAGGGGAAGAAATAGATGGAAACCCCTCGATGAACCTTCTGTAGTAACCAGTCAATCCCAAAAAAAACTCCTTATATCAGTTGGAGACGTGGGTCTGGGACAATTTTGCACATCTTCAATCTTTTGAGTGTGAACTCGAATTCCATCGCCAGACACTATATGGCCTAAGAATGCCACGGATTCAAGCCAAAACTCATGTTTAGAAAACTTGGCATATAACTCCCGATCCATGAGAATTGAGAGGACTATTCTAAGATGACTAGCATGGTCCTCCTCATTCTTCGAATATATCAATATGTCATCAATAAATATGATAACAAACATGTCGAGATATTGCTTAAATACTATGTTCATAAGATCCATGAATACTAAAGGAGCGTTAGTCAAACCAAAGGACTTAACAAGGAACTCATATTGACCATAATGGGTCCTGAATGCTATCTTCGGGATGGCACTTTCTCTCACTTTCAACTGATGATAGCCAGATCAATAGTCTATTTTAGAGAAATAAGTGGCACCCTGAAGTTGGTCGAAAAGGTCATTAATTCTTGGAAGGGGATACTTATTCTTTATGGTGACCTTGTTCAACTGGCGGTAATCAATATACATCGTAAGGAAACCATCTTTCTTTCTCACGAATAAGACCAGAGTGCCCCAAGGTGAGACACTTGGTCAGATGAAACCCTTATCAATAAGATCTCTGAACTGCTTTTTAAACTCTTTTTAACTCAAGTAGAGCCATTCTATATAGCAGAATAGAAATGGGTTGAGTATCGAGAAGAATATCTATTCCGAAGTCTATTTCTCTCTAGAGAGGGACTCCGGGAAGATCATCCGGAAAGACCTCTGGAAACTCACTCACAACTGGAACTGACTGAATAGGTGGTGTCTCAACACTAGAGTCATTAACTCAGACTAAGTGATAGATGCACCCCTTAGAAACTAACTTTGTAGCCTTAAGGTATGAAATAAAATGACCTTTAGGCACTGCTAAACTACTCCCCCACTCTAAAACTGACTCATTAGGAAACTGAAACTTTACTACTCGAGTTCTACAATCAATTGAGGCATAACAAGCTTAAAGCCAGTCCATACCTAGAATAACATCAAACTCCACCATGTCTAGCTCAACTAAGTCAGCCATGGTGTCCTTGTGATAGACAGAGATGGGATAATTCTGATAGACTGTTTCTACAAGAATAGACTCACCCATAGGTGTGGAAACACTGAAGGGCTCAATAAGTTGTTCGGGGGAAATGCCGAACCTCATGGATACATAAGGAGTTCTAAAAGACAAACTCGCACCTAGATCAAGTAAGGCATAAACATCAAAAGTAAAGAGTTTAAGCATACTAGTAACAACATATGGTGAGTTCTCCTGATCTTGGCGACTAGCTATAGCATACAGAGGGTTCGTACCTCCGCATGTTCATGAAGTAGCTCCTCTCTGGTATTTCTATTTGT
Organism: Solanum appendiculatum; assembly: GCA_018342035.1. NCBI lineage: Eukaryota > Viridiplantae > Streptophyta > Magnoliopsida > Solanales > Solanaceae > Solanum > Solanum appendiculatum. Next base: position 789,487 of record JAGDQO010000599.1, on the reverse strand, counting down.
TGGAGCTGCTGAAGAATATTGGGCTTTATTTCCCTGATTACCCTGCCTGTTCTTAGGGCATTCTCTCATAAAATGACCTGTATGACCACACTTGAAATATCCATTGGAGCCATCACAACATTCTCCTGGATGGGTCCTACCACATTTAGCATAAGATGGGCTCTAAAACCCTTGTGCCACACTATCCTATGACTGAGTACCCTGAGCTCTGAAATTCTGAGAACTCTGGTTCTTGCAATCATTCCTGTTTCTTAGTGTAGGTATACTAGATGAAGATGGAGCAGGTCCAGATGACCTCTGCTGAAAGGATGACTGATGTCCATTCCCGGTCTTTTGCTGGCCAGTCTCATTACTTGTTCTCTTGGTCCTCTTATTGCGAAACTGTTTTCTATTTAATTTATCCTCCTCAACCTGCTGCACGTGAATCATGAGTCTATCTATATACATGTCCCCTATCAACATAGCTGCCTTACCTTCCTTGTTGGATATGTGAGATAGCCCGGACACAAACAAACTCATTCTGCTCCTCATATCTACCACCATCTTCGATGCATAGCAGGATAGCTGAGTAAACTTGAGACTGTACTCCTACACACTTATCACTTCCTATTTTAGATTCTTGAACTCTCTCACTTTAACTTCCCTTAGCTCTCGGGGAAAGAAGCCCCCCAAGTAAGCATCCTAAAATACAACCCAACTGAAAAGTGGTGCCCCCTATGCCCTGTTCTTCTTCCACGGATCATACCATATCCTAGAAACACCTTTGAGGTGATATGAGGCTAACTCCACACTATCCGTATCGGCAACTAACATGACCTTAAATACTTTCTGAAGCTCTTCCACGAAGTTTTCTGGATCCTCAGTGACTTGCGACCCAGTGAACTCTAGGGGATTCATTCTCAAGAATTCATGGATTCTAGATGTATCAACTACATCCTAAAGACCCGCTCCTGGTTGACCAGCCTAGTTCACCATAACCTGAGCTAGCATCTGCATAGCAATCCTAAACTCAACATTGGTGACATCTCCCTGAGGAGGTTTCACTTCTGGTGCATTGGGAGCTCCTTGACCTAAAGGATTAGCATTCCACCTACCAGGACGTCCTCAAATAGCTCTTCATGGAGATATGATCTGAAAAGACACACGTAAGCACGAATTAGAAGAACTTTTATAGAGTTAACCTATCGTACGAACATGAGTAAGAAAAAAAGTGAAATATTCTTAAATGTCATAGCCTCCCAATTATAGATGTCGCGCACATTATACCGATAAGAAGGACTCTACTAGACACGGCGTCATAGACACCCTAGGACTCTTGAACTCTGTGCTCTGATACCAAGGTTGTCATGCCCCGAGTCTACACCCTAGACGTGGCCGGCACTCAAGAACCATTTCTGATCCCCAAGAGAACCATTAGCGTGGCTGACTATTTAGCGGAAGACTCACTTAGGCAGTAAGAAGCTTTATATGCAGAGTTTAACTCATATATCTCAAATAGACCCAACTCAAAGACTGAAAGTACTCAATGTTATAAATAAAACAGTTTGCAAAAAATCTCAAAATAAAAGGGAAATACTAAAAGACACCTAAACTCTAACCATCTATGAAGCCTTTAATACTAGGATACATGTCGGTACAAGACCCACGATAACTCAACAATAATAGGAAAATAAATGTGAAACCCTCCGAAAAGCAAGGAGTCTCACCAAAGCTATCTGCAGCGCAAAGTGATCTCAACGAAACGATTGTTCATGATCCTGAACACCTCTATCTACATAATAAAATATGCAGGTCGAACACCATCAGAATATTGGATGTGTGAGTATGTAATATAGCCGAGGTGAAATTACCAAATAAAAAGACTACAATAGATATAGCATGAACTCAACTGAATGTAAAGAATTAAAAGAATGAAATCATTTAACTTTGCAAAAAAAATACTTACTCATCTCTGAAGTCAACATAATAAGTGTTATATAGAAAATGCACTTTAACTCTATTGGGAGATTCTCTAACCGAAAACAATCACTATGAGCTAGGTGATGATACAACGTCTTGTCCACGCTACCAGAACAGTCCTATATCGTGCTGGGATATAGAACCTCTCAACAAAGTAGATCCACTAAGCTCTGCCTGAAGGCACTAAGGATTCATCTAAAAAGTATGATGTTATACCATGTTGGTAAGACAAGGTTTATAGGGGCTGTGAGTTGTCTGAACTCTCCTCCATATTGGTGCTCAATAAAACTCCAAATAATATATACTCTTGCTTAAATGTATAAAAACATACTATTTGTCTGGTTTGAGATAATTGCTCAAACTATCCTCTTAAAAGAGGTAACTGCTCTGAACTATCTCTGAAACTCATTTCTCATCTAGAAAACAAGGTTTCTCTATGCTCAATGTAAAAATACATTCTGGGTTGAGATAATTACTCAAAAGGGGCCTCTTTAAGAGGTAGCTGCTCTGTACTCAATCTTTCTGAAAACTCTTTTAACTTTTCTGAAAAAAAGTATTCTCTTTCGTCATGTAAAAATGAAACATTTTGGGAAATACTTAATTCCCTTATACTCTTGCTTAAATCTTTGTTAAGCTCTTTCTCAAAATCCTCTTTACATTCTCAAAACTCAGTATAAACAATTATGTTTTGTGTAAAAGATTCTCATTAAGAATTCAATGAATACTCAAGAATAGGGTTCATGTTGAAAAATAGACATGAACAATCAACTCAATAATCACAAAATACAATGTACGACAATTCAATATTAGAAATAGAAATTTAATAATCAGCAACTCAAAAACTAAGAACTCAATATCAACTCATCTTAAGAATACTCAAATCTAAGAATAGAACCCTAGATTACTCCTTTACTGATTTGAAAGTAGATGTAGGGCGTGAGGATGAACTAGTCCAACACTATGATAGCCTTACATACCTGGAAGAATAAATTTCTTTTGCAAAATCGAAGAAACTTAAAGAATACTTGAACCCGGTCGTTTCTCCTCTTAGAACCTTGCTCTAATGGCTTGAAGTGTTAATGAACATAAATGAACTGATTAACACTTTCTAAGCCCTTAATTAGGTGTAAAACGTCATGGTTTAGGCTTAGAATATGGGTTAAAACGACGTATTTTAAATACCAAATGCATATGGGAAAGATCAAAATGACCCCAGCTTAAAAAAATGCCGAGGTGCCTTAAAAGGGAGGTTTTACGGACCGTTTAAGGCTCCACGGTCTGTGAAACACTTCAAGGGCCGTATAGTCATCCGTAAAACTTCACCTTCCTAACATGGCTTTACTAAAATGGGTATAATCATTTACTCCGAACTCGAAATGAGGCAAACTTTGTGGAGTTGGAAAGAGGACTCAAAGACATTTAAATTGATAGGTCATGGGCCACCTAATTCATCATGTATTGAGAGATATGATCATTTGAAGTTGAACCAAAACTTAAAACTGACGATGTCCCTTTCACGGACAACTTCACGGTCCGTGCAAAGCTTCACGGCCTGGTCCACGGCTCGTGCAACTCTAAATGACCCGTGAAATCCTTTGTGACAAGACCTTCAAGTTAACTTTTACCACGGTTGGTTTAACGATCTGTGACACCCTGTACAGACTATACAACCTTCCGTACATATGAACTTGTACTCAACTGATGCTTTTTTCTCTTTTCCATTCCAAGTTCAAATTTTTGAGGTGTTACATGGAACTAAAGGCAAATGTTCATAATCAGAAAGTAATGACTTTTGAACAAGGGGGAGATGGTGTGTTGAGATATCAAGGTAGATTGTGCGTTCCAAAGGTGGATGAGCTACAAGTGAGGATCATGACAGAAGCTCATAGTTCTAGATATTTGATCCATCAGAGTTCCACAAATATATACCATGACTTGAGAGAAGTCTATTGGTGGAATAGTGTGAAGAGGTGTATTGCATATTTTGTTGCTAAGTGTCCAAATTGCCAATAAGTCAAGGTTGAACACCAAATACCATATGGAGCTCAAAACATAGTTCTTTCGGAATGGAAGTGGGAGATGATTAATATGGACTTCATTACTGGCTTGCCGCGATCTCGCAGGTAGGATGATTCGATTTGGGTGATTGTAGACTAAATGACTAAATCAGCCCATTTCTTACCAGTGAAGACGACTAATTCAACAGATGATTATGCAAGTTTATACATCCGTGAGATAGTCCGACTTCATGGAGTCCCGTTGTCTTTCATTTCAGATAGGGGTGCACAATTCACCGCTCCATTTTGGAAGTCATTTCAGAAAGGTTTGGGTTCAAAGGTATACCTTAGTACTGCTTTTCATACTCAGACAGATGGTCAAGAAGAACACGCTATTCAGACCTTAGAGGATATGTTAAAAGCATGTGTGTTGGATTTCAAAGGGAATTGGGATGACCACTTGCCTCTTATAGAGTTTGCCTATAATAACAACTATCACTCCAGTATTTAGATGGCTCCTTATGAGGCTCTTTATGGGCGAAGGTGTAGATCTCTTATTGGGTGGTTTGAGGTTGGTGAAGCTCCGTTGATAGGACCAGACTTAGTTCATGAATCCATGGAGAGGGTGAAAGTAATTCAAGAGAGGTCGAAAGCAGCACAGTGCCATCAGAAAACCTATACAGATGTTAGAAGAAGAGATCTAGTGTTTGAGATTGATGATTGGGTATATATGAAGGTTTCACCTATGAAGGGTGTTATGAAATTTGGTAAGAAAGGAAAGCTCAGTCCCCGGTAATTGGTCCTTACAGGATATCCAAGAGAGTTGGTAATGTAGCTTATGAGTTGGAGCTACCGCCAGAGTTAGCAGCAGTCCATCCAATATTTCACATCTCTATGCTAAAGAAGTGTTTGGGTTGTCCTTCACTTATTGTGCCTACCGAGAATATTGGTATCAAGGACAACCTATCTTATGAGGAGATTCCCTTCCAGATTCTTGATCGTCAGGTTCGCAAGTTGAGAACCAAAGAGGTTGCATCAGTCAAAGTCTTGTGGAGAAATTAGTTTGTTGAGGAGGCTACATGGGAGGCCGAGGAGGATATGAAGAAGAGATAGCCTCATCTCTTTTCCTCCAATTTAGTTCCTGTCCAAGGTATTAACTCTTCCTAAAGTACTCATTCAATTCAATCCCTCCTTTAGTGTTTTGAGTTCATGAGTTTTATGTGTATTTTGCAATAAATTGGGTGTTAAACATTTCCCTACCCCTTTCATGCTCAGTTCATCCATCATTTGAGGACGAATGATTCCAAAGGGGAGATATTGTAACACCCCAAAAATTTATAAGCTAAGACCTGAACCATTCTTTATTTGCATGGTAAATCATATCGGGTGACTCTTAAATATTTCATATGTGAAAAGGTCAATTCTTTAGAATTAGAATGTATTTGGATATGACTCTGTAACACCCGGATTCGAAAAGAACGAAAAATTCAAACTTTTGAAAACTTTGGTGACCTACTAACCATTGGTTGACTTACCAACAGTAGGTCAAGAGGGGGGAGCCGTAGGTGAGTCTGCTTAGGGGAAGAATTTGAAAAAAATGATTTTTGGGTGACCTACTACATGACCTACGGTCAGTAGGTGGACCTACCAACCGTAGGTCATGGAGTAAGTAGGGTCATTGGTGGAATTTTAAAAAGGGATATTTTGGTCTTTTCACCTAATGACTTATTTATCAACCAAGGTCGGTTTCCTTCAACTCCTAACACTATATAAGCCCTTTTAATCCTAAAATCTACCCTTCCAAATCACTTTTCAAGTTTTCCATACTTTCCTCTCTCAAATAATTCTCTCTCTAGAAGTTAGAAGAAGAAGAGGGCAAAATAGGGTTCAAGAAATCAAGTTTTGTTCATCAATTGCTTAAGGAATTGGGACTCTAAGGTATGATAGTGTTCATCCATGGAACCCTTTCCTCCATGGAATCCCTAAAATCTCTAATTTTCAAGTTAGAAATTCTCAATTGAATTAGGGGTTTTGTTCCCTGTCATGGGTTCTTTGTAATGTTGCTCCAATTGATTGATTTATGAACTTTGAAGTATAAATTGATTTGAATTTCATGAATTTAGATGAATCCCTATGAACCCATGCTTTTTCCCCAATTTTGAAATTATGAATGTGTTGATGAGTTGAATTGTGAAGACATGAATTTCATGAAGTCTATGTGAACCTATGTATGAACTATGATTCTTAAGATATGAATTTCATGATGAGATTATGAATGACCTAAATACTGTTTTATGAAAGCAAACATGTTCAATCAAAATCTATGATTTTCCTCTATCATGTGGGTTCATTCAATTATGATCAAATTGCCTTGTTTATGGTTTTCTAAGCATGAGTTTGCATTGAATTGCATGATTTAAGACGAATTCTTATAAACCCATGTGAATTCTATGATTTTCAAGTTATGAGTATGATGAACTATGTAAGGATGAAGTTGATGAAATCATGCATGTCTCTTATGAAGTTAATGATGATCTAAAAGTACTTTTAGATTGAAGCATCAAAGTTGATAATATATTGATTGTCGTCGAGTTGTGAAAGGATTTCTCAACTTGAAAGTATGGGGAGTTATTCCAATGGAAGGGACAGGATGAGATCCCTCATGTTTCCCTCTCCCCATGATAGACAAGAGGAGATCCCTCATGTTCACCCATAATGAGACAAGAGGAGATCCCTCATGTCTTCTAAGGAACTAATCTAATGGGAGGGACAAGACGAGATCCCTCATGTCTACCCATAATAAGGCAAGGGGTGATCCCCCATATCTTCTAATGATATGATAAGATTATAACTATGATTAATCCGTGGGAATTATGCTTAGCACCGAGTGGACACGGGGAGATCTCTCATGTCCCATAAACTATGTGTCACCATAGGATGATTAATCTGCGGAAATTATGTTTAGCACCGAGTGGACACGGGGAGATCCCTCATGTCCCATAAACTATGTGCCACCATACGATGATTGTCTGGATAGACATTAGCTAGTGGGTCTTTGGCAAGTAGGGCAACCTTCTTTCGGTGTAGGGAACATACCGAATTCCATGTTATAGATCACATGGTCTATGTCGGTTAAGGCTCGCTTCCCAAAATAATGAACTACAGCGACTCTCAAGATATCTCTCAAGTGTTTTTAAATATGTTAGCTTCCATTGACTGTGATTTATGACTTATGTTTCTTACCCTTTTTCATGTTTTAGCTTGGTCATCGCATGTTATGAAAATGTCCCGTTTTAGCATGTTTAAGTGATTTTGTGCATCGCTATCATACTTGGTACTTGATTGTATTAACGCATACTCTTGCCTACATTGACTTGTTAATGTAGGGCTTGGCGTTTCTCCATCTATTCGTGGCTAGAGCTTAGTAGAAGGATTATTGAAGACTTGGTGAGTCCTCATCCATTCGAGGACGTAGCCTTGTTGTTCTTTTATGTTTTTTCATTTTGACATTGTATTGGGTGATGTCCCAACGTTATTTTCATCCTTATGCTAGACTGGCTTTGAGACACTTTGTGTAGACTTCCGCTACTTTTATCAAACTATTATGATTTGAACTTGATTTTTATGCTCTTTTAATTCTATGATCTTGGACTATGTATGCTAAGTGTCTTGTATAAGGCCTTTCGGGGTCTTGTATGCCATGTCACGGCTAGGGGGTATTTTGGGTCGTGACAGACTTAAGGTCACACGAACCCCTAGCACAAAGCTGAGTTGAAAGCTTCATTACCGATGAAGTTTTGACAAAATATTCTACTTAGGTCAAATTCAAATGATCATATCTCCCAATACATAATGAATTAGATGGCCAATGACCTACCAAATTAAAGGTCTTTGAGTCATCTTTTCAATGTCACCAGGTTTGCATCATTTCGAGTTTGGAGTAAAATGTTATGATCATTTTACTAGAGACTGTCATATCAGAGTTTTCTGAGTCTGTGAACTACTGGTCCAATCTAAGGGACGTAGATTGAACTACAACCCGTACTGCCAAGTCATCAAAAACTTCAGAGACTCTGAATTTTGGGGTCCGATTCCTACGTATCCATTCAATGGATCGTAGGTACTTCTATGGGCCATAGTTTGGACCCGTAGAATGGACTTTTGAGCCCAAAAATTTTATAGAGTCTACGGATTGGATCTACGATCCGTAGACACTTCTACGGGTCATAGATTGGACCCGTAGAATGAAACTTTGAGCCTTAAAATTCAATATAAATTACACAGATGGGATCTACAGTCAATAGAATAAACCATGAACCGTAGATGGACCCGTAGAAGGTTTTTCATCAGTTTTTAAGAAGGGTAGTTTAGTCTTTTCCCACCCCTTCTAAGCCTAAACCACGACTCTTTTTCACCTAATTAAGGGTCTAAATAGTGTTAAAACATTCTTTTACATTCTTTAATACTTCAAAGACTTAAAGCAAGGATTCAAGAAGAGAAAAGCTAGGATTTTCTAGCGTTCTTCAAATTTCATCGATTTCGCCAAGAACTTTGTTCTTTCCAGGTATGTAAGGCTGTCATAGTGATGGAATGAGTTCTTCCTCACGCCCTACATCTACTTTCTATCAGTAAAGAATAATCTAGGGTTACATCCTTAGTTTTGATAATTCTTGAGATGTGTTTCGTTGTTTAGTTCTAAATTCTATTTCCTGATTATTGAGTTGCTAGATCTTGCATTGAGATTCTTGAGTTTATTGTTCATGTCTATTTTCCGCATGAACCCTATTATTGAGTTATAATTGGGCATTTATTGAGTTATTATTGAGAATCCTTTTTAACCAAACAATGGTCTTAAACTAATTTTCTGAGAAAGCAAATATAAGTTTTGAGAAGAGTTTTATACACGATTGAGAAAAAATATAAGGGAACTAAGTATTTTCAAATTTATCATTTTTACATTGAGAAAAGACAAACTTTGATTTCTAAAAGAGTTTATGAGTTCAAAGATATTTCAGAGCAATTACCTCTTTTAAGAGGTTATTTTGAGTAATTATCTCAAAACAAAGAAAGAGTAAGTTTTATACATTTGATCATGAGTATATTATTGGGAGTAGTATTGAGCACAAATATGGGAATGAGTTCAGATAACTCAAAATCCTCATAAACCATGTCTGCTAACATGAGTAAAGGATCATACTTTTTAGATGAATCCTTATTGCTTAGTGGATTCACTTGGCTGAGAGGTTTTATACCCCAGCATGGTATAAGACTATTCTGGCAGTGTAGGCGAGACGTTGTATCATCACGTAGCTCATAGTGATGGTTGTCGGTTAGAGAAGCTCCCAAATAGAGTCAAAGTGTATTTTTACTATATCACTTATTATGTTGAGTTTCAGAGAATGAGTAAGTACTTGTAAAGTTTTAAATGATTTAGTTCCTCTATTTCTTTAAATTCAGCTTGAGTATACTTTTATCTATTACAGACCTTTCTTTCAATTGTTTCGCTTCGTCTATATTACATACTCGTACATTTAATGTACTGATGTCATTCGACATACATCTTTTTATGATGCAAACACATGTATTCTGGATCATCAACAGGCGCTTTGTTGAGATCACTTTACACTTTCCCTTTGAGAGTTTTGGTGAGTCCTCATTGCATTTCGGAGGGCCACATTTTTTTTCATTTCAGTATTTAATTTGGGGCATCGAGGGTCTTGTCCTGACATCCATGTTGAACTTAGAGGCTTCATAGATAGTTAGATTTGAGATGTCCTCAGAGTTCTTGTTAAACTATTTTACAACTATTATGTTTATTACATTGAGTATTTTTAGACGTTTGAATTGAGTATTGACTTTGAGTTTAAATGGTCGAATTCTGTTTTAAGCCGCATATTGCTTGAGTAAGTCTTCCGCTAAAGAGTCAGCCCGGCCAAGGGTTCACTTGGGGGCCAGTAATGGTTCTCGAGTGCCGATCACGTCCAGGTTGTTGGCTCGGGGTGTGACACTACTCTTCACGATCGTGACATATACATCATGATCAAGTAGGTGTGGATTCATGTGCTTCACGAGCGTGAGGAGAATTTTGCGATCACAAAAGGTCTATTGGTTGTTAATCACGATCGCAATGGTTAATTTAATGAGCTGAAAAAATCTTCCTCTTTGTTATCGCATGGGATGGGTCGCAATCTCGTAGAGTAAAGTGACCTGGGCAGAATTCATTTTTCAAAATCGGGGTTCCTTCCCCATTTCACCATTTTTGGACTTTGGAAACTCGAATTAGGCAATTTTAGTAGGATTTTTCAAGATTGAACTTTTGGTGAAGTAATTTTGACTCCAAACTTTCATTACCAATCAATCATTTCATGATTTTATCATCTAATCACTAATTTTGAATTCAAACATTGTGGGTTTTCTAAAATTCTTAAGAAATGGAGTTTTAAGCTTAATTTCAACTCAAATTTTGATACGGTTTTCACTAATGAGTTTCAAAACATTTGGGTATCATGTTATTATACATAAAATCAATTTTGATACAGTTTTCACTAATGACTTTCAGCCCTCGGGAGTGGCTTTTTGGATTGATTTGCATCTGGTTTCAAAAATCAGCATTATGGATGTTGTTGTTCATGATTTGTTATAGGAATTCTATACTTGATCAGGTTTTGTGGATTCGGAGACCTATCGTAAAGGGAAGACTCAAGTACCAATTTTTGATTTCATTCTCTTTTAAGGCAAGTGGACCTCTTTGACATTTTGTTAAGTGTATTAAAACCTTGTATGCCTTATTTTGTGTTTGGGAGTAATGGGAATGGTGAAGGGCCTCATATATCATATTTATTATTAGATGTTGCTTGAATATTCGTAATGATCTTTTAGGGTGAAAATGAATACATTAATATAATAATGTATGATATGCCACGAGTAGCTTGAATGATGATATTGACTCACTTTTGAATATGTGTCATGATTGTATGTGTGGATTTGTTATTCATATGGAATTTATCATCTTCTTATTATTCATGTGAACGTGCTTATTTGCATTGGTTCTGAAACACTGTTGTGACACTTGGATTCTTGATAAGCCAATGGAAAATGTTTCCAGAGATTGATGTTTATGCCGACGAAAAATGATTTCGACGATTGATGTTTATAATGATGGGAAATGGTTTTGGCAATGATTTTGATGGATACAAGGATTGATATATCCCTCATAGGTCCCGATCTTCCAGTCACGGGGTGTGTAGTGAAGGCATGGACATATATGCCTCCCATGTACCCGATCTGCTAGTCAGCGGGTGTGTATCAACAGAACAAGCATGCATCATTCTATATGACATTGCATTTGCACTTCATCATCATTCTTGGCCTTTATGGGTGAGTTGTTATGTGTGCGTGGCTATTTGAGTTTGAAGGGTTATGATTATATTATTGATACTCTATTGTGTGAATTGTGATGTATTAATTAAAACATGTTGCTCAATTCTTTGTGAAATTGTTAGGATAAGTTGTTTTTTTATCTCTAATGCAGGTTGCATTATGAGGAGGTTTAGAAGGTGTGATAGGGTGCTTGTATTCGATATTTCTTTACTAAGGGTTAGCTAGGGAAGATTGCTGAGAACCATTGTTGTTTGGTACTCATTCCCTTGATTTCTACACTTGTATACGCTACGAGCCTGGATCGTCTTGATCTCTCTCTCATCTTCGTCTAAGGTTTGCTTTTGGAGTTCATGAGGTAGATGCTTGCCTTCTTGGTAGACATCACTTATTTCCTTATTATGTTCTTGATCTATTTTAGATATGAAGACATTCATATTTGTATTTCTTTAGAATCTGTTGTAACACTTAGTGGCTTGTACACGTGACACCAGGTTTTGGGAAAAGTTATGTTATATTATGAGTTCAGCATGTTTATATTATATTAGTTCTTAATTTTTTTCTTACTTCTGCATTTACCCTTGTCGAGGGCTAATTATTCCGACCTGTAATGGTGGGATAAGACAGGTGTCATCACGTCTGATTTTTAGGTTGTGACACTACATATAAAAAAACAAATAATATTAATCGCCTTCTGAAAATACGAGAGTTACAATTGAAACTATAAGGTAGAGATTGAGAGAAATTATAGTATATATGATTAATAATCATTTACAAATTGTGTAATAATTAATTGAATTCCACTAATCTTTTATCATGAACTTCCTAATTGAGTTTTCCTCTATTCATTGAAAGGAGAGAGATTTTGTATTTTATCCATGAAATATGAAAACTCGGGCTTTATAAGAAGTGAATCAAAACTAAGAGCCCAAACATTTTCAAATCTTTTTTTGTGGTGCTTTGGGGGGTAGGATTAGAGTTGCCAGTGCTTATGGTGAAAAAATAGTGTTTAAATTTTTTTTCATGAATTATTGCATCACAAATCAAATATAAATTTTAGATATATACTGCTTTTAAACAAATTTTGTCTACTTTTATATTTTTTGACAAACTTTAATTATAAGAATTTGATATATTTTTTGTGTCATAGATATCCAAATGTTCTTTGTATGTTCATACCATAACGCCATAACTAGAAAGATTATAATTAATTTATCATATTTATCATGCAGTCTTTTTTATTTGTTAGAATTAATGTTTAGATTAGATTGTTTTATATTTAATTTAAGACATTTATTAATAACTATGCCTTTTGTAGTATTTTATTAATAATTAATTAAAACTATAAGTTAATTATGATGGAAATTGTGGTAATCTCCATTCGACACATAATATTCATTATAAAATTTGTGAAAGATGTAACTCATTTCACTTTTTTCCATTTCAGACTTTCTTGTGAAAGGTACGAGTGTTTTCATTTACATATCCTCCTCTCTTCTTATGAACTTTAGAAATAAAATAATTTATATATATATACACACATCTGTTTATATAGATCTTTTCTCTTAAAATCATCAAGATTAATTAGTTATTTGTGATTTTTTATCAGGTCAGCAAAATTCATTCAGAAAATGAGTTTATCCATGAATACTAGCAACAATGTTCAAGGTAAATTTACCAGCACTAGCTTTTAAAATTATTGTAGGCTTCATTTTTTTATACTATAAAATTCGTATAAGTCATGGACTAATATTATAGTTTCATAATGTGATGTTGTATTCAAGTTTATTTATTTTAAAGTCTAGAAAATTATTTAACTCTTTTGTTTTAAAAAGAAACATATGTCTAATAAAATTTGATCAACCATATGAAATTGCAATTCTAAGGTTTTAAGATTTCTTGATGGGTGATGATAATAGTCTTCTTCCCCTTTTAAATGAGAATGACTCTTCAGATCTTAAATCGTCAACCAAGAGTTAATATGAAGAAATGAGTAAATTTTAATCAAACCATGTAATCCAACTCTTTAGATTTGAAAAGCAATACACTCTTCACCTTTTGAATGATAAGGATCCCTTGGATCTTAAATCCAAAAGTTATTGTATAGAAATAAGAAAATTTTGTTTAACTGTCCTAATATTTTGAGATAAGAGAAAAATACTTTTTATAATTAGCAAATCAGATGGTTTTATAAAAATTTAAATAGCATATCACCTATAGCTATGTAACATTCAAAGTTATGCTTTTTAATTTTAAAATAATCATCAATATAATATTTTTAAAAATAACTTAACTTAATTTTTAAGAATAATGTGAAAACAAAACAAACGTTTTTCGAAAAATAATGTGAAAACAAAATAAATGTTTTGCACAAAATAGACTAGTTAAGAAGAATTTAACATTAGCAAGAAGTTTTAAATTATTCAAAAAAGTATTTATGTTACCGTTCATGCTAATAGTAATTGAGACAACTTATATGTCTTAATTAAAAAAATATATATACTTATTCAATTCATTTTTTTTCCATTGAATATTTATGATCAAGAGGTTTATTGCGAGTAAAAGCTTCTTCATATTTAATGTTTATGATGAATTAAAATGAGTACTGATTTTAAAACCCAAAAGATTAAGGGGATTAAATGAAATCAATATACTTTATATAAAAAGTAACACATAAACATTTTTATGTGACATTCCACAATACTTTTTTTAACATTAAAAAATCCTCCATGACAATCATATATTGATCAAGAACTAAAATCACAAAAATATGCAGTTTTATTATTGAGGATTTTTGTTCATCCTGTATATTCGCATAGGCTATAGTTGACTATACATAACGGTCATTATATTATTATTTTTTTATTGAGGTTTGATCAATGTTTATCCCCCTCCCCCTTTCTTATTTTTGTACTACATAATTAGATGCATGGACAATGACAAGATGATTTTGATCTAAAATCGATTAAAATATATTCTAATTTGTAGTATTTCACGAATTACTATGGTTAAGGCCTCTTATGTTTTTTTCCTTCTCAAGAACAGTCAAGTTTTAACGTTTTATACAAGTTCTTAACAAACAATCTTAAAATGTGAATAATATAGGACAAACAAACAAACAATCACTTAATTTGTGCAATTGCTAATTTGTTAGATTTTTCGCTAGATCTTCATTCATTTATCATAAAAAAATAGTTGTAAAGTGCATAAACAACGAGATTATCATTTTCTATTCTGAAATCGTATAATTAAAGAGTTTAATGTATTTCTAATAAGAAATATCGTGATTGCTTACAATTTTATGATAACTTATCATTTTTTTCAATCTTTATTTTAATGATTTCTAGATTTTATAATCATATCTGACGATTCGGATGGAGATGATTCATCAAAAACTCACGGATTAACAAGTGTTGCAGACAATGAGGTTAGTCTATTGAAACATTTAATTATATATTATCACTTGATATCTTAATATTAATGTAGACTTATAGTAATTACATAATTATTTTGTGTTAATTTAGTGAATGGAAAGGATCTACATTTGAGTTTTGAGTGTTTAGATTAAGGAGTCTTAACTATAGTTTGCAATAAGCTAAAAATATGTTATATTTACTTTGATAGACATTGATCCATGGATCCATCAAGTTTAGTCAAGAAGTTGATCAAGAAATCACAAGTCATCTAGCCAAAACTTTGCAACCTGTAGAATCGCATCAGCTTGCATCATCGTCAAGGTAATTGCGCCTTACAAGTTTAAAAATAATTAAGTTTAATTTATTATCACATTTTAAATTATTATTTTTGGTGTTAATTATTTTGGTACTTTAATTTATTATAGGACAATTCGACTTAAAAACAAATCCACACGAGCACTAGCAAGAGGACCTGTGATATCAAGAGGGAGCAATGCAGTCATTCCTAGAACACGTTATAGATCTCAACGAATGAGAGCGATAAATGACAACGAGGTCATAGAATAAAAGAGGAAGAGAACAACAAAGATGTGTGCATCATCCAAAAGAAAGAAATCTGCTCCATGAGTGTCTTTAAAAATTCTCCAGATCATAGAGCTATAGTTATATCATATACTCTTAATTTAATTTCTGAAGAAATTGTTGGTTGTTTTGTTTATTTTGACAAATGATTATTTCTATTTCTCAATTTTTGACTATATTTTTTTTATGTGACTTTAAAAATCATGGTGGAGTTAAGAGTTAAAGTATATGAATTTTGCATGATAGCATTTTTTGCTTATAGATTGTTTTAGATGGATTAATAAAATATATTAAGTGAAAGTCTTTACATAAATATAGAGTTTGTGCCATAAAGTTATTGTGTTCTCTTGAACTCGTAAGTTCAAATGCAAATTCACTAATGCATGCGATCGTCATACATATATATGGGTGGTATTTCTTATCATATATTGAAAAACTACCAAAAACTTTCTGGGCTGGATAATTGTTTGTTCATACTTAAAGGAACAAAACTATAAATCTCAGTTCTTGGAATCTCGGGCATAAAAATTGATTGAATAGGTTCCCATGTCGATGTTGGTATCAGTGCCAGTTCAACTATTTGTTGGATTCAAATTCAAATAAAGAGACACTCAAAAGTGTTTATGGATCATACATAACCGGTGAAACTTTCGAAAGAGGCAGAATACCACCGGATTGGGTAATGGGTGGATAAAGACAGAAGTGAAGGCCAAAAAATCTGAATTACTAAAATTGGATTTAACTGGACTAATCCGATTTGTATCCTCCCCGGTACTAAGAATCTCTTCAACAGTAGTAGTGCTTGCATTTTACGATGGTATTCCAGTGATTTCTCATGGCTATCAGTTCGCCTCGATAACAAATGGTCTATTGTAGCCCATTTGTTACCAATATTTGCATGGGCTCTAATGATCATATCATCTTCTTAAGGTGTAAAAGGCAGATGGTCCATTTGAGGAGAACTCCACCAGTCCAAGGCCTCGGGCCCATAATTACAATAACCATCACAAAAATTTTAAAACATCAAAATAACCACGCAATCATAATAAAAGTCTCCACCACATCAAATCTATGTGTAAACCACCTTAGAGCATTCTAAGGATTCTACAACGCCAAATCAAAGCTAAACTCAACCTAAACTAAGGCTTTAAGGCTAAGATTCTAGTTTAAAGTCCCGAAAATAGCCAATATGTGACTAAGGACCATACAAGCCTAAATTCTCATTCTACAACCTTCCTAACAATCATGCAGTCATTTTATATAGAAACTCACTAAGCTAAGTCTAAAATAGAAAATCATAACCTATCTCAAAGTCGAAATTGCACTCAAACTTCTAAAGGTGTAAAGTCTTTCTTGCGGACCATGTAATGTTCTTGCCTTAGATAGTGTAAAGTCTTTTGCTTGGATGATGCGACACCTTTGGCTCATACACCGTAAAGTCTTCACCTAGGAGAATGTGAATTTTTTGGTTCTTATGATGTAAAGTCTTTGACTTGAACCATGTAAAGCCTTTGCCTCAAAGGGGGGAAATAAGTTATTCTCCTTGGATGAAATAATAATTTTTTTGCCTTGTGCTAGTAATGAAATTATCTCATGCATGTAACTAAATAGTAATATTTTTAAATCTAACGAAGCCACAATATTGTCCCTAAATGAATAAAATTTTGAACGGAGTATAATGTTGCTTGAGGAAAAATTTTTCTTCTTAGAGTAGTTCTTCTTGCCTACAAAACAACAACAACAAAGAACAATGAGAAACAAAAAACTCAAGGGAAGGGAAAATATACCCCATGTGAAAGCATTAAATATTTAATGTTGACAGAAAATTAAAAAATTACTACAATAAAAGATCTATGTTCTTTCATAATTCCAACTATGATGTAATAAACATGTTGTAATTGGCTCGAGTGCATAAATGTAAGTACTTCAAGCCTCGTCCATTAAATTTGATTTAAAAATTCTTGACAAACTTTGAATTAGGAGGCATTTGTAAGTGTAGAAGTTTTACTGAATTAAAATTCACAGGTTAATTTCAACTATATTATACTCAAGAAAATAGTTCAAATAACGTGGCAACTCTAGTCAAGTAAATGGGCCATTAAAATTTTATTACGTGTCAAAATTATGTGGCAATTCAAGTCAGATTAAATGAACCACTACAATCATGTAACCTGTCAAAGTCATGTGGCAATCATAGTCAAATTAAATGATCCACTAAAATCATACCACGTGTCAAAGTTATGTGGAAATTCGAGTCAAATTAAATGAGTCATTATAATCATGTCACGTGTTAAAGTTATGTGGCAATTCATGTCAAATTAAATGAGACACTACAATCATGTCACGTGCCAAAGTTATGTGGCAATCCAAGTCAAATTAAATGAGTCACTATAATTATGTCACGTGTCAAAGTTATGTGGCAATTCAAGTCAAATTAAATGAGTTGCTACAATCATGCCAATGTGACATGTTCTGACAAATCAAATTAGAGTTTTTCACTAGATGAATATGATTGATCCGTTCAAGCCAACCATCAAATTACACAAGTACACCTCTCTCTACAACCATAAATAAGGGTCCTCATTATTCTAAGATGGGGGAGTTTTTAAAGAACAAGAAGCAAGAAGAGAGCTCGTGGATCAAAGGCTGCAAATTCTAGACAAGTTACGAGTTCAAGAATTTAAGCACTCAAGTTCAAGATACAACTCAAGATCAAGACCACTATATTAAAAAACAAACCTAAAGGCCCTTCAATTCAAGCACAAGTCGAGATCAAACCCACCAAATTCACAAGTCAAGGTCATATACTCATATTCGTCAAATTCAAGATCAAGATCACCAAATTCAAGATCAAGTGTCAAGCCTTTGAATTCAAGTACAAATCAAGGTTAAGTTCATCAAGATTCAAAATCAAGCTCAAAGGCCCTTAAATTTAAGTACAAGTCAAGATCAAGTTCATTAAAATTCAAAATCAAGCTCAAAGGCCCTTGAATTTATATTTAAAAAGAAGAATTAGAGAATTTGTAGAGATTGTAACACTCACTACATTTTGAAATCAGATGCTATATTTTGTTAATCCAATTTTTTCTGTCCTGGTTATTTATTTTTTGGGCTCTAAAATTTGTTGTTTATAGCGATCTCAAGTTAATGTTACAATAATAATTAGATTCACAGTCAGATATTTATAGATATTTAGTAGATTTCTTAAGATTTATACGTGATTGGACAAAAGTTACTAGATTCACATGAATTCTTAACTAAACCTCTTGTCTCTCGTTAGTACTATAGTATAGTCTATAGATACCGTGTAATTCTGCTCACCAAGGCGTGGACAAATGAGGTGAAAATATTACTTTGGGCTATACATACATGTTTTGTTGCACGTACACGACACACCCATAGCATCCATGCAAGTTAATATTGGCATAGTTTGGAACTTTTTCTTTAGAAACTTTTCCTTGTCAGGTTAATCTTCCTTCACGACGCCTCCAATTTCTATTTGCCCATCCTAATAACAACATAAGGATCGCCACTTCTGAAATCTCTAATCAATGGCAAAATTAATATGCCTCCCAGTATATGAATTCTCAGAAGATCCAACTGATTCTTCATTCAAACTTGAATACAAGTTTTACTGGGAAAATATTATTTTTGGGAGAGGGTAATTAATAGTACTTATATTTCTGTTAATAAGAACAAAGTATGAAATATTCTTAAGAATGTTGAAAATCTTATGAAAAATGCTTAGTTATAGCAATTGTAGGAAATACTCATAGCTTGAGACGTGTCAATGACACTGTCCTAAAGAATATTTCACCCGATTTATGTGTATTTCACGATTCAGAAAACTCTTCTAATATAAATTAGTAGCACAGAAACTAACAAAGATTTATTTTGATAGAAATTCCAGCATAAAGAAAAAGAGTATTTTATCTCTATACTTTTGTATGTATCCACCAAATGAAAGAACATTAATTTATATGGTAGAAGACTACCCATCCTCTGAGAATGGCGATGGGTGGTTCTTTAGATGATAAAGAGGAATAAAGATTGCTCATAAATAGAGATGATAATGGGAAATAATCGGAATGATAATGGCTGAAAATCAATGTCTTTATAGGCTACAAAAATTACGTCTTCTAATGGTACCAATTGTAATAGAATTACAACTAATAAAGATTACGAATTTAATCACAATAAATATCTATTAACAATGTATGAAAAAATGAACCTAGATCATAATATGAATATTTCTTTCTGAGATATTAGAATTATTTTTTTAACAATCTTTATCTCTTAGAGGTAGAGAGGTTGTCTTTGGAAGATCCTCGACTCTAGTGAAGTAAATTAAGGTAGTAAGGGAAAGGAAAAACGGCAATGAAAAAAACATGACAATAAATAGAAAAGCAGTATGGAGCATCTAGTATGGAGCATCTATACAAAGAACTGTAACATCAACAACAAGTTGTGATCACCTAAACATAGTGCATAAAGCAACACACTATCATCTTTTATAAAAGATTGTCGCCATTCAAAGTAAGAATTATAGAAGCTCAAATATATAGAGGTCTTATGCACAGACAAAACCTGAAATTCCGTACTCAAACCTTTGACGAACAATCGGATTCTTCCCTCTTCAGTGTTCACAAACTATGTAGCATATCGAGATAAGGCAATGGAACTTAGCCTCATAACCAGCCACAGTCATGTTACCCTGCTCAAGAGCCATGAACTCATCCCTTTTCCTATCTCTCAAGGTACAAGGCACATACTTCTCAAAAAATAAGGCAAGAAACTCTACCCAAGACAATGGAGGCAAGACCGATGAACGACATTCCACATAAGCTCTCCACCACTGCTTTGCCTCACCCTGATGCTGGAAAGTCACAAACTCAACCCTGTGCTGCTACGCATTGTCCAATTTATGAAGCCTGTAATAGCAGTCCAAGATGAACTCAAACGAATCCTCACCCTCAGAACCATGAAACACTGGAGGCTTAAGCTTCAAGAACTTGGTCAGCATCTTATGTTCTGTACTAGTCTTCAAAATTCCAAGTAATGGACGGAATAAGGTGTCAGTGACCAAGTCCCCATCCACCTTAGGAATAATGGTAGAAACAGTCTGGGTGACCGGAATCTAAGTAGTCTGAACCATAGGAGTAACTCCAATACTTGCCAACACACTCAGAAAGTACTTGATGAACAATCCCAGCATTCATAGGGGAAGACCTGCTATCCCAGTCTATGTCCTCACTTCTGGTTCAGTATCCTCCTCGATCTCAATATCAATCTCCTCTTCGATTGGACCCTAGGGTGGGGTTGCTTCCCTTGGTACATTAACATTATGAGCTCCACTTTTGGTAGGTGTTGCCCTTCCTCTACCTCTGAACCTGCCCTGCCCTTACCTCTCCCCTCAGCCTCTGCCTCTGCCATGTCCTCTCACTGTGAGCTGAGTCACTTGCTCTGCTGTTGGAGCTACCACCCTTGTGCCATTGTATCGTGTATCAACCAACTCTGAATAGAAGAGTGAAAGAGGTTAGATACCAATTTGGATAATCAAATACCAATTGGAATCAATTTACAGCACGAAGGAAGAAAGAAAGAGAATTTCATAAAGTCATGTAGCCTCTTACAGAAAAGTACAGACATCTTTGTACCATTTCACAGGACTCTACTAGACTCATTTTAGTAT
The DNA here is from genome assembly GCA_018342035.1 of Solanum appendiculatum. Lineage (NCBI taxonomy): Eukaryota > Viridiplantae > Streptophyta > Magnoliopsida > Solanales > Solanaceae > Solanum > Solanum appendiculatum. The sequence continues at coordinate 768,464 of JAGDQO010000599.1, read as the reverse complement.
GATGAAATCAACAAACCTAGGTCTCTAATAACAAGTTTATCACAACCCAGATCGTCGTGAGTGACACTCACACTAAACACCCTGGTAGGAGAACCAAAACTAACCTGAAACCAACCAAATACCATTTAACAAAAACCATGTTTATCATAAATAAATTAAAACAGTTTAGACAACTAAAGAATTGAGACCCCATAAAATCAACTCGGTAATCTAAAACATTTATGCAGAAATAAACCCCTAAGAACTGAAAGCCATCATAACTAAACTCTAAAATAGTCAAGTGGGGATGCAACCCCAAAACTAACATATAAGCTAAAAATTAATGTCTATGTCCGAAAAATGGACAAGAAAAGTAGAAGAACTCATGGGAGCTCGAAAGATGTACCTCACCCTTGGATTCAGAATCAGGCATCTCTCAACTGAGGTCTTGGATCAGCCATTGGAAGATGTGTTGTACTCAAGAAAGAAAAGAACAAGTGCCGCATCAATAACAAACCATCGTGTACCGATAGGATCATGTAGCCACTCCAAGATATGAATCTAAAAAGTTCACCACAAAGCAGTAACATAGAACAATGCACAAAACAATAATTATCAACCACATAAACTCTCAGTCACATGTCATAAAACAACAATACATGAATCAACCAACGCATGAAACATGTCTCACATGATTACAAATGCAATTCATGATCCTCTCATGGAACCACAATTACATACCTGGTCCTCTCACGGAATCCAAACCAAACTATTAGTGTACCAGTGTGGTACCCTAGCCATCCATAGTTAGTGTACCGGCGTGGTATCCGAGTCATCCATAGTTAGTGTACCAGCGTGGTACCCATGCCAATTAACAATCATGAACAATCACATAGCACAATGAACAATACCACTTGAAAACCACATGTCATAATAACAAGTAAATTATATGAGATTACTTACATGAATGTCATTTCATATGTTTTCCTTCCGTGCATTGCAAAAATGATACTACAAAACATGCATACATACATAAATCAGAAACATACAACAATCACCTACCTCAAATCAAACCTCTTGAAAACTCTAAATAACCCGAGCTTTCCCCTTGCAAAGTGTCTCGGCTTGTTCTTGGTCTAAAACATACAATATAAATAACAATCAATCACTAATGGCCTGTTAATTTACCCAGATTATTAACAAATCCTAAACCCAGCCATAATATGATCATCTTCTCCAACTTATGGCTTTTTCCCACCATGGAATCATGTCAAAACCTTCTCCCAATAGCAATAACCTAGATTCTACGGCTTAAGAATCAATATATAAGGTAAGGGAGTCGAATTCCTACCTTTACCGTCGAATTAGGTGGGAAAATTGGTGTAAACTGCACAAAATCACCCCTCCTAAGTTCAAGAACACAAAGTACAGAAAATAGGGATTTTTGACCTATTTTCTGCACTAAATCCCAATCCGGCCCACTGTAGCGGCCCAACCCGCTATAGAGAGAACTAGCCCGCTATAGCAGCGCAGCTATAGCTGGAGCTAGCCCTCTATAGCGGTTTGAGCATCTCCATAGTGGCGTCGATGAAACTTCAAAAACTCAAACTTTGGAAAAAGGCCCTTTTTACAACACAAACTCTTTCCTTGACGTCCCAACACATACCTTTCACACCAAGTTCGATTTCGGGAGTTATACTTACCCGAATTCAATTCTGAAAGGTCTTATGGACTCCTTAATGCCTTGGCTATAAGAAAATATCAATTAAATCTCAACAACAAACCCCACTGATTCCCAATCCTGGATAGTCCTAGACCTCACCTAGCCCAGATTCCGTCTGAAGCTAGCCTAGCAAAAAAAAATTAAGTCACTACTCAGAAAGTTTTCTGACCCAATTTGTTTTCCTATTGACCTATTAATATCGACCGAGTCAGGTTGTCACAGTTGTCTTTCATGGAGTAATATCTAAATGTTTCAACTACTTCTGCTTTCTTTACTTAATATTTATCCACAAATTAATATGTGATGAGTAATGAAATTGGATAGGCAATAATTAATTTTTAAGATGAGTACCAACTTTATTTATCTCCTATATTACTCTATAAATATTCTTGTCGCTCTAGGATAGATCATTCCTCAAAATTTATTCTTTACAGCTAATACAAATTGAATAATTCTACTTTCCATTTATGGAAGGCTGATTTTATGCTCCCCTTCATGTGTTTACTTTTTGAATTATAATAAACATAGTAGGGGCATGCCTAACCACGCCCAAGGCGTCTTCTTTTTTAAAAAAGAATGAAGAAGTGATCAACCCTATAATATTCATTTCTAAGGTATATAATAATTTCGGTCATGTTGAAAAAATCGTATTTTTGGAGAAAGAAGATTGTGGATGAGAAGAACTATGCAAAATCTCAATAAGGTATGTAAATTGTACACTAAAAATGATTTTTTGGTGATCTTATTATGTACTAACTAAATATGGGCTGCTACGAAATAGGTGAACAATGAAATAGAAATTCATAATAATTCATTGAAGATGTGCTCTAAATAGTTGTGTCTACTTGTGATGACCCTAAAGGTCATTTTTAGAATTTTTTTGGAAAATTATTATTTTTACCCCTTCCAATAGTTGCCCCAAGTCATGTTGGATCAGTTTATGAGGTTAGTTTTGTATCGTGATCGAAGAGTGGTGATTTTTGGAAGTTTTAGAGTTTTGAAGACTCTTAAGTTGATATAAGTGATTTTGGTCAACATCTGGAGTTACGAGTCTCTGAATGGAATTCTATCAGTTCTATCAGCTCCCTAATACAAAATTTGGTTTAAGAACATTGTCGTTTTAATTTTTGGAATCATTTTGTGGATTTAAGCTCTTAAGTTGGAAGTTTAATTAAAGTTAGGTCAAAAGATAACTTTAGTCAATATTCGGAGTTTGGATGCTTGGATTGGATTTCCAATGATTCTGTTGGATTTAGATGGTGATTTTAGGCCTAGGTAAGGTTTTGGTTAAATTTCCGAAGAGTCTAATGGTTTTTTGATCTTTTGGAGTGAAAGTTGGTTAGTTGTAGCTTACATGGGTGTTGGGTCAAGGAAATCTCGAATTTGTATTTTGATGGTTTCATTGAGTCCGAAACATCAAGTTTATTTAGGTAGTATATCTGGTTTGTATGCATGGTATTCCGAATGAATCTCGAGGGTCCATTCAGTGAATGTTGAGTCTTGGTGTTTTGTTGTTGTTGTTGTTGTTTTCTGGTGCCTAATGAACTACTCTTCACGATCGTGACATTTCCATCATGATCGAGTAGGTGTGGGTTCATGTGCTTCACAATCGTGAGGAGGGTTCCGCAATCATGAAAGGTCTATTGATTGTGAATCGCGACCACGTGGGCCCTTGTCGCGATCGCAATGGTCAATTTAATGAGTTGAACAATTCTTCCTCTTTGTAATCACGTGGGATGGGTCGCAATCTCGTAGAGTAAAGTGACCTGGGAAGAATTCATTTTTCAAAATTGAGGTTTCTTCTCCATTTCACCATTTTGGACTTTGGAAACTCGAATTAGGCGATTTTAGTAGGATTTTTCAAGATTGAACTTTTGGGTAAGTAATTTTGACTCCAAACCCTCATTACTAATCGATTATTTCATGATTTTATCATCTAATCACTAATTTTGAATTCAAACCTTGTGGGTTTTCTCAACTTCTATAGAAAAATGCAGTTTTAAGCTTAATTTCAACTTGAATTTTGATACGGTTTTCACTAATGAGTTTAAGAACCTTTGTGTATCATGTTTTTATACAAAAAAAAATCAATTTTGATACGATTTTCACTGATGAGTTTTAGCCCTCGGGAATGGCTTTTTGGATTGATTTGGACCCGATTTCAAAAATCAGCATTATGAATGTTGTTATTCATGATTTCTAATAGGGATTCTATACTTGATCAGGTTTTGTGGATTCAGAGACCTATCGTAAAGGGAATGCTCAAGTACCAAGTTGATTTCATTCTCTTTTAAGGCAAGTGGACCTCTTTGACCTTTCGTTAAGTGTATTGAAACCTTGTATGCCTTATTCTGTGTTTGGGAGTAATGGAGGATGGTGAAGGGCCTCGTATATCATATTTATTATTAGATGTTGCTCGAATATTAGTAATGATCCTGTGGGGTGAAAATGAATTCGTTAATATAATAATGTATGATGTGCCACGAGTAGCTTGAATGATGATATTGACTCACTTTTGATAATCTGTCATGATTGTATGTGTGGATTTGTTATTGATATGGAATTTATCATCTTCTTATTATTCATGTGAACGTGCTAATTTGCATTGGTTCTAAAACATTATTGTGAGACTTGGATTCTTGATAAGCCGATGAAAATGGTTCTAGAGATTGATGTTTATGCCGATGGGAAATGATTTCGGCAATTAATGTTTATGCTTATGGGAAATGGTTTTGGCGATTGATAATTATGCTGATGGAAAATGGTTTTTATGGATACAAGAATTGATATATCCCTCATGGGTCTCGATCTGCCAATCACCGGGTGTGTAGTGAAGGCATGGACAGATATTCCCCTATGTACCCGGTCTGCTAGTCAACGGGCGTGTATCAACAGAACAAGCATGCATCATTCTATATGACATTGCATTACATTTGCACTTCTTCATCATTCTTGACCTTTATAAGTGAGTTGTTATGTGTGCGTGGCTATTTGAGTTTGAAGGGTTATGATGATATTATTGATACTCTATTGTGTGAATTGTGATGTATTAATTGAAATGTGTTTCTCTATTATTTGTGAAATTATTAGGACATGTTGTTTCTGATCTCTAATGCAGGTTGTATTATGCGGAGGTTTAGAAGGTGTGATAGGGTGCTTGTGTTCGATATTTCTTTACTCAGGGTTAGCTAGGGAAGCATGTTGAGAACCGTTTGTTTGGTACTCATTCCCTTGATTTCTACACTTGTGTATTTTACGATCTTGGATCATCTTGATCTCTCTCTCATCTTCGTCTGAGGCTTGCTTTTGGAGTTCATGAGGTAGCTGCTTGTCTTCTTGGTAGACATCACTTATTCCCTTATTATATTCTTGATCTATTTTAGATATGAAGACACTCATACTTGTATTTCTTTAGAAACTGTTGTAATACTTAGTGTCTTGTAAACGTGACACTAGGTTTTGGGGAAAGTTATGTTATATTATGAGTTCTGCATGTTTATGTTATGTTAGTTCTTTATTTTGTTCTTACTTCTGCATTTACCCTTGTCGAGGGTTGATTATGCCGACCTGTCCTGGTGGGATAAGACAGGTGTCATCACGTCCGATTTTTAGGTAGTCACACTACTTATAGAAAAAATGAATAATATTAATCGCCTTCTGAAAATACGAGAGTTAAAATTGAAACTATAAGGTAGAGATTGAGAGAAATTATAGTATATATGATTAATAATCATTTGCAAATTGTGTTATAATAAATTGAATTCCACTAATCTTTTATCATGAACTTCCTAATTGAGTTTTCCTCTCTTCATTGAAAGGAGAGAAATTTTGTATTTTATCCATGAAATATGAAAACTCAGTCTTATAAGAAGCGAATCAAAACTAAGAGCCCAAACTTTTTCAAAACTTTGTTTGTGGTGCTTTTGGGGGGTGGGGGTGGATTTGCTAGCTCTTATGGTGAAAATATAGTATTTAAGTTTTTTCATGAATTATGACATCACAAATCAAAGATAAATTTTAGATATATACTACTTTTAAAAAAAATTGGTCAACTTTTATATTTTTCAACAAACTTTAATTATAAGTATTTGATATATTTTTTATGTCATAGCTATCCAAATGTTCTATAGTATGTTCATACCATAACGCCATAACTAGAAAGATTATAATTAATTTATCATGCAACCTTTTTGGTTTGTTAGAATTAACATTTAGATTATATTGTCTTATATTTAATTTAAGACATTTATTAATGACTATGCCTTTTATAGTATTTTATTAATAATTAATTAAAACTATAAGTGAAATATGATGAAAATTGCGGTAATCTCCATTAGACACAAAATATTTATAATAAAATTTGTGAAAGATGTAACTCATTTCACTTTTTCCCTTTTCAGACTTTCTTGTGAAAGGTACGAGTGTTTTCATTTACAAATCCTCCTCTCTTTTTATGAACTTTACAAATAAAATAATTTTTATATATACACACACACAAATGTTTATATAGATCTTTTCTCTTTAAATAATCAGGATTAATTAGTTATTTGTGATTTTTTATCAGGTCAACAAAATTCATTCAGAAAATGAGTTTATCCATGAGTACTAGCAACAATATTCAAGGTAAATTCATCAACACTCGCTTTTAAAATTATTGTAGGCTTCATTTTCTTGTATTATAAAATTCTTATAAGTTATGGTACTACTATTATAGTTTCATTATGTGGTGTTGTATTCAAGTTTATTTATTTTAAAATCCTGAAAATTATTTAAGTCTTTTAAAAAAAAAAACATATGTCTAATAAAATTTGATAAACCATATGAGATTGTAGTTCTAAGGGTTTAAGATTTCTTGATGGGTGATGATAATAGTCTTCTTCCCCTTTTAAATGAGAATGACTCTTCAGATCTTAAATCGTCAACCAAAAGTTATTATCAGAAATGAGTAGATTTTAAACAAACCATGTAATCCAACTCTTCGGATTGGAAAAATGATACTCTCTTCACCTTTTGAAGGAACCCTTGGATCTTAAATCCAAAAGTTATTGTATAGAAAAAAGAAAATTTTGTTGAAACTGTCCTAACACTTTGAGATAAGAAAATAATACTTTTTAGAATTAGCAAATCAGATGGTTTTACAAAAATTTAAATATCATATCACCTATAGCTATGTAACATTCAAAGTTATGCTTTTTATTTTTAAAATAATCATCAATATAATATTTTTAAAAATAACTTAACTTAATTTTTAAGAATAATGTGAAAAAAATAGACATTTTTTCTAAAAATAATGTGAAAAAAAATGTTTTGCACAAAATTGACTAGTTAAGAAAAATTTAACATTAGCAAGAAGTTTTAAATTATTCAAAAAAGTATATGTTATAGTTCAGGCTAATAGTAATTGAGAAAACTTATATGTCTTAATAAAAAATTATATGAACTTATTCAATTCATTTTTTTCCATTTGAATATTTATGATCAAGAGATTTATTACAAATAAAAGCTTATTCACATTTAATGTTTATGATAAATTAAAATGAGTACTGATTTTCAAACCCAAAAGATTAAGGGGATTAAATGAAATCAATATACATTATATAAAAAGTAAAACATAAATATTTTTATGTGACATTCCACAATACTTTTTTTAGCATAAAAAATTCTCCATGATAATCATATATTGATCAAGAACTAAAATCACAAAAATATAAAATAAAAGGAGCTCCCTATATATTTTTCTTACATTTTCATATATGCAGTTTTATTATTGAGGATTTTTGTTCATCTAGTATATCCGCATAGGCTATAGTAGACTATACATAAAGGTCATTATATATTTTTTTTTATTGAGGTTTGATCAATGTTTACCCCCCTCCCCCTTTTTGTACTATATAATTAGATGCATGGACAATGACAAGATGAATTTGATCTAAAATTGATTAAAATATATTCTAATTAGTAGTATTTCACGAATTACTATGGTCAAGGCTTCTTATGTTTTTTTCTTCTCAAGACCAGTCAAGTTTTAACGTTCAATACAAGTTCTTAACAAACAATCTTAGAATGTGATTAATATAGGTCAAACAATAAAACAATCAGTTAATTTATGCAATTGCTAATTTGTTAGATTTTTCACTGGATCTTCATTTATTTATCATAAAAAATAGTTGTAAAGGGCATAACCAACAAGATTATCATTTTATATTCTAAAATCATATAATTAAAGAGTTTAATGTATTTCTAATAAGAAATATCGTGATTGTTTGCAATTTTATGATAACTTGTCATTTTTTTCAATCTTTATTTTAATGATTTCTAGATTTCATAATCATATCTGACGATTCGGATGGAGATGATTCATCAACACCTCATGGATTAACAAGTGTTGCAGACAATGAGGTTAGTCTGTTGAAAAATTTAATTATATATTATCACTTGATATCTTAATATTAACGTAGTCTTATAGTAATTACATAACTATTGTGTTAGTTAAGTTAATGGAAAGGATCTACATTTGAGTTTTGAGTGTTTAGATTAAGGAGTCTTAACTATAGTTTGCAAAAAGCTAAGAATATGTTATATTTAGTTTGATAGACATTGATCCATGGATCCATCGAGTTTAGTCAAGAAGTTGATCTAGAAATCACAAGTCATTTAACCAAGATTTTGCAACCTGTAGAATCGCATCAGCTTGCATCATCGTCAAGGTAATTGCGCCTTACATATTTTTAAAAAATTAAGTTTAATTTATTATCACATTTTAAATTATTATTGTTGTTGTTAATTATTTTGGTACATTAATTTATTATAGGATAATTCGACTTAAAAACAAATCCACACGAGCACTAGCAAGAGGACCTGCGATATGAAGAGGGAGCAATGCAATCATTCCTAGAAGACCTTATAGATCTCAAAGAATGTGAGCGATAAATGACAACGAGGTCATAGAAGAAAAGAGGAAGAGAACAACAAAGATGTGTGCATCGTCCAAAAGAAAAAAATCTGCTCCATGAGTATCTTTAAAAATTCTCCAGAGCAGAGAGCTATAGTTATATCGTATACTGTTAATTTAATTTCTGAAGAAATTATTGGTTGTTTTGTTTGTTTTGACAAATGATTATTTCTATTTCTCAACTTCTGACTATATATTTTTATGTGACTTTAAAAATCATGGTAGAGTTAAGAGTTTAAATTTATGAATTTTGCATGATAACATTTTTTGCTTATTAGATTGTTTTAAATGGATTAATAAAATATATTGAGTGAAATTCTTCACATAAATATAGAGTGTGTGCATTAAAGTTATTGCGTTCTCTTGAACTCGTAAGTTCAAATGCAAATTCACTACTGCATGCAATCATCTTCATATATATATATTGGGGGGGGGGGGGTATTTCTTAGTATATATATATACCTTTGTTAAACTTTTATTTTTATCATCAAATGAAGTTTCAACAAGTATTTTTACATTTTTAGTGTCTCATTATTATAAGTAATGTGTGAAAAATCAATTATTTCAAAAATATTTTTTAGCATCAAATGGTAAAAATTGACATGCAACTAGTCACTTTACAAGAAAAAAATCGCCCCATGAATGCTTATATACTAGTATGTTTTTTCAACATTAGTGCAGAGTTTATATAGCAAATTAATTGTCCTATGAATACTTATATACTAGTATGTTTTTTCAACATTAGTGCAGAATTTATATAGCAATGTTTTTTTTTCTCTACATGCAAATTCTACAGTTCAATAAATTACAAAAATTTAGACCTCAACTCGCAAGAATTATCGAGGAGAACGCAGACATGCATGCATGAACATACATTTGCGAGATTTTGATTTAGGAAACACAAAAGAAGAAAATACTCTTATTCAACCTGCTTATATAAAAGATTAGAATATTTAATTTGATCTATATATAATTAGGAAATACGTCTTATAGCCAGGGGTGTATCATGTTATACCCCTCCGTTCCAATCTTTACGATGTAGTTCGACTTGACACAAAGTTTAACAAAGTAATAAAGATTTTTGAAATTTGTGATCTAAAATAATTTATAGATATTTGTGTGGTTATAAATCATTTCATTAATGGTAAAATGAATATTTAAAAATTAAATTATTACTAAATATAGAAATGTGCTATTCTTTTTTAAGCTGACTAGAAAGTAAAGTGAGTCATATAGATTGGGACAAATAAAGTATGTATATGATGTAATATTTATATGTTTGGTGTGAAGGAAAATATTTACCAATTTTCTAATGTTTGGTTAGTTAAAATATTTTCTCTAGGAAAACAATATCCTTAAAAAAACAAAGAAAATGATTTTTCTGAAGGAAGTAGGGAAAAGAAGTTACATAAGTGTTATTTCCAAGTTTATTGTCTCTTCCCTACCATCAAATCCCCCCAACCCCGAACCCACACTCCCTATCCTATCTCGGCTCTACAGTGGTTTGCTAGATAGCATATATATAAATATTCTTCGTATAATATTTTCTTGTTTACTTGCCAAATACTAAAAAGAAAGTAAAAAACCCACTTATTTTTCAATATAATATTTTCTAGAAAATCATTTTTCCTGAAAAACATTTTCCTTCCTACCAAGCACACCCAATCAGATTCTCCTGATCAAGTGTATCATATAATTAGTATCAAATCATTCTGTACACGAAGAATTCAAATTAGTTAACTATATTCACCCCATTAAATGTAGCATTGCAAACCAGCCCCCATCCACCCACCCCTCAAAAAAAAAATTTTAAAAGTTTGTTTTTTAAAAAATTATTTTCAATTTCAAAATTTTATTTTTTTACCTCATCCCTCTCTCGACCCCCTCCCCCTCCCCCACCCCCCATCCCCACCCCCCACCCCTTCCCACCACCCCCCAAAAAAAATTTTCAATTTCAAAATTTTTTTTTTTTACCTCACCCCCCCCCCCCATTAGCCCCCTACGCAGCCCCACACCAATTCTTTTTTATTAAAGTTTGTTTTTAAAAAATATTTTCAATTTTAAATTTTTATTTTTTTACCTTACCCTACCCCTACCCCCGAATCAGCCCCCCTCCACCCCCCACCCCACTCTAAAAAAAATAAAAATTTAAAGTTTGTTTTTAAAAAATATTTTCAATTTTCAAATTTTTATTTTCTACTCTCTAGTAAAAAAAATAAAAGACATTTTCTTTAAAATATTTTTCATTCATAAATCAAACACTAAAAACATTTTCTACTCACCAACCAAACACGAGAAAATAAGCCAAAAATTCACTTATTTTCCAGGAAAACATTTTCCAGAAAACCATTTTCCTTCATACCAAACACACCCTTAATCCTACTTTGATTTGCTAAGATGAGTAAGATTGTAATAGGTTTGCATCACATTATTCGTATAAACATTCTTTTATTTTAAATTTTCATTGATAGCACAACTCTTACTTGGCAAGGTTTTTATTTCTTTTTCTAACATCTTTGGTCCATCTCTACAAAATGTGTCACGACCCAAAAATGGACATGATGACACTTGTCCTTTCCCACCAAGACAAGTCAGCCTCAATCCAACGAAAATGAAAGAAAAGCAAAAATAAATAAAGCAAGAACAAGACGAAGGCGGAAAACTTATTCATTCTAAACAACTCTCCAAAGACTGGTTGTCACGTGTACAAGACACTAAAGTAAATACAGAATTCGAAAGATAAATACAAGTCTCAAATATATTTGCTTCTCAAATAGAATAAAACATAATAAAAGGAAAAAGAGGGTCTGCTGAGATGACAAGCAGCTACCTCTCAAGTCCTTCAACGAGCCTCGAAAATCAGGAGAAGAAGAAGGAGATCACACGGGTCCGGGTTCGGAATCTACACAAGTGTAGAAGCAAGGAGTGAGTACCACCAACGCGGTACCCAACAAGCAACCCAATAAACTAGGCAACCTAGCTAAATCGAATACTCCTTTCCATCCCAATCGAACCTCCACAAACTACAACCTGCACAAAAATCAGCTCATACTAACAGTTCTACAATAAACAGGTTTCAAGGCTCAATAGTCACACATAAGAGTCACAATTCGAATACCCACAAGTATCAAGTACATAAATCTTCAATATCAAATAGTTTATCAACAAATATCATGCATATCATTCACATTTCACAAGTCAGTCATGTAACACCCCAAAAATTTCTAAGTTAAGACTCGAACCATTCTTGAAATTCGTATAAGGTCGTACCGAGTGATTCTTAATTGTTCTAGAATTCTAAGGTCAATTCTTTAGTGTGTGAATGAATTTGAATATGAATTAAGGTCACTAGAATCCCCTAGCACAAAGTTGAGTTGAAAGCTTTCCTACCGATTGAGTTTCAATCGGAGATCTTACTTGGGTCAACTTCAAACGACCATATTTCTAAGTATATAAAAAATTAGGTGGCTCATGATCTATCAAATCGAAGGTCTTTGAATCCTCTTTCCAACACCACTGAGTTTGCTCCATTTGAAGCTCAAAGTAAAAAGTTATGCCCGTTTGAGTGAAGCCTCTCTATTTAAGGCACTTCATTCGTTTTAGGAAAGGGTATTTTGGTCTTTTCCTTTTTCCCACTAGGCTTAGCACGGTTTTCCTGACCTTATTAAGGGTCTAATCAGATTCTAAATCACCTATTCACGTTCTTCAACACTTCAGGTTTTAGAGCGAGGTTTCCAGAAGAGAAAAAGGGCTAAGTTCAAGCGTTCTTTAAGAATTGTGGTTTTCGCCGAGAACATCGTTCTTTCCAGGTATGTAAGGCTTTCCATAGTGATGGATTTTTTCATCCTCATGCCAAGCATGTAATTCTTTCGTTTATTCGCCCATATAATCGTTGTTGTAAGTATTCTTGAAGAGTTCTTGAGTTTTAAGCTTCATTCTTTAACAATGGAGGTTTTGAGTTCTTGAGGTGAGGGTTTTGCAAATGAGTGTTGTTTCTTGATAGAATTTGAGTGGGATTTCAATAATTTCATGTTGGGTTTGTGAATCAAAGAAAGTTTGGAAGAAACCAATCTATTCTAGATGAGTTAGGACCCTAAATTGAGTAGAAAAATTTGTCAGATTTTATGGGTAGGGGCCTGGGGCCGCGCGCCACCATAGCGCCAAGGCCTAACCTCAGTAGTTCAGGCCCTGGGGCGATGCGCCAGCAGTACACCAAGGCCTGACCTTTGAAGTTCAGGCCCTGGGGCGACACACCAGTAGTACGCTCTCGTTTGGCCTTTTTCTTTCTGTGTTTCATTCCGAACGTATTCCTTTGAATTGTGACTACGTTCTCTTCTTTGTATTAGCTCCTAAAGGCTCCATTAATTCTTGAGAAAGTCTACATTTCCCACTCACATGTCTCATGTTTTCCCCCTTTTTGTTGGTTTACATTAATCGAGTGGAACAAAATAACCCTTCACCTCATTTTCGATTACTCCCAACACATAGGCACTGAAGAGAAATAAACAATTCAATCAAATTGCAAAGTTAAGAGATCACTTACCTCTAATCAATCAATTAATCACTCCAAGAGTTAAGTCTTCCCCTTCCGAGTCACTTCCAAAGCCACACAATCTATCATAATCAAGTATTCATAATCATTTACCGAAAATCACAAAACCCACACCAATTCTCTTGAAAAGTGGGTCAATCAGCACCAGGTCTGGCAACGGAACCGGGAGGTGCCGGTTCCAGTACCGTTCTGTCCCTGTCCGATAGCATCCGATTTGGGTCGGTAAATGAGGGGGGGGGGGGTCCGGGATAGGTAACGGGATGGAATAGTAAAATTACCGGGTCATCCCAGTCCGGTTAGTACCGGTACCAGTATTAAATTTTTTTATTTGTTTTTATTTTCTAGAGGATTTTTAAAATTGCAGCCGTTGGGTAACGGCTATTGGACCCCACCCAATGGCTAATTCACCCTCTAACCCCTCCAAAACACACCCTACCCCTTAAATTTTTTTAATACCCCAAAGTTTTTAAAAATACAATTTAGTCCAATTTTTTAACTATAAAAACCCCCAAACCTTCATTATTTTTACTCACAAATTTTCTTCATCTTCTACTCTCTAATCTCTATTAAATTACAAATTTTATTAGTTTTGGTGGATTATTTTGATTTTTGGAGCAATCTTCAAGCTTCAAGTTTCAACTTTCATCTATTAATTTTCGGCTTTCGGTCACACACGTCTACTTAAAAGTAGACGTTAGGTACATTCGTTCCAACTTTCATCTATTTAGTCTTTACTTATTTAGTTATTTATTTGTTTGCATTTAATATTCGTTATATATAATTTGCTTTCTTTTAATAAGGATTTCGATAAAAAAAAATGTTGGCAAAGGTAAACAAACAATTTTTGGTGCGGCTAGTAATATACTTACTGGAAAAAATAAAAAAATCGGTAGTTCTTCTAAATCTAAAACTAGACAAGTAGCTCAATTAAAAATAAATACGGAAGATTTTACACATGTTGATGAAACTGTTTTTAATATTGATAGTAATACTGAATTAGATCATGAATCTTTACAAGCAAGGTTGGGTAATTTTACTGAAGAATTAGATGAAGAAGTAGAAGATGATAATGTTAATGATGATATTGATACTTATGATGATGATGATGAAATAGAGCCAGTTACAGCTACTAGTCCCACTCCCACTCCCACTCCTGCTCCCTGTCCCGCTTTCATTCCTCCTGTACATCCTAGTAGGGCTAGGCCCAAGGTAGAACATGCTAAAAAATCTGTTGTGTGGCAATTTATGACACAAAGTCAAGATAAAACTCAAGCTATTTGTAATAAATGTAAACATAGAACGAATCATAGAACTGTGGGAAAGGCGGGTGGGACAGGACATTTAAGCAATCATTTAATGGGATGTTGTAAAAATGAATTTTTGCAAGCTAAAGCTATAGCCGAAGCTATAAAATGTGGTACTCCCCTTCCTGACGCATCTGTAGGAGTAGGGGGCTCTAATATGGTCCAATTACAATTAAACTCTTCTAACGTTTCTGGCCGTAGTACTAATCGCACATATAGTAGAGAAAGAGATCTTGAAGAATTAGCAAAAATGATTGTTGTTATTGGCTTGCCTTTTAGTTTGCTGAAAATTCTGATTTTGTTCATTATATTCAAGTTGTGTATAATCCATCTTTTAGAGGTTTTTCAAGAAACACAATTAAAAAAGTTGTTTTTGATTATCAAGGTCAACATTTTCAATATCTTCGCTGTTTATTTTATTATAATAGTTGTAAATTATCTATTACCTCTGATATGGGTTGTAGTGTTAATGGTAATGATTATTACACTATTACTGGTCATTGGATTGATGGAAATTGGATTATGCAAAAAAGAATTCTAGGTTATAAATGTTGTGAAATGCATAAAACCGGTAGTTACATAGCTCAAACTATTGTAGATGTTTTACAAAATTATGAAATTTGTAAGAAAGTACCTAGTGTCACCTTGGATAATACATCTAATAATACATCTGCTGTTGAAATACTAAAACCGACATTTGCCCTATTTATATTGATGGTTTTCATATTAGGTGTGCTGCAGACATATATAATTTGATTGTTAGAGATGGTATAGCAATGTTTAATAATGGTTGCATAAAATGTGAAACTGCATGTCATTTTATTTTTAAATGTCAAGTAAAGGCTAGACATAGAAAATTTGAAAATAGTTGTCGTGAATGCAATCTTCCCCCTAGAAAAATTCAAAAATCAGTGTGTAATAGATGGAATTCTTTATTTGAAATGCTTCAAGTTGCTTATGAATATAGAAAACCTTTACAAATAGTTTGGAATGCTCATAATTCAAATATGGACTATAGACTTGATGATAATGATTGGAATGACGTAAAAGATCATAGACTTTTTTAAAGTTTTTTATTTAGCTACAAAACAAATTTCTGGACTTTATTATCCAACTATTTGCGCAGTTTTACCAAATATTTATGCTATTTCTAGTAAAAAATTTAAATTAAAAAATAAACCAAGGTTTGAAGATACTATTAATTCTATGATTGAAAAATTTTAAAAATATTTTTTTCCTATTCCTAAAATTTATTTAACCGCTTGTTTTTTAAACCCGACTTGCAGAGAAATAGGTGCATCACGAATAGTTGACAAAATATATTTAAATTTAGATATTCAAGATTACGAAACACATAGCTTGACAACGGTTAAAGATAGTATAAAAGTTGAAGCTAGAAAATTGTATGAGTTGTATAATTCTGGCAGAATAAATGAAGTAGTACGTAATGAAGAACCTGAAACTTCTAGGTGTAGATACGATTCATATGAAGATAATATTGATGATATGCTAGAAAATTATCTTGGTCTTTCTTCTAATGAAAAGAATGATTTTGATGAATATCTTAATTAGGCAACGGAAACTATTAAGGATGATTAAGGTGTACCTGACCTTTTAGATTGGTGGAGGAATCACGGCAAGGCATTTCCAAAACTTCAACCGGTGGTTTGAGATGTGCTAGATATTCAAGCATCTTCAGTAGCTTCGGAGGGTGCTTTTAGTGCGGCAAGATTTCAAATTGGAGAGCATAGGCATTCATTAGTATCAAATAACTTGGAGATATCGGTATTATTTAGAGATTAGATTAATGCCGAGAGAAGGAATTATGGGCGTCCAGCTTTACCTACCCAATTTGAAAGTGATATAGATGAAATGTTGCAAGATTGTAGTGACAAAGGCATTGATGCATCGGAGCAACTAGCCGATCAACCAATTCCAGACCATGTTACTAGAGAAATGTTAAATGATTTAAGACAAGACTTTGGTAGAGCCTTCAAATACTAGTATGACAATTCGAGGTCTAATTCAAACAGAACCCTTCCTAGAAGATGGTTGCGTAGATTATGTCCTCTACTAGTATTTGTAACACAAATTGTACTATTTAGTTTTTATTAATAAAATTATAAGCTATTCGCCTTAAACTTTTTTTATTATTGGCTTCAATTTAATAATAGTCTTTTTTATTATATTTCAATTTTTAAATGTTTCAAAGTTCAAACTTAAGTTATAATTTGAAATTTAAAAAATTTGAAAATTGAAAGTTTGATGTAAAATTTAAACTCTTAAAGTTTAAAAGTTTGAAATTAAAAATTTTAAACTTTTAAAGTTTTAAATTTAAACTTTTTAACTTTAAAAGTTTTAAATTTAAACTTTAAATTTTTAAAGTTTGAAATTTAAAGTTTAAGAATCAAGAGTTTAAATTTTATTTTATAAAAAACTTAATAAGTTATATATTTTGATATATTTAATTTTTCACTTTAAGTTAAACTTTAATTAATATTGAATTAATTTTTTTTTAAATAGTTGTTGGTACCGGTCTACCGGTCCCGGTATGTAACGGTCCAGGATGGTAACCTTCAAAAATACCGGACATACCGGTACCGGGTCCCGGCTTATTTGCTTGGGATGATGCCGGTTCCGGCGAATCTCGGTCCGGTAGTTCCGTTACCGGTTCCTTTGCCACGCTTAATCAACACAAACCCCAATTTAAAAAAAAGGTTTGAATCCAAAAATTAATTGTTGAAAATATTATTCAAGGCTTTAGGAACTTATTAGTGAAAATCATTTTGAAGAAAGGATTAAAACCACATCAAAATCACCATTTTACTAATTTCTTGGGTTCTTGAAGAAACCCCCAAATTCTCTTTTCAAAAGCTTGATTTAAACTCATGAACTCAATAATAATAATAGGTAATTGAAGATTTTGAGTTAAGAAACGTTACCCAAAAACTTTTTCTTGAAAATCTGGTCTAAATTGCCACTCCAAAGCTCCAAAAACTCAAAAATGGAGAAATGAGGTTGAAATCCCAATTTTAGGAAACACATTCTGCCCAGGCACAAAATGCTCATCACTATCGTGATGACCAAGGCTTCGCGATCGCGATGAGTTAAATGGGTCAACTCATTAAACTTGATCATCGCGATCGCGATAGACTTCCACACGGTCGCGATGACCAGAATCCCACAGCTTCACGATCGCGAAGGTCATCCAAGCGATCGCGAAGAACAATTATCACAGCACCAGAAACAGCAAACCAGCAAAAACAACAAAACTCAAAATCATCGAAAGAACCCTCGAGATTCGTTCGGAACCTCGTACACACAAACCAGATAAGCAAACCAATTATACCCGACGTTCCGGACTCAATGGAGCCATCAAAATACGAAGCTAAGGTCTTCTTGACCCGACATATTACTACTCGAGCTTATACCCTGGACGTGGTCGGCACTCGAGAACCATTGCTGGTCCCCAAGCAAACCCTTATCCTGGCTGACTACAAGCTGAAAACTAACTCAAGCATACACAAGCATCAAACTAAAAGAAATGCTAAATCAACAGTTTCTTTAAATCTCAAAACTCTCGAAATATACTAAGCATGAACATAGGTTTTAAATAAAACATCTGAAACTGAAAAACTCTCCAAAACTGTCTATCTATAAAGCCTCTACTCTATAAAGACGAGTGTCGGGACAAGACTCATGACTACTCAAAATGCTACTAATACCAACAACTCATAAAACTGGAGTCCTCCGGAAGCAAGGAGACCTTACTCGAAAGTAGACGAGTGGATGAAGTGATCTCAACGGAC
Source organism: Solanum appendiculatum (assembly GCA_018342035.1). NCBI lineage: Eukaryota > Viridiplantae > Streptophyta > Magnoliopsida > Solanales > Solanaceae > Solanum > Solanum appendiculatum. The sequence continues at coordinate 750,145 of JAGDQO010000599.1, read as the reverse complement.
TCTTGTTGAGGATCCTAAGTACCTGTATTTGCATCAGAAAAAGATGCAGGTAGAATGACGTCAATACATTAAATGTACGAGTATGTAATATAGATGAATGGATAAATAACTGAACTGATGGGGCTGAAAGAATACTTACCTCAACTCAACTCAATAAAAAGCAATAACAAGAGATGAAAACATTTAAAGCTTCATAAATAAAAGATGTTAACTCAAGGATATATATATATATATAAATACAATAAAATATTTTTTACTCTTATTAGAGAATCAATATTTTTTACACTTATTTGGGAGATTCTCTAATCGGCAACCATCACTATGAGCTACGTGATGATACAGTGTCTCGTCTACGCTGCCAGAACTGTCCTATACCATGCGGGGGTATAGAACCTCTCAACTAAGTGGATCCACTAAGCAATAAGAATTCGTCTAAAAAGTATGATCTTTTACCCATGTTGACAGACATGGTTTATGAGGATTTTGAGTTATCTGAACTCATCCCCATATTGGTGCTCAATACTACTCCCAATAATATATATACTCATGCTCAAATGTATAAAACATACTCTTTCTTTGATTTGAGATAATTGCTCAAACTATCCTCTTAAAAGAGGTAACTGCTCTAAAATATCTCTAAACTCATAAACTCATTTAGAAATAAAAGTTTATTTCTCAATATAAAAGTAATACATTTGGGAATCAATTAGTTCCCTTAAATTTTACTCAAAAATTCTCTTTAAACTCTACTCAAACTCTGCTTTACTTTTAAAAAAACAGTTTAAAACAAATGTTAATTGTGATTTGATCATTGATGAATCGGGAAGTAATATTGCATAAACATTGATGGCATATCTAGATGTCATACTGCTTACACATTGATGACATACTCAACTGTCATACTAATCATGAATCATAGTTCTCTTCTCAATGTAACAAAATAATACATTTGAGACTACTTAGTTCCCTTATACTCTTGCTCAACTATTGGTTAAAACTCTTTCTCAAACTCCTCTTTACTTTCTCAAAACTCAGTTTAAAACAATTATATTTTGTTTAAAAAGATTCTCAAAATTTATAACTCAAAATAGGGTTCATGCTGAAATATAGACATGAACAACTCAACTCAAGGATCTCAATAACAATATAGAAAAACTCATTACTCAAAACTCAAGAACTTAGAACTCAACCATACTACTCATCTCAAGAATACTCAATTAATAGGGTTCATGCTAAAATATAGACATGAACGAATCAACTCAAGAATCTCAATGCATAACATATAGTTATTAGATAATTAGGAATAGAGTTTCAACAAGGACTAGGAACTCAAAATCAACTCAATAAAAGCTCTTGAACTTCTCTCTTAAACTCACTTTAGTTTTGAATATAAATTAAGATATGTAGGATCTCTCAATGATTAATGGAGCCTTTAGGATCCAATACAAAGAAGAGAATGTAGTCACGATTCAAAGGAACACATTCGGAAAGAAGCACGGAAAGGAAAGGAACCAGGCAACCCTGGCGTACTGTTGGCACGTCGCCCCAGGGCCTGAACTTCAAAGGTTAGGCCTTGGCGTAATAATGGAGTGTTGCCCTAGGGCCTGAACAACTGAGGTCAGGTCTTGGCGCTATGGTGGCGCGCTGCCCCAAGCCCTTACCCAAAAAATCCGACGAATTTTTCTACTCAATGTAGGGTCCTAACTCATCTAGAATCGATTGGTTTATTCCAAAATTTCTTTAATTCACAAACCCAACACGAAATTATTGAAATCCCACTCAAATTCTATCAAGAAACACCACTCATTCGCAAAACCCTCACCTCAAGAACTCAAAACCTCCATTGTTAAAGAATGAAGCTTAAAATTAAGAACTACTCAAGAATATCTTAATATAACGATTTCATGGATGAATTAGATGTATGGCGTAAGGAAGAAAAAGTCCAACACTGTGAAAATCCTTACATACCTGGAAAGAACAATTTTCTTGGCGAGAATTGACGGGATCTTGACGAACGCTCAAAAATCTAGCTCTTTCTCCTCTTGAACTCTTCTCTTATTTTTCTAAGTGTTTAGGAATGACAAATAGTGGTTTAGCATCTGATTAGACCCTTAATTGGGTAGGAAAAACGTGCTAAACCTAGTGGGAAAAAGGAAAAGACCAAAATATCCTTTTCTAAAACAAATGAGATGCCTTAAATAGAGAGGCTTCACTCAAATGGGCATAACTTTTTACTCTAAGCTCGAAATTTAGCAAACTTGGTGGCGTTGGAAAGAGGACTCAAAGATCTTAGATTTGATAGGTCATGGGCCACCTAATTAATTATATGCTGAGAGATATGATCGTTTGAAGTAGACTTAAGTAGAATATTAGGTCAAAACTTACTCGGTAGGGAGACTTTCAACTCAACTTTGTGCTAGGGGATTCTAGTGACCTACATTGATATCCAAAATCATTTCCACACTAATGAATTGACCTTAGAATCTAAGAATAATTAAGAATCACTTAGTACGACCTTATATTCAATTCAAGAATGGTTTGGGTCTTAACTTAGAAATTTTCGGGGTGTTACACGACATCTGCGAAAAGCACAAGAACTAACTCAACGCCTAAAAAGGCCCAAACAAGCTCGGGACCTCACAAAATCAACCAAGACCACTTCTAGGCCTAAAATCATTCTCTGAATCCAACGGAACTCTCAAAATTTTGATCCGAGCATCCGAACTCTGAATGTTGACCAAAGTCAATCCAAAGGCTAAAATTCAAGAATTTTACAAGTTAGGACCTCAAATCCTCAAAAAGACCCGGAATCAGAAATCGACAACTATCATGGATCAAATTCTACATTCTGGAACTAATGAAATAGACGGAATTCCATTCCAACACTCGAAACTCCAAAAGACTCTGAAAATCACTTTTAAGCAACTTAAGCCTTTCCAAAACAAAAACATACCAAATTCTCAACTTTTAATTCAAAGTTTTGAACCAACTTCCAAAACTCAATCAAGCAACAACTCGGGGGTAGATATTGGGAGGGGTAAAATGGTAATTTTATAAAACACCAAAAATGACCGACTGAGTCATTACATTATCCACCACTAAAAACCATGTTTGTCCTCGAACATAAAGTAAAGAAAGTAACTGAAGCCTCGAAGAGATGAGGATATCTGGCACGCATATCCTAATTTGTCTCCCAAGTTGCCTCACCAATAAACGATGCTTTCACTACACCTTCACTGAAGCGATCTCCTTAGTCCTAAGCTTTCAGACCTGCCTATCCAAGATGGCTATAGGCTTCTCCTCAAAAGACAAATCTAGACCCAACTCAATTGAATCAAGGGAAAGTACATGTGACTCATCCAGTACGTACTTCCGAAGCATGGAGACATGAAACACAAGATGAACAACTAACAAGCTAGGTGGCAAGGCTAACCTATAGGCCACCTCTCCCAATCAGCTCAAAATCTCAAAAGGTCCTATGAATCTAGGGCTAAGATTTCCCTTCTTGCCAAACCTCATCACACCCTTCATGGGTGACATTCAAAGCCAAACATGATCACCATCCATAAACACAAGGGCTCGAATTCTCTGATCTGCATAGCTCTTCTATGGACTCTAAGCTGTCAAAAGTCTATCCTGAATCATACGGACCTGCTCCATAGCATCTCTAAGCAAACCTGTATCTAATGAATCCATCTCATCTAAATCAAACCAACCAATCAAAGATCTGAACCGTCTGCCATACAACGCCTCAAAAGGGGCCATCTCAATACTGGAATGATAATTATTGTTGTAGGCAAACTCTGCTAAGGGCAAATGCCGATCCCATCTAGCATCAAAATCAATCACACAAGCATGAAGCATGTCCTCCAACACCTGAATCATCCGCTCAAACTGACCATCTGCCTGAGGATGGAAAACTATACTCATATCTAATCGAGTACCCAAACCATGCTGCAACGCCTTCAAGAAATGGGAAGTGAACACGGAACCTCGATCAGAGACAATGAAAACTGAAACTCCATGAAGCCGCAAAATCTGACTGATATAAAGCTCGACTAACTTCTCCGCCGTATACTTCACTCGAACAGGGATGAAGTGGGCAGACTTAGTAAACCTATCAACCACAACCCAAATAGAGTCATAACCACCCACGGTGATAGGCAACCCCACAACAAAATCCATAGTGATCTATTCCCACTTCCAAGTAGGAATAGTCATCCTCTAAGACACACCTCCGAGCCACTGATGCTAACACTTGACCTGTCGGCAAGTAAAACATCTAGAAACAAAATCCACAATATCCCTCTTCATGCCACACCACTAATAATGATGGCTCAAGTCATGATACATCTTCGCCACTCCCGGATGAATAGAATATCGAGAATAATGGGCCTCCTCAAGAATCAATCTAATCAACTCACCCTTCTTGGGCACACAAATCATACCTCCAATCCTCAAGACACTATCAGAATCAAGGACAGCCTCCTTGGCTTCCCCTCTCAACACTTTGTCTCGAATGACACAATTTCTCATCATCAAATTGGTGCTCACGGATCTGCTCAACTAAGGAAGAACGAGCCTCAATGAAAGCAATCAAATCACCCGTCTCCTCAGAAATCTGCAATCAGAAAAGACTGTTGGCTAACCTCTGAACATCTCTAGCCAATGGAGCTCTCCTCAACATTGATAGCTGCAAGACTTCCCATGCTAGAAGTGTTCCTACTCAAAGGATCGGCCACCACATTGGCCTTTCCTAGATGATACAAGATAGTGATGTCATAGTCCTTCGGTAGCTCAAGCCACACTACAACAAATTCGATTATGAGGGAAAAATAATTTTGTCATTTATAAATCATATTCCATCACAAAAAATCTTGTGACACGAAAAATAATTCGTCAATCAGTGTCACTAAATGTGTCTCGCTAAAAGTATACAAAGATGATTTAGTGCTTCGTCGCTAAAAGTATTATATTAACTATAGAAAGAAAAATCATCCCCAAATGCATAAACATTTGTGACAAATTTATTTGCCGTAAAAAGTATAATTTTTTTAGTTAATAGTATGCTTTGTCACTAAAAAGGTTTTACTACCGACAAAATATATCGTCGCTAATTATTTTACTTCAATCAGTGATGACATCAATTGTCTCTAAAGTTATATGTATTTCGTAGTTGAACAAAATCTAATTGCGTCACTGATGACTATATTTTATATACAAAAAATTATTTTGTCCTTAAATGTATTAATTAGGTATAAATTATAAGAAAGTTACCTTTGATGAAGAAATATTTTGTCTCTAATTACTAACAATTGATGACATTTAATTATTTTATATTGATATTATTTATTAATCATATTAATTGATATATATAATCATAAATCTTGAAAATGATTTAATCCAATCATTCAATTGCAATAACAATACTTTCCACTTTCAAATACACAAGTAATTACTTTTCCATATTATCCCATCCCAAACTTACTCCCCAAGAGCTCCCACATTATGCTTCCTTGGGGACTCGAACTCACAACCTTAAGGTTGGAAGTGAGGAGTGCTTACCATCCTATCAACTCTCTCTTGTCTCTCATTTTTATTTTATTTTTAACTTCATTCACGTTTTTCAAATTTAACTTCTATAGAAATAATATATTTATGATTATTTATACATATACACAAATGCATGAAATTTACCACCTACAATTCATTCAAATGTATATTATATTTTATGTCTGCGAATATTTGGCAAGAGTTTGCATGATAATTTTTTTCAATATAAACCCCATATTGTATTTATCCGTATCCAAATGGCTGAAAGTCCTTCTCTCTTCTCATTTTACATCCACTAAATCAAAAACGTACAAATGTGTTTGGTATGAGAAAAAATGTTTATATATTTTTTCATTTTGGTGGGTTTATATGTTTGTGTATGTGAATATTTAAGTTTAACTTCTATCTTATTTTTTATTGTCTATACAGATAAATTAGTTTTAATTCTCATTAATAAAATATTACTATGTAAAATTTACTTTTCCTTTAAATAGATAATTTTTAAATTTATAATAAAGTCCACTACTAATTTTAAGAATTGAATTTTGTATTACGTGGTTGAAACATATAGTACAAATAATGGACCAAACATATTAGTAATAAAACTTTGAACTTACGTCCAAAATCTTTATAAAAGCAACAGAATTAGTGGAGACTACCAAGTTGCCACAAATCCTGTTTAGTGGCGATGATGTTGCCGCAAAAAGACCTTTTATAGCGTAATTTTTTTGTCACAACCAATGTAACACCTCGGATTAGAGAAAGGCTAGGAAGGAGTCAACCGGGCAAGTCAAGGGCCCAAAATGGACCATGGACCCTTCACGGCACCTACACGATCCGTGAAGGGGGCCACGACCCGTTAAGGGCCTCGTGAACTCATTTCAGAATCTGCCCCATGCAGGGGTCACCTTGACGTGACCCAAACGGCCCATCAAGTGGGTCGTACAAGTCACCAAGTTGATGGGGTGTGACCCAAGGTCACTAGAAAAAGGTCACAGACGTCTAAACTACCCGTGAAGCTTCACACGAACCATGAAGTTGTCCGTGAAGGAGACTTGTCAGACTTTGAGTTCTGGATCAACTTCAAATGATCATATCTCTTAGCAAAAAATGAATTAGGTTGCCCATAACCTAGCAAATTAAAGGTCTTTGAGTCATCTTTCCAACGCCACAGAGTTTACCCCATCTGAAGTTCGGAGTAAAAAGTTATGCTCGTTTTAGTGAAACCCTATCGGGAAGAGTATCTTCACGACCCACTTGACGGGCCGTGGTGCTCTAGACGGCCCGTAAAGCCTGTCTTGAAGTCACTTCATCAGCTTTTAAGTCAGGTTCTTGTTGGTCTTTTCCCCTATGTGTTGGGCACTTAAACTACATCGTTCGATGCCTAAACTATGTCATTTTACTCAGTCTAACCCTAATAATCTAGTCAGAAACTACCTAGAACCCTCATTCTCCAAAAATCATCCAAGTTAGAAAAAAAGGAAAGAAAGAGGCAACAGTTTCCCCCAAGAACAAGCAGAGGTCTTCTTCGAAATTCAGCTCCGAAATCCAAAGGATTTCTCCGTACTTTTCATCACCAGGCATGTGGGATTTCACTTGTGGGTTCCTTTCACCCATTAGGTCCCTAGAATTCAGTCAGTTCGTCAATTTCTCATAAATTGTTTAGACCTAGGGTTTCCAAAACCTTGGAGATTCATTATAATTTTAGCTAATATAGTTTCCACGATCTAAATAACATGTTTCTTGGAAAATTTGCATAGTCCCATGTATAGAACTCAGAACCCTAGCTTGTATAAATTATCAGTATTTCATGAATTATACTCGCTAGACAGATCAGTCAGAAAATCATGCTTCAGAATTTGAATGCCATACCTTTCAGTATATTTATGTTGCATTCCCAAATAGCATGTCAGTATTTTGAGCTACTCTATATATCAGTTGCATTTTAGCTTTACCTATTCAGTTGGGAGTTGACTTAGCACCGAGTTGGACTAGGGTTCATCGTACCTTCAAAGTCCTAGAACTACGTGCCAACAAAAGTTCTGAAGTCCCCTCTGTTCGGCATCATTTTTTTTAGTGATCATGCCACAGTCATGCCTTTATACCCCTGGCAAGGTATATTAGTTCCTCTCGGTGGGGCATATACATCGGACTCTATGTTTAGCTCACGTGGTTTATGTCGATTAATAGTAGCTCTCAAAGTCATACTCTTATTGCATTGACCATGTTATCAGCATTTACTTCAGTAGATAGTTCATCATGTTATCTTCGTGAGTAGTACTTGGTCATTGCATCTAGCTCAGTTTTCACTTATACTTCAGTACAACCTATTTCCATACTTAGTTTATATTGTTTAGCTTAGTATCTATATACTGCATGCTCAATACATTCAAAGTACTTATGCATACTTTTGCGCTACATCATTTCATGATGTAGGTTCAGGCGTTCAGCATCCAGACCGCCCTTAGCTCGACTTCTAGTCCGTACTCAACAGCTTCAGTGGTGAGTCCTTATTGTTCGAGGACGGTAGACATGCTTTGCTTTTCAGTCTTTACTTTTCAGTTTTAGTCATGTTAGAGTTAGCTGGGGGCATGTCCCAATAACTCAAGTCGGTTAGAGGCTTTCAGACATAGATTAGATTCAGCTTGAGTCATTGGTGTTGTTTTCAGTCATCATTAAACTCTTCGTATATTTTATATATATTTTGACATGTTGAGCTATTTCCCCGTTTTAGACATTAAATTATTTTTAGCTTCCGCACAATATTTTTGTAATTGAGTTTGTACAGATATGCCATTCCATGGGTTAGCTTGGGGTCACTCGTGACACTAAGCACCGTGTTGCGCCTAGGAGGTAGCCTCGGGGAATGAAAAACTTGGTATCAGAGTATCAAGTTCGAGAGTACTAGGGTTTCTGAAAGCCGCACTAAGTAGAGTCTCTTTCATGGGTGTGAAGGGTGCCACATCTATGAGGGGGAGGCTATTAGGTGTTCTAAGAAAAACTTCACTTCTTTTGCTATTCCTCTCGTGCGTGAAGAGTGATTCAACTTCTCCTTTCTAATCTGTCATTAAATTTTTCAGATCATGCCTCCTCGTAGAGCTACGGCATGAAATTCTAACGAATGCAATGCTAACGCAGCTCCTCTAGTCCCGAACCATGAGGTTACGAATGCTGAGTTTTATAATGCGATCCAGCTGTTGGCTCAGACCATAGCCAACCAGGCCAATCAGCAAGCCCCAGCTTCTGCAAACTCCACTGGTGGATCAGCTGCAGCCAGGGTTCGAGACTTTGTTCATATGAATCCGCCAGAGTTTCTAGGGTCGAAGGTTGGTGAGGACCCACAGGACTTCATTGATGAGATCAAAAAGATTCTTGAGGTAATGCAAGTGATTGGTACTGATAGTGTTGAGCTAGCATCCTACCAACTTAAGGATGTGATTAATATCTGGTTCGCACAGTGGAAAGAAACTAGGGGTGCGAATGCAGCTCCTATGACATGGGACTGCTTTACTGGAGCTTTTCTGGACAGGTTCTTCCCGAGAGATTTGAGGGAGGCTAAGGCTAAGGAGTTTATGAACTTGAGGCAAGGTTTGATGTCAGTCCAAGAATACGGGCTAAAGTTCACCCAGCTCTCCAGGTATGCTCCACATATGGTTGCCGATCCGAGAGCACAACGAGCAAGTTCGTATTTAAAGTATTCAATCTGGTGAAGATCGAGTGCAGGAATGTTATGTTATTAGGTGATATGGATATCTCCAGACTAATGACCCATGCTTAGCAGGTTGAGGGAGATAAGCTCAAGGAAATGGCTAAGGATAACAAAAATACTAGAAAAGGCAATTATGAGTACTCTCAGCATAGGTCAGGCGGTGGAAATTGCTCATAATATCAGCAAAGGTCTACAGCCCCAGCGCCTTCATCAGCTAGCACTCCGTCCCCCAGGTTTCGATAGGATCAAAAAGGGAGGGCATCAGGCTCTAAGTCCCAAGGGAGTGCTTCAGGTTACAAAACTTTTCATTATCTTGTCCAAAGTGCTAGTTGCTTTTCTAAGATAGACATCAGATCCGGCTATCATCAGCTCAAAGTCAGAGATAGTGACATCCTGAAGACAACCTTTAGGACTCGGTATTGTCACTATGAATTTGTAGTTATGCATTTTGGACTAAAAAATGCTCCTACAACTTTCATGGACTTAATGAACAAGTTGTTCAAATAGTATTTGGACTTGTTTGTCATCGTATTTATTGATGATATCCTCATTTATTCTCAGAATGAGGAAGAACATATGACTCATTTGAGAGTTGTTCTGCAAACCTTAAAAGATCGCGAGCTATTCGCTAAGTTCAGCAAATTTGAATTCTAACTACAGTCGGTCACTTTCCTTGGTCATGTGGTATCCAGCGAAGGGATCCGAGTAGATTCTTAGAAAATTGAGGCTGTAAAGCACTGGCCCAGACCCACCTCTCCGACTGATATTAGAAGTTTCTTGGGTTTGGTCGGTTACTACATGAGGTTTGTTGAAGGATTTTCATCCATAGCTGCCCTATGGACCAAGTTGACTCAGAAAAAGGTCAAGTTTCAGTGGTCAGATGAGTGTGAGAAAAGCTTCTTAGAATTGAAAACTAGGTTAACTACAACTCCTGTCTTGACTCTACCAGAGGGTTCAGACGCGTATGTGGTTTATTGTGATGCATCCAGGGTCAGCCTAGGTTGTGTGTTGATGCAACAGGGCAAGGTCATAGCTTATGCTTCCAGAAAGCTTATGGTCCATGAAAAGAACTACCCGACTCATGACCTAGAGCTTGCAGCCGGCGTATTTGCCCTAAAGATTTGGAGACACTACTTGTATGGTGTTATGTTGATGTGTTCCCAGATCATAAGAGCCTCCATTATGTGTTCTCCGAGAAAGAGTTGAATCTTCGTCAGAGAAGATGGTTTGAATTTCTCAAACACTATGACATGAATGTGCTCTACCATCAAGGTAAGGCCACCATTGTAGTAGCTGACGCCCTCAGCAGACTATCCATGGGTAGTGTAGCACGTGTTGAGAAAGAGAAGAAAGAATTAGCCAAATATGTTCACCAGCTTGCTCGCTTAGGAGTTTGCCTTATGGACACGTTAGATGGTGGTGTGATAGTACAGAATGGATCAGAATCTTCATTGGTAGCGGAGGTTAAGGAGAAACAGGGTAGTGATCCTATATTGCTTCAGTTGAAAGGTGTAGCTCATCGGCAGAGAGTTGAGGTTTTCTCCCAAGGGGGAGATGGTGTGCTTCGTTACCAGGGTCGCTTGTGTGTCCCTAATATGGGTGAGTTGAGGTAGCAGATTCTTACAAAAACCCATAATTCCAGATATTCTATTCATTCAGGTGCCACTAAGATGTACCATAATCTACGGGAAGTCTATTGGTGGAATGGCATGAAGAGGGACATCGCATATTTTGTGGCTATGTGTCCCAATTGTCAGCAGGTTCAAGTAGAACATCAAAAACTAGGAGGTGTGACTCAGGAGATTAGCATTCCTACTTGGAAGTGGGAAGTGGTAAACATGGATTTCATTACGAGTTTTCCTCATACTCGCAGACAACATGACTCCATTTGGGTAATAGTGGACAGAGTCACTAAGTCAGCTCACTTCTTGGTAGTCAAAACTACAGATTCAGTAAAGAACTACGCTAGACTCTATATCAACAAAATAGTCAGGTTGCATGGGGTTCCTTTGTCTATTATTTTGGATAGAGGTCCTTAGTTTACCTCTCTTTTCTGGAGATCGTTTCAGAAAGGTCTTGGTACTCAGGTAAATCTCAATACAGCATTTCATCCGCAGATGGGTGGTCAGGCAGAGCATACCATTCAGACCTTAGAGGACATGTTGAGAGCTTGCGTGATCGATTTCAAGGGTACTTGGGATGATCACTTACCTCATAGAGTTCGCCTATAATAACAGTTTTCATTCCAATATTTCGATGGCCCCTTGTGAGGCACTATATGGGAGTAGATGCAGGTCTCCGATTGGTTGGTTCGAAGTAGGTGAAGCAGCCTTGGTTGGACCAAATTCGGTTCATAAGGCTATGGAAAAAGTTCAGGTCATCAGAGATAGACTAAAGGCAGTTCAGAGTCTTCAGAAGTCCTATGTAGATGTGAGGAGAAGGGACTTAGAGTTTGAAATCGATGATTGGGTTTTCTTGAAAGTGTGACCCATGAAAGGGGTGATGAGATTTGGCAAGAAAGGGAAGCTATGTACAAGGTATGTACGTCCTTACAGAATCCTGAAAAGGGTTGGTAATGTGGCTTAAGAGTTAGAGTTGCCAACAGAACTAGCAGCGGTTCATCCAGTCTTTGACATTTCCTTGTTGAAGAAGTGTATAGGTGATCCGGCATCGATAGTACCGTTAGAAAGTGTGGCTATGTAGGATAGTCTCACCTATGAAGAAATTCTAGTTGAGATTCTTGACCATCAGGTTCGTAGGTTGAGGAATAAGGAAGTCGCTTCAGTAAAAGTTTTGCGGAGGAGTCAGTCCGTAGAGGGAGCTACTTCGGAAGCAGAAGCAGCCATGATGACCAAGTATCCTTACCTCTTTCCTTCCGATTCAGTTTCAGCTGGAGGTAATAGTTCCTCTCCAGTCTCTCAGTTTACTCTTGTGTAATTCAGTCTCAGTATCTTGTCCCCTTAGTTATCCTTGCATTTCAGTATATTTTCATGTTCATGAAACTCAGTTCAGTTAGATATTAGTTTCTAGTACTCAATTGGTAGTGATTGCAGCTCTTTCCCTCCAAATTCAGTTTGCTTAGTCTTCATTCGTGGATAAATGTTTCCAAGGAGGAGATCTTGTAACACCTCGGATTAGAGAAAGGCTAGGAAGGAGTCAACCCAGCAAGTCAAGGGCACAAAATGGACCATGGACCCTTCACGACACCCTAGACGGTCCATGAATGGGGCCACGGCCCGTTAAGGGCCTCGTGAACTCATTCTAGAATCTGCCCCATGCAGGGGTCACCTTGATGGTGACCCAAACGGCCCGTGGTGGACTTGACGGCCCATCAAGTGGGTCTTACAAGTCACCTAGTTGGTGGGGTGTGACCCAAGGTCACTGGAAAAGGGTCACGGACGTCTAAACGGCCCGTGAAGCTTCACACGGATCGTGAAGTCATCCGTGAAGGAGATTTGGCAGACTTTGAATTTTGGATCAACTTCAAATGATCATCTCTCTCAGCACAAAATGCATTAGATAGCCATGACCATTAAATGTCTTTGAGTCCTCTTTCCAACGCCACAGAGCGTACCCCATTTGAAGTTCGAAGTAAAAAGTTATGCTCGTTTTAGTGAAGCCCTGTCGGGCAGAGCATCTTCACGACCCACTTGACGGGCCGTGGTGCTCTAGACGGCCCGTGAAGCCTGTCTTGAAGTCACTTCATCAGCTTTTAAGTCAGGTTCTTGTTGGTCTTTTCCCCTATGTGTTGGACACTTAAACTACATCGTTTGATGCCTAAACTATGTCATTTTACTCAGTCTAACCCTAATAATCTAGTCAGAAACTACCTAGAACCCTCATTCTCCAAAAATCATCCAAGTTAGAAAAAAAGGAGAGAAAGAGGCGACAGTTTCCCCCAAGAACAAGCAGAGGTCTTCTTCAAAGTTCAGCCCCGAAATCTAAAGGATTTCTCCGTACTTTTCATCACCAGGTATTTGAGATTTAACTATTGGGTTCCTTTCAACCATTAGGTCCCTAGAATTCAACCAGTTCATCAATTTCTCATAAATTGTTTAGACCTAGGGTTTCCAAAACCTTGGAGATTCATTATGATTTTAGCTACTATAGTTTCCACGATCTAAATAATATGTTTTTTGGAAAATTTGCATAGTCCCATGTATAGAACTCAGAACCCTAGCTTGTATTAATTACCAGTATTTCATGAATTATACTCGTTAGACAGATCAGTCAGAAAATCATGCTTCAAAATTTGAATGCCATATCTTTCACTATACTTATGTTGCATTCCCAGATAGCATGTCAGTATTTTGAGCTACTCTATATATCAGTTGCATTTTAGCTTTACCTATTTAGTTGGGAATAGACTTAGCACCGAGTTGGACTAGGGTTCAGCGTACCCTAAAAGTCTCATAACTATGTGCCAACGTAGGTTCAGAAGTCCCCTCTATTGGGCATCAATTTTTTTAGTGATTGCGCCACAGTCATGCCTTTATACCCCTGGCAAGGTATATTAGGTCCTCTCGAAGGGGCGTATATATCGGAGTCCACGTTTAGCTCACATAGTTTATGTCGGTTAATAGTAGCTCCCATAGTCATACTCTTATTGCATTGACCATGTTATTAGCGTTTACTTCAGTAGAAAGTTCAACATGCTATCTTCATGAGTAGTACTTGGTCATTGCATCTAGCCCAGTTTTCAGTTATACTTCAGTACAGCCTATTTCCATATTTAGTTTATATTGTTCAGCTTAGTATTTATATCATGCGTGCTCAGTACATTCAAAGTACAGACGCATACTTTTGCGCTACATCGTTTCATGATGTAGGTTCAGGCGTTCTACATCCAGATCGTGCTTAGCTCGACTTCTAGTCAATACTCAGCAGCATCAGTGGTGAGTCCTCATAGTTCGAGGATGGTAGACATTCTTTACTTTTCAGTTTCAGTCTTGTTAGAGTTAGCTGGGAGCATGTCCCAGCAACTCAAGTCACATTCATTATGAGGAATGTGAGTTTTCTGAACTCATCTCCATATCGGTGCTCAATACTACTCCCAATAAATATATATACTCATGCTCAAGTAGAAATACTCTTTCTCTATTTTGACGTAATTACTCAAAATAACCTCTTAAAAGAAGTAACTGCTTTGAAATATCATGAACTCATAAACTCTTTTTAGAAATCAACGTTTTTCTTTTCTCAATGTAAAGATGTTACATTTGGAAATACTTAGTTCCCTTATAGTATTTCTCAATCATGTATAAAACTCTTCTCAACACTCCTCTTTGTTTTCTCAGAGAATTAGTTTTAAATCGTTGTTTATTAAAAAGGATTCTCAATAATAACTCTTAAACTTTTCTCTTAAACTCACTTTAATTTTGAAAATGCATTAAGACATATGAGTAGGATAATGCATGAATTTTCAAAGTTATATGGAGCCTATAGGAGCTAATACAGAGAAGGAAAGCGTAGCCACAACTTAAAGGAACACACCCGGATGAACAAAGGAGAAATTGGCCCTGGCGACCCCTGGCACCCTGCTGGCACGGGGCACCAGGCCCCAAACTGCTGAAGCTTCTCCTTGGTGCCTTTTTGGCATGCCACCCCAGGCTCCCCCCAGCTTCCCCGATGAATTTTCAAGTTAAATTAGGACCCCAAATTAGTTTAGAATTGGGAAACTGATCCTAAACTCTCCTTGTATTTCAAACCCAACATCTATATAAGAGAACTTTCACATATTGAAAACATAACTTTACTCCATCAATAGGGTTCATGTGATACTAAGCATGAACAACCTTATAAGATTCTCAAAACAAAAGAATCAAAACCTGAATTGTTAAAGAATTGAATTCAATTATCAAGAACTACGAATGGATTCTTTAGATGGGAAGATTTTTGACCAAATTGACATGTAGGACATGAGGACAAACTAGTCCAATACTATGATAGCCTTACATACCTAGAAAGAACAAAGGTTCTTGGAGAAATCGATGAAAACTTGAAGAATGCTTAAACCCTAACTTTTTGTCCACCTGGAACCTTGCTCTAATTCTTCAAAGTGTTAAAGAATGTGAAAATATATTTTAACACTGATTAGACCATTAATTAGGTGAAAAAACCGTGGCCTAGGCTTAGAAGCGGTGGGAAAAGACTAAACTACCCCTCTAGAAAAACTGACGCGATGCCTTAAAAGGAAGGTTCACTAAAATAGGCATATCTCTCTACTCCAAACTCAAAATAAAGCAAACTCGATGGCGTTGGAAAGAGGACTCAACGACCTTTAATTTGATAGGTTATGGGCCACCTAATTCGTTATAAGCTGAGAGATATGATTGCTTGAAGTTGACCTAAAGCTTAAAAACTCATGGTGACTTGTACGGACCCCTCTTTAGCCCTTATTGAAATACGGGGTGTTACAACCTCATTCCCAATTACTCCCAAAACATAGGCACTAAAGAGAAAATAAACAATTCAACAAATTGCAAAGTTAAGAGATCACTTGCCTCAAATCAATCAATTAATCACTCCAAGAGTTAAGTCTTCCCCTTCCGAGTAACTTCCAAAGCCACACAATCTATCATAATCAAGTATTCACAATCATTTATCGGAAATCACAAAACCCACACCAATTCTCTTGAAAAGTGGGTCAATCAACACAAACCCCAATTTGAAAAAGAAGGTTTGAATCCAAAAATTAATACTGGAAAACATTACTCAAGGCTTTAGGAACTCATTAGTGAAAATCATTTCGAAAAAGGGATTAAAACCACCTCAAAATCACCATTTTACTAATTTCTTGGATTCTTTGAAGAAACCCCAAATTCTCTTTTCAAAAGTTTGATTTAAACTCATGAACTCAATAATAATAATGGGTAATTAAAGATTTAGAGTTAAGAAACATTACCCAAAAGCTTTTCCTTGATAATCTGGTCTAAATCGCCACCCCAAAGCTCCCAAAACTCAAAAATAGAGTAATAGGGTTGAAATCTCGATTTTAGGAAAAACATTCAGCCTAGGCACAAAATGCTCATCGCGATCGCAATGACCAAGGCTTCGCAGTCACGATGAGTTAAATGGGTCAACTCATTAAACTTGACCATTGCGATCGCAACAGACTTCAATGCGATCACGATCACAGAATCCCACAACTTGGCGATCATGAAGGTCATCCACACGATCGCGGAGAACATTTATCACAGCACCAGAAACAACAAATAAGCAAAAACAGCCAAACTCAAAATCATCGAAAGGACCCTCGGGTTTCGTTCAAAACCACATACGCACAAACAGATATGCAAATCAATTATACTCGACGTTCTGGACTCAATGGAACCGTCAAAATATGAATTCGAGGTCTCCTTGACCCGACATCCTTGAAAAGCACAAGAACTAACTCAACGCCTAAAAAGGCCAAAACAAGCTTGGGACCTCACAAAAATCAACCAAGACCACTTCTAGGCCTAAAATCATCCCCCGAATCCAATGGAACTCTTGAAATTCCGATCCGAGCATCTGAAGTCCGAATGTTGACCAAAGTCAACCCAAAGGCTAAAATTTCATAATATAACAACTTAGGACCTCAAATCCTCAAAAGGTCTCGGAATCAGGAATTGACAACTCTCACGGATCACATTCCACATTTCAGAACTAATGAAATTGACGGAATTTCATTCCAACACTCGAAACTCCAAAAGACTTTGAAAACCACTTTTAAGCAACTTAAGCCTTTCCAAAACCAAAACTTACCAAATTCTCAACTGTTAACATAAAGTTTGGAACCAACTTTCAAAACTCAATCAAGAAATAACTCGGGGGTCGATATCGAGAGGAGCAAAATGGTAATTTTCACAAAAACACCAAAAATAATCGACTGGGTCAGTACAAAATGTATTTAGAATTGTGCATACTTTATTGGAAGGAAAAATCAATAGACAATGTGCACATAAAGTACCCATATATTCAATATTTTATCACATATAAAGTTGTGAGAATCAACTCAACAAGCCAGTTCCCACCATGAACTATGCATTCTTATTTGATATTTAAATACTTGATCATAACAACATATATGTGTCTCAATATAATATGCCTCGGCTCCTTTGAAAAACTCTTTCTCAAATATGTTATAAATCTTATGAGTGTAAATTGTAAAAATCTGAGTTAAAATTTAACTATGTTTAACAACAAGAGTAGGCTTACCTTGTTTACACTTGAGGTCTTCTAGTTCTTCGTTCAACCGCCACTTAGTCACTATATTTTTCTCATAATTTATAATGACATGTTTCGTCGGTACTGAAATATATGTGTTAAAGGCACAAGAGTTTTAATTTTAATTTTTCTTCCAATACAAATTGAGCCTGAGATAGCAATTACTTTATTTATCGTAACACCTCAAACCATCCGACTAAGATTTGAATCATCCTATATGTGGAGATAAACCTGAACATGATGAAATTTAGTTATCCATAGTTTTTAAGATCAATTATTTAGTGTGGAAGTGCATTAGATATGAACAAAGGCCATTCAGAATTCCTAGTACAAAGTTGAGTAGAAAGTATCCTTACCGATTGAGTTTCAATATAATTTTTTCCTACGATCAACTTCAAATGAACAGCAGAATATGAAGATTTATGTGGTCCATGACCTATCAAATTAAAGTTCTTTGAGTCTTCTTTCCAACAACATCGACCGTTCTTTAATCTACGTCCAAAGTAGAAAGTTATGATCGCTTTTTAAAAGATGCCAATGCTGAAAAGTTAAGGTTTGTTGTAGAAACCATAGGACCTCTGTAGAGGTGGCGAGTTGTAATGACCCTCCAGGTCATTTGTGTTTTAAGGCCTCCTTTCTATTGTTTAGAGCGTCCCTGTAACGGCCTCAAGCCATTTATGACTTGCTGGCACTGACTGTTCCGTCGCCTGGTCATTCATTTGGGTTTTATGCCTGTTTTCCTGTTTTGGAGCTTTTGAAATTTGAAAAGTTGATTTCAGTTATAACCTCACGTAAACAACCTCAGAATAGGATTCTGACAATTTCATTAGCTCCAGAACGGCCATATTAGACTAGAAGTATGATTGGTCCGAGTCCCGAGGCTTTCGGTGTGACTTTAGGGCCATTTGGCGCTTTAGCCTTTGAAATTTGGCTAAAGTTTGACTTTGGTCAACATTCTTGGGAAACACGCTCAGATGAAAATTCCGTCAGTATGGTTAGTTATGAAATGCCAAGTTTGGTCTAGAATGACCCTTTGTGTGCCTCCCAAGGTTTTCGATCTAATTCCAAGGCCCTCGGTGGAATTTGGCTAAAATGGCGCTTTGGGTGTGGGACCCACTTTTTTTAAAACAACCTCATATGGAAATTCAGACTGCACCATTGAGTTTGGAATGTTGAATTTGATGGGGTAGTATATCTCGTTTGTGTGCATGGGGTTCCGAACGAATCCCGAGCACCCCGTCGAAGTTTCTTGGGAAAGCAAAGTATCAGCCGGTGCACAGTTGATGTTGCTGACCCATTCCTTCTCTGCGCTCGTGGGCCTGGGTCCACGTTCACAGAGGTGTGGGTCTTCCTTCTCCACGTTCGCGGTCCATGCTCCGCGTTCGCAGAGGTCTAAGTGTTTCTTCTCCGAGTTCGCGGATAAGGTTCTGCGTTTGCGAAGGTCATGAGGTATAAGGAATCTTTCTCTCCGCATTCGCAGGCTCCTGGCCGCTTGCGCAGAGGTTTGCTTGCCTTCCCTTCACGTTCGCCGGCCTCTGGCCGCGTTCGCGGTGGTCTGCGTGTCTTGAAGTTATTATAAAGGGGAAGTCGGGCCTTCATTTGTTATAAGTTTCAAAAGTTGATATCTTCTTCATTTTTAGTCAGTTTTTGGTGATTCAAAGTCCAAGGTGTTCGAAATTGCGTAGACTTTGTGGGTGTTGGTTCGGATAGCATTGGGTGGGCTCCAATTTCCGTGAATTTGAGGCGTAAGTGGCTGCCATAGGCTTCTTTTGTAAAGTTTTGCATGTTTTGTTTTCTTGTGTTGTCGGCTATTTCGAGCCCCGAATTGTGTTCTATTTGAAACATAGGTTCGGGGAGGGTTTAGGACCTTTTCACGGAGTCAATTCTGGGATTTCTGGAGTAGGTCCCACATTTTCCAATTTTGACTCCTAAATTGGTCCGTCTCCGATTTTGATGAATTTAGTGTCTAAATGACTGTGATGACGCTGTGATTGTATTTTTGATAGCATGGCAGCGACCTGAAGCCGCTCAGGGAAAAGCTCCGGCAGAGTGATTTGGAGCGCGCAGAGCTGGCTTTCTTGTAGGTTACGGCTTCCCTTCTTTTTAGATTGAGATGGATTGTGTGAATGCATGGTGATTTGTGTGAATCTAGGGTCCGATTCTAGTACATTTTCTCTTCTTCTCAGGAATCATCTTTTAGGCTTGATTTCCGGGCAATATTGTGGGCAGTATCGTGCTATCGGAGAGGTTTTTTATATGTTGTGGCACGCGGACTATCGGTTGGCTGTTTTATTGTGTTGGATTATGTTTTTGGCCTTAGACCAGGTTAGGCTAGTATTGCCTTAGACCCATGCACTTGTTTGACTTTGGTATGTATCCGACGTCGATTTAGATAGACGAGGTCCTTATAGATCGAAAAAGCAGACTTGGGTCTAATAGTATGAGCCTAGCTTGGCTTTGTATTGTTGTCACCTTCTGGCTTCTCTACCCATTTCTATAGTGTTGATGTGTCATCGGAGGCGTGGTTTTTTCCTGGGATTTCAGGTATTTCGAGATCGGTTCTGTGGTGATGTGGTTTGAGATGGACGGCAATCCATATTAATTAGGTATTTGAGATCCTCTACGGAGTTGGTATGCCTAGCGCACTGGTCTGGCGAGGACAGGGCTCCCAGAGTGTTAGCTGGATCACTCGTCTAGCAAGAGCAGGGCCCCCAGAGTGTTAGCCGGCTAGGCAATTGGATATGAGTTATTTGAGGTCCTCTTCGGAGTTGACATGCCCCGCGCACTCGTCTGGCTACGGCAGGGCCCCCGGAGTGTTAGTTGATTGTGCGATTGGATTTTAGGGCCTTGGAGGAGTCGTTATGCCCCCTGGCCACTCTGTTGGCAAGGGCAGGGCCCCCGGGAGTTGCTACTAGGCTGGGCGGCCCGATTTGGAAGTCAGACTTTTGACTGGGTTAGAGTTGGCTTATTGTTTCGGTTGAGTTGGTTGGTGGTTTTTGTTCGCAGTTGGGTTTTCCTTCGATCTCGAAGAGTTAGCTGTTCTATGTACCTATCGGGCTTATGGGGGTCCGTTTGGGTTTTGTTTGTCTATGCCTGAGTGTACCTTCTGGGGCTTATGGGAGGGGCAGTTAGGTTTAGTTTAGGTATTTCCTAGATTTGTTGTCGATTAGCTTGTGCTTATTTCCTTTGACCTCTGTTATTATAGATTCTATCCTTTCAGTCTGCTTTTACCTTTCTTGCTCAGGCGGCCTATGATGCCTACTGGGTCCCTGTGTTATTGGTACTCATGCTACACTCTGCATCTGTTTTCATGATGCAGGTCTGAGCACCAGTTATCAGCATTGAGTTCGAGCCTGCTGCAGTCTGTTCTTGAGGTGAGGGTGAGCACATGGCGTCCTGAGATTACCTGCCTCCTTCTTTACTTATAGTTTGGTTTGTCTTTTTCTTTTGAGACAGTCTTATTTCAGTGGTCCACTTTTGGGACTTATACTCATTTTGTAGTAGCTCTGTACATGTGACTTACATGTTCTGGGAGGTATTGTTTGTTGTATATAGTTGGTTTCGCTTCCGCCTTTCCCTTATGTGATCCTTTATTTATGCTTCCACTTAGTTGAGGTTAGTTTCCACCCTCAGTCCCATTACTGTTAAGTTCCGGGACAGGGTTGGGCTTGTCTATTGGCGTATTAGTAGGCACCATTATGACTCGAGGAATCAGGTTGTGACAAGTTGATATCGGAGCCCCAGGTTCGCTGGTCTCACTTGTATAGAGCTCGCATCTAGTAGAGTCATGTGGATCAACGCGGTGACGTTTGTGACTTATCTTCAGGAGGCTGTAGGATGTCCTTAGGGGATTTTCATGTTTGTATCATTTTTGTGCGTTGTTGTTCGATTGATTTCATGTAATCTTACTTGTTTCACTCATTCACAGGATGGCTTGCACGCGCGGTAGAGCATCTGGAGGTGATGCACCCGGGCCCATGGATAGAGCCTAGCTAGGGGTAAAGGCCGACCCTAAGGTTGCGGTAGGGTTATGGTGCCAGCCCAAGATAGAGCGAGGACTAGAGCCGGAGGCGGAGCCTCAATTTGACCAAATTCCTCCTCAGTCGGTGGGGCTGAGACCAGCCCAGCCACCGCCCGCACCAGCTGTCGCCCCTGACCTTCAGGCCATGCTCGCACAGATACTAGCAGCGATAGGAGGTATTCAACAGCAGCAGCCAGCCCCAACACCTGTTCCAAAGTCAGTTCTAGCACAGCAGGGTCAGCCTACAGTAGCGGCCCCAGAGGTTCAGCAGCCGCCAGCACCGGCCGCCATTTAGCCGGATGCCTTTGATAGGGTTATGCCACTAAAGGAGCAGAAGATACTCGGGGTGTTTCTGATATTGTCACCGCTGAGGTTTTCTGGGGCAGTTGGTGAGGATGCCCAGGAGTTTCTTACTACTTTTTGGGAGCGACTTTGGGGTTGGTGGAGTCGAGGGGAGCCAACCTCATTGCTTATCAGTTGGATGGACCGGCCAGGCAGTGGTGGTGCTCGTTTATGAAGACTAGGCCAGCTGGGTCCCCGCCAGTGACGTGGGCAGAGTTTTCAGAGGCCTTTCTTGCTAGGTTTATCCCTCAGAGTTTCAGAGATCGTCTTCGTGATGAGTTCTTGAAGTTGGAGCAGGGCTCTATGATGGTATCTGAGTACGAGGTTAGATTTCATGAGTTATCCCGTCATGTCACTATGATCTTGCCCACAGAGGAGGAGAGAGTTAGGTGCTTCGTTAGAGGTTTAAGCTTACACCTTCATATTGAGTCGAAGTCTATTCTATCAGCAGGCCGCTCTTTTCTTGAGCAGCTCCATTGCGAGGCCCAAAGGGGCAGCGGCAAGAGGGCTAGGCAGGATGATAGCTTTAGTGGGTCCCGTTCTAGGCCCAGAGATACTCGGGATCAAGTCCATCAAAGATTCCAGCCGGGTCAACCCAGTCGCCTGTTTCAGGCCTCATTCCAGACTACGGAGGGTGACTAGCACCGTCAGGGTGGTTTTAGTGCCGGTCTGAGTCAGGGCCGAGGCGGTATTCAAATGGGTTCCTCAGGTTAGGGTGACCAACCTCCAGTTGTGAGCAGGTCATCTCAGGGTTGCTTCACTTGGGGGGGCTTGATCATTGGTCTAGGGAGTACCCTATCTCCAAACCAGCCTTACCAACTCCTCAAGCAACGAGATCGGTATCAGCAACAACACCTCCAGCTAGGGGAGGGGGACAATATCAGGGTGCACGGGGAGGTCCCCACGGAGGCAGGACAGGTGGCAGGGTGGATGCACGAGGTAGAGGCACCCATGGCCATTTCTATGCAGCTCCAGCCAGAGAAGAGGCCGAGGCGTCAGATCATATGATTACAGGTACGGTTCTCTTATGCCATCATTTTGCTTCAGCTTTATTTGATCGTGGTTCTACCTATTCGTATATGTCTGCTTATTGTGCTCCTCGGTTAGGGGTGAGTTCAAATCCCTTAGTGGTACCGTTGCATGTTTCGACCCTTGTAGGTGATTCTTCAGTAGTGGATCAGGTTTGTAGATCCTGTGTGGTGACTATTCAGGGGCAAGACACTCGGGCTGATCTTATTGTGCTTAGTATGTTGGATTTTGATTTTATTTTGGGCATGGATTGGCTATCCCCTCACCAAGCGGTCTTGGATTGATATGCCAAGACTGTTACTTTAGTTATGCCTGGTATTCAGTCGGTGGTGTGGCATGGTTCTTGTAGTTGCACACTAGTTGGGGTGATTTTTTGTATTCAGGCTCGGAGGCCTCTAGATAGCAGATATTTGGCTTATTTGGCATATGTTAGAGATGTTAGTAGAGAGGACCCTACAGTTGATTCCGTGCCTATAGTCCGAGAGTATGCATATGTATTTCCTGCCAACCTTCCTGGTCTACCCTTAGAGCGAGATAGTAATTTTGCCATTGATTTGGAGCCGGGTACTCATCCTATTTCCAACCCACCGTACCGTATGGCCCCCGCAGAGCTCAAGTAGCTCAGTGTTCAGCTTCAGGATATCTTGGGTAAGGGATTCATTCGGCCTAGCGTATCACCTTAGGGTGCCCCAGTCCTGGATGTGAAGAAGAAGGATGGTACTATGCAGATATGTATTGATTACAGGCAGCTGAATAAGGTGACGGTGAGGAACCGTTACCCCATGCCTCGTATTGATGATCTGTCCAACCAGCTTCAGGGTGCCGCAGTGTTTTCTAAGATTGACTTGAGATCCGGCTACCACCAGTTGAGGGTTAGAGCAGCGGACATCGCTAAGACAGCATTTAGCACTCGTTATAGCCATTATGAGTTCCTGGTGATGTGTTTTGAGTTGACGAATGCCATTGCCGCTTTCATGGACTTAATGACTCGTGTATTCAGGCTGTATCTGGACTCCTTTGTCATAGTCTTCATTGATGATATCTTGGTATACTCGCGGAGCCATAGTGAGTATGAGCAACATTTGAGGATAGTGCTCCAGACTTTGAGAGATCATCGAATTATGCCAAGTTCTCAAAGTGTGAGTTTTGGCTTGAGTCAGTAGCATTCTTGGGACACGTGGTGTCCAAGGATGGCATTATGGTGGATTTGGCAAGGATTGAGGTTATCCGTGATTGGGCTAGGCCCACCTCTATGACTGAGATTCGGAGCTTCGTTGGATTGGCAGGGTACTATAGGCATTTTGTTGAGGGTTTCTCTTCTATAGCGGTGCCTTTGACTCAGTTGACTCACTAGGATATTACTTTTGTGTGGTCGGAGGAGTGTGAGAGGAGCTTTCTGAGGCTTAAGGAGTTGCTTACCACCGCTCCTATATTGACTCTCCCTATTGAGGGCGAGGACTTCACGGTTTATTGTGACGCATCCGGTGTTGGTTTGGATTGTGTATTGATGCAGCAGGCCGGGTTATTGCTTATGCATCAAGGCAGCTTAAGTTGTATGAGCGCAACTACCCCACTCAGGATTTGGAGTTGGCGGTGGTAGTTTTTGCGCTTAATATATTGAGGCATTACCTATATAGAGTTCATTGTGAGATCTACACTAACCGCAAGAGCCTTCAGTACATTATGACCCAGAGGGATCTTAATTCGAGGCAGCACCATTGGATTGAGCTCCTGAAGGACTATGACCTCTTTATTCTCTATCATCAAGGCAAGGCGAATGTGGTAGCGGACGCCTTGAGACAGAAGGCAGTGAGTATGGGTAGTCTAGCCTTCCTTTCTGTTAAGGAGCGATCCTTGGTTTTGGACATTCAGTTCCTAGCCAACCAGATGATCAAGCTTGATGTTTCAGATACTAGTCAGGTGTTAGCCTATGTGGGCAAAAGGTGTGATGATGTTTGGAAAGAAAGGAAAGCTCAGCCCGTGGTTCATTTGGCCTTTTGAGATTTTGTGGAAGTGTGGGAGGTAGCCTATAGGTTGGCTTTACTCCGATCCTTTCAGTGGTTCACCATGTGTTCCATGTCTCGATGCTTAAGCGATATCGTCATGATGATTCTCATGTGATTCAGTGGGACTCGGTTGCTTTGGATCAAAATTTGTCCTTTGAGGAGGAGTTGATTGCTATCTTAGATAGGCCTTTCCCTTATGTGTTCCTTTATTTATGCTTCCACTTAGTTGGGGTTAGTTTCCACCCTCAGTTCCATTATTGTTAAGTTCCGAGATAGAGTTTGACTTGCCTTCTGGCGGGTTGGTAAGCGTCATCATGACTCGAGGAATCGGGTTGTGACACGAGTAGTGTTTTAACTTAGTTTTGATGAATTTTAAGTCTTAAACTCATAAACTTCGTTCCACAATTCTAGAGCAGCGATTCTTTCAAGGATAGGATGAAAATTCTTTGTTCAGGTAAGTTCTTGCATCAACTTTTTCGTCTACTAATCCACTAACAGCTTAGAATCGTTAGAACGATTATTAATAGTGAAATTTATGGTTAGAACCCAAGGTTTATGAAATAATGGAAAAAATATTATGAGTTTGTGTCATATCACCTACAATTGCTTCTAGATTGTAAACTAACATTCTCTAACATGAAATTGTTGTTCTGAAATATGAATTATGGTAGTGGGGAACCTTGAGTTCAATACATATGGGGCCTTTAGCATAAAATTACTTAAAAAATAAAACTGGGTAATTAGAGTAGAAACTCCATTAATTGAGATAATGTGAGCATTGTAGAATTAATGATTGAATGATCCTTGGGTAATATTATAGATCGTGAATAAGGATAGACTCAGTAGGCTTGAATTTACTAATCATTTAATTAAAGAGTAAATGATTAATTACTCTTATAATTGCTTGTTTATTAGATGTTGAACATTATGAGATGTGAAGAAAAACAAAAAGCATTCATGGAGTACTTTATTTGCTTCAGGATCTTCGATTAAAGAAGGCTATAGTTTATGTGTATGTGACTGTGGTTAGAAAACTTGTGCATAATATAAATTTAACGAGAGAATCATGATTAGGTTTGCGGGCACATTATTTAAATCATTAAAATATGAAATTCAACTAAAAAAAAGACCTAATTGTTTGTTGATATGTTATTGCATGAATCCTTTGATGAGTGTTTTGTGTTGGTGTGACCTACTTTACTAATTACAAGGTGAATATGTTAATGTGGTTAATGATTGAAGAAGTGCATCACCAAAGCAATGGTCAAAACTGACTAACTGTGTCGCTTTATTGATAAAAACCAAAGCAATGGTCAAAACTGACTAACTGTGTCGCTTTATTGATAAAAACGATGAAAAAGTAACACAATATCTTTTGTGATAAAGAGCCTCATTGCTTTTCCATGAGTAACAAACATGTTGCTTTAGAAATGACAGACATGGATGCAAATATAAAAAAATAATTTTTAAAATTTTTATTCAAATAAAGCGAAGGAGAGAATTGTTTTTCTGAAAAATAATATTCAAAAAAAATTACAAAAAAGTGACGGACATTGCTTTTCTATATTTTTTTGGAATGGACAATATGCACAAATGAGTACGTAATTCCACGTACAAAATCATGTATTCACTCATTATGATGATTACCCACATAAATCAACACTTATTATGTTTAGGCCTTGAATACACAAAAGAATCAATAAATATTGAATTGTATTAAAATAGATTATTGGTCATATATAGTCCCGACAAAATGAGTTCATATTTTGGTAATTCGTCCAATCCGTTCATATTTTAATGGATTGAGTGAGTGATTTTTTATATGGATAAAATATGGATTTAAATCTGTATTTAACCCATAAAAATATTGATATTCATGGGTAAAATATGGGTAAAATATGGATTCGGTGTGATGAGATTTGGAAAGAAGGGCAAGTTGAGCCCGAGGCATATTGGTCCTTTCAAGATTGTTGAGCGTATTGGTGAGGTGGCTTACGAGTTGGCTTTGCCACCTGATTTGTCGGGTGTTCACCCTGTATTTCATATTTCGATGTTGAAGAAGTATCATCAGGATGGTGCTCATGTGATTCAATGGAACTCGATGTTACTTGATCAAAATTTAACTTTTAAGGAAGAGCCGATAGCAATCTTAGATGGGCAAATTTGGAAGTTGAGGTCGATGGAGATTGCTTCAGTAAAGGTTCAATGGAAGCATCGTCCGGTGGAGGAGGCTACATGGGAGACCGAGTCGGACATGCGAATGAGATATCATCAACTTTTTTAGCAATCAGGTACGTTCAATTCTTTTACCGTTCGATGACGAACGTTTGTTTAAGTGGTAGATGATGTAACGACACATTAGGTCGATTTGAGCATTAAACCACTTCCTTTTATAAAAGACCCTTCTCGTAAATTTAAAATGAGAATTTTGAGCTAATCATTAACTACTATTATTTAGTTGACGGAAAATTTCAGATAATTAATTAAGCTGGCGACTAATGGGCCAAGTCCATAATTTATTTAATATTCTATGTCACTTGGACCATTTATAGGACTAAATTAAGTAAAAAGGGTCATAACTTATTCATTAAAAAAATAATAAAATAGAACGAGGGCACCTTACGGTTTCAAAATCGAAGAAGACAAAACTTGCTTCAGGTAAAATTAAAACTCTTGCCAACTCCAAATTCTATTTGTATATTTTGATTTTTGGAATGTTGGGCATCACTTATTGCTGTTAGCCCATATGTTTGGGCTGCTTTGTTATTAGGCCCATATGTTTAGGCCATTCTCTTAGTTAGGTTTTTCTATATAATCTCCTACTTCCTTTGTATTTAGATAAGCCTTCAGATTATAATGAAACTCTATTCTCTTGTTCTCAAAAGCATCTTCTATTCATAACATGGTATCAAGAGCTAAAGCGATCCATGCTCTTTGATTTGTTTGTTGAAGATTTTGTAGCAGTCACCTACTGTGCGGATCGAACTCCGCGGTGAGTTCGCTGGGGGGTACGGGGGGCAGCGCGCCCCCGTTTGGGGTTCGGGGCGGAGCCCCGATTTTTTTTATTTTTTTTTTTAGTTCTCGATTTGCTGCTTCCGCTACTGTCTTCGTTTGCTGCCACTGCTGGGTTCTCGATTTGTTTTCGTTTACTGCTACTGCTATTCGTTTGGATTGGGTTCTTGATTTGGTTGGGTTCTTGATTTGCTGCTTCCGATCTAGGGTTCTTCGTTTGATGCTATTGCTGTTCGTTTGGATTGAGTCATTGTTTTCTTCCGTTGCTGCTGCTGCTGTTTGTTGGATTGGTTCGACCTAGGTATTTTACTTTTTGCTTTGGAATTGTTTGTGTCTTGCTGTCTTTGCCATCCCTTTTGACAATATGACTGGAAAGGATGATTCTCTCCAGTCCATTAGTACTCAATTAGATGGTAAAAACTATGCATATTGGAGTTATGTCATGAAAAATTTTCTTCGTGGGAAGAATATGTGGGGCTATGTCACTGGAGTTAAAGCCAAACCTACGGATGATAAGGTTGAGAATTTTGCACTGTTGGTCGACTCATGGGAAACTGATAACTCCAAGGTTATCACTTGGATCAACAACTCTGTAACTCAGTCAATTGGTATACAATTGGCTAAGTATGACACCGCAAAGGAAGTTTGGGATCATTTGGAGAGACTGTATACTCAGTCTAATTTTGCTAAGCAGTACCAGTTGGAATATGATATTCGTGCTCTTCAACAGAATGATATGTGTATTCAAGACTTCTATGCTGCCATGTCGGATTTGTGGGATCAATTGGCCCTTACTGAATCTGCAGATTTAAAAGGTTTTGCGCCATACATTGCTAGGAGGGAAGGACAGCGGCTGGTTCAGTTTTTAATGGCATTACGTTCTGATTTTGAAGGACTGCGTGGAACGATCCTTCATCGATCTCCCCTCCCAACAGTTGATTCAGTTGTTCATGAACTGATTGCAGAAGAGACTCGTATTAAGTCTCAAGTCGATAAAGGGTCTAAAGCAACTACTACCCCTGCCGTGTTTGCTGTTTCAACGGATCAGTCTAGACTACCACGTTCTCAGACTTCAAATCAATCTAGACAATCTCCTAAAGTTGCATTTGATGAGTGTGCATTCTGCAAACAGAAAAATCATTGGAAGGCTCAGTGCCCGCTATTGCTGAACAAGGCTAAACAGGCTCAATCTGGGCAGCAGCAGAAGTATGGGCAGCAGAAGTCTTGGAAGTCTCAGTCCCAATCCTCTGGTGCTCTTCCATGGTCCCCTCATCCTCCACAGTGGAGCTGCTGCTGCACCATCTGAGTCTGTTAGCACTATGCCACCCTCTGCGTTGGATCCCCATGTTTTCGAACAGTTCAGACAGTTTCTGGCTTCTAATCCTAGTGCCATGTCAGCATCTATGTCTCATTCAGGTCCTGCTACTTCTAGTACCTCAGGTATTCCTTCATCCCTGTGGATTTTGGATTCTGGTGCGTCTCATCATATGTCACCCTATTTGTCGTCGTTTGGTTCTTTGTCACCCATTTCACCAATCTCTGTTATGTCTGCTAGTGCTGCATCTATGACAGTCGAGGGTGTGGGTTCTGTCACTACTCCTCACATTGTTCTCTCTGATGTTTATTACATTCCCAAACTTGCTTTGAATCTTGCTTCGGTCAGTCAGTTGTGTAAGGCTGGTAATTTGGTGCTCTTTTCTGATTCTGTTTGTGTTGTACAGGACCAACACACTCAGAAAGTAATTGGGATTGGCCGTAGGGTGGGGGAACTCTATGTCTTGGAGATTCTCAAAGTGTCTGCTGTTGCTGCCTCTAGTATTGATTTGTCTTCGTTTCGTTTGAGTCCTTTGTCTTCTCAGTTTTATCTTTGGCATTCCCGTTTGGGACATGTGTCAGTGTCACGTTTGCGTTTTTTAGCCTCTACTGGTGCTTTGGGTCATTTGAACACTTGTGATATTTCAGATTGTAGTGGTTGTAAACTGGCCAAATTCTCTGCTTTACCGTTTAATAAAAGTGTGTCTTATTCTGTTGCTCCTTTTGATATTATTCATTCTGATGTGTGGGGCCCATCGCCAGTATCCACTAAGGGTGGCTCGACCTATTATGTTTCGTTTATAGATGACTATACTCGTTATACTTGGGTTTATCTTATGAAACGCAGATCAGATTTCTTTGGCATTTACAGCAACTTTAAAGCCCTTGTTAAAACGCAACATTCAGCTGTGATAAAGTGTTTCAGGTGTGACTTAGGGGGTGAATATACCTCTAATGATTTCACTCAGTTACTGGCCTCTGATGGTACCATACACCAGTCATCTTGTACCGACACTCCTGAGCAGAATGGTGTTGCCGAAAGGAAACACCGCCATATTGTTGAGACAGCACGCTCTTTGCTCTTATCTGCAGAGGTTCCTAGTATTTTTTGGGGAGAAGCAGTCCTAACTGCTGTATATGTGATTAATCATATCCCTACTGCATTGACTTCAGGGATGTCTCCATTCGAGAAATTATATGGTCACCTACCAGATTATTCTGCATTACGAGTTTTTGGATGTACTTGCTTTGTGCTTCGTCCTCATGTTGAACGAAATAAGCTGGGGCCAAAATCAGCTATATGTGTGTTTTTGGGGTATGGTGTTGGACAAAAAGGATATCGTTGCTATGACCCTGTTAGTCAGAAATTATATGTCTCACGGCATGTCACTTTTTTGGAACATATTCCTTTCTATTCGGTTCCAGCAAAATCCCATGATGTAATGAAATCAGATCTTCGGCATATTGATCCCTTTGGCGTTGACATGGAGGTTCCAGTTCCAGATTCATCCATGCCACCTGATAGTGCTTCAGATCCGTCTGTACCTGAGTCTGCTCCTTTGATTGTTGAGACTGGAGACCCACCACCTCTGAGGAGGTCTACTCGTCCCTCTAAGTCCACCAAACTACCTGATTTCGCTTACTCTGCATACTCAGACTCATTTGCTACCTTTATTGCAAACATACATCATTTGTCTGAGCCTGAGTCGTATCGAGAGGCTGTGACTGATCCTCTTTGGCAGAATGCTATGGCTGAGGAACTTGCTGCTCTTTATCAGACACATACATGGGATTTGGTTACCCTACCACCAGGTAAACATACGATTGGCTGTCGATGGGTGTATAAGATAAAAACAAAGTCTGATGGGTCTGTTGAGCGATACAAGGCCAGACTTGTGGCAAAAGGGTACTCACAAAAATATGGTATGGACTATGAGGAGACTTTTGCCCCGGTGGCAAAGATGACGACTGTTCGCACTATTATTGCTATTGCATCCGTTCGACAGTGGAAGATATTTCAAATGGATGTAAAGAATGCATTTTTGAATGGTGATCTCCATGATGAAGTTTATATGACTCCTCCCCCAGGTATTGACCACCAGCCGGGTGAAGTTTGTCGGCTTCGAAAAGCTTTATATGGTCTCAAGCAAGCCCCTCGTGCTTGGTTTGAGAAATTCTCCACTGTGATTACTTCTCTTGGATTTGTCCCGAGTAATCATGATTCGGCATTGTTTGTTAGATGTACGAGTGCAGGGAGAATTCTTTTGTCCTTATATGTAGATGATATGGTTATTACTGGTGATGATCATGGTGGTATTGAGTCATTGAA
Organism: Solanum appendiculatum; assembly: GCA_018342035.1. Taxonomy (NCBI): domain Eukaryota; kingdom Viridiplantae; phylum Streptophyta; class Magnoliopsida; order Solanales; family Solanaceae; genus Solanum; species Solanum appendiculatum. The sequence goes on along the minus strand of JAGDQO010000599.1, from coordinate 718,622 downwards.
GCGTGATTTGGCTCATCGGTTTGCTATGAAGGACTTGGGCTTGCTACGTTATTTTTTGGGTATTGAGGTGGCTCAGTCAAAGAAAGGGTATCTTCTTTCTCAGACTAAATATATATCTGACTTGTTCAAACTGGCGCGTCTTTCTGATAACAGGACTGTAGATACTCCCCTTGAAACCAATGCACGGTACTCTCCTAGTAATGGTGTTCCATTATCAGATCCGAGTCTTTATCGGACGGTTGTAGGTAGTTTGGTTTATCTTACCGTTACTCGCCCGGATATAGCTCATGCAGTTCATGTTGTAAGCCAGTTTGTTACTGCTCCTACTTCTGTTCACTGGGGAGCTGTACTTCGTATTCTGAGATATCTTCGTGGCACTCAGTTTCAGAACCTCTTGTTTTCCTCGACGTCATCTCTCGAGTTGCGAGCCTATAGTGATGCTGATTGGGATGGCGATCGCAATGATCGTAAATCCACCACTGGTTTTTGTGTGTTTCTTGGAGACTCTTTAATCTCATGGAAGAGCAAGAAACAGGATGTTGTCTCTAGATCTTCCACGGAGGCTGAGTATCGTGCTATGGCTGTGACTACATGTGAGATTGTTTGGTTACGTTGGCTTCTTGCAGATATGGGGGTTCACATTTCTATGCCTACTCCCTTGCATTGTGATAACAAAAGTGCAGTACAAATTGCAAGGAATTCTGTTTTCCATGAGCGGACGAAGCACATTGAAATTGATTGTCACTTCACCCGTCATCATTTACAGCTCGGGACCATATCGCTTCCTTTTGTTCCATCATCCTTACAGATTGCTGATCTCTTTACGAAGGCACAGTCGGCGTCTCGGTTTCGTTTTTTGTGTGACAAACTCTCAATGCTCATTGCTATTGCATTGTGAGTTTGAGGGAGGATGTTAGCCCATATGTTTGGGCTGCTTTGTTATTAGGCCCATATGTTTAGGCCATTCTCTTAGTTAGATTTTTCTATATAATCTCCTACTTCCTTTGTATTTAGATAAGCCTTCAGATTATAATGAAACTCTATTCTCTTGTTCTCAAAAGCATCTTCTACTCATAACAATTGCTTCATGGATTGGTTGAAAATGGTTTCAATTTCATGGGTTAGGAATCAGGCATAGGATGAGAAATTATAAAAATTTTGGTTGGAAAGAAAGAGGGAAACAAATTTTGGGAATGTTTGACACTGCAACACGTGATTGGTTGCTGATGGAGGTAAAATAATTGTTAGTTATAGAAATTTATCATTGGCAACGCAGGGATAATTGCATAATTGGATTCGGTGTATTTCCGTTTTGTTAAGGTTACAGGTGGTGAAATTATTGGTTTTAGTTTTGGAACTTTTCAATGGTTATTTTTTATAATTGAAGTTTTAATATATGGATATAGGTAATAAAATTTTGGTTGTATTGTATTATATGAATATCATTAGAGTTATGTTATTTGGAGGAATTAAGACTTAATCCTAGGCTTGAGATTTAAGAAATTTATTATATATTTGGATGAGTTTTTAGGTACAGGATAAGCATATAGTAATATGAGTGTCTACGGCATTACATGAGAAACTATACACAAGAGACAGATTGATCAAGTGGGGGATGCAAGTGAGCCTTGCGTGTCCCCTATGCAACACTGACCTAGAAACCATAGATCATCTTTTTTTCTAGTGTCCAGCATCCAAGGGCGTCTGGAGCAAACTGTTGAATTGGCTGGGAATATTGAGATCACCATGGTCATGGACTAAGGAGGTTCAATGGTGTGTGGACCGGAAGAAAGGCAAGGGGAGCATGGCTACAATCTACAGAATCACTCTAGCGGCTGCTGTCTATGAGATTTGGTTAGAAAGGAACGATAAAATTTTCAAGCAAAGAAGAAGACCAGAGGATTATATAGTGAAGAAGATTATCCAAGAAGTGCTACTGAGAGCCAATATGTACCCAAAGGTACAATAGTATATTGACCAACTGAATAGACACCCAGGCTGAATAGAAGGTTCGCACTTGATTAAATAGAAGAAGTAGATAGATGAAGAAAGGAGTACCTCTCAGGCTGGGCATGTCCAGTTTAGAATGCTATCTTTTATGTTTTCTTTGAGTTGTACAGAACACTTTTGGTAATAAAATGGATAGTTACCAAAAAAAATGAGTGTCTACGAACTTGTTTACTTACACATAATGACTATTTGATAGATTGGGAACATTCTGAAGCTTTACGAAAGGGAAAGGCAAAATCTTGAGGGTTCATGGCACGTGTTCGGCTTTCAACGTATGTTAAGACTTTCAGACTTCGTTGAAGGATATTTTTCTAATTAAAGATTAAAAATGGAATAGACAATGGGTAAAGGCGAAAGATGGGGGTCTCGTACCAATAGTGTGACGGATATTGGTACGAGTACCGGTGTTATAAAGGGAAAGTTTATTACTATAGAATTACATATTGTAAATCCGAGAATATCAAAGCATATGGGCATTAGCTGATGTATTATTGACTTGATTTCTTTTGTGTGATTGTGTTTCTTTATTGAACCCGTATATTTGTGATAGTTGAGGTGATAATATATCATACCGATATTGATTAATTGAGATGCATCATCATCCCCTTTTATTGAAAACATATTATGCATATGCATTGACATAAGAATTAGTATAATTTGGGCACGTGGAGATCGTACATGTTGGGGATTGTTGATTTTATGATAGTGCGTTGAGATCGCCCACACAAACACATAGAGATCGTCTATGTCGGTATATGAACCTCACGAGTCCCCCATGGGTCATGAACTCTCAATGTGTTTTCGAGAAGTATCATGTATATACGGTTGAGAGAATAATTGGCATCTGAGCCATATCATTTCATGGTGTCACATTGCATTGCATTGCATCTCATTACATCATTCTTGTTGATTATGTGTTTTATTGGTGGTTGGACATTTCGTGATATTTGATTACCCCTATTTGATGAAACTTGACTGATATGTATAATGTAGCCTTGTACAAGTAAAAGGATTATTTTCTTATATACTCCTGTCACTACTTTTTCGTTGTCGGTCTATGAGTTATATTGGGTACACGTGGTTTCATACTCATACTATACTTGTTGCACCTTTTTGTGGTGCAGATCCAATTCCGGATACGAGCGCACCTCGTGGAGCTTTTTGAGTCTGAGCTTGGAGTATCTTGGAGTTGTGGTGAGCTGCTTGGCTGTTCCGCAGCCCACACCCCCCTCTATCTTACTATTTATTTTGTTATTTTAGTATTCAGACGGGATGTTCCTTACATTTAGACTTGTCATTTTAGTTTCAGACTTGCACTGTATTTTAGAAGCTCTTGTACTTATGATACCAAAATCTTGGGCGGTATTTTAGTTTTCCGCATTTCATATTTATGAAAGACTTAGTGTTTGAGGTATTCCACTTGTTGATTATCTTTCACCTTAATTATTTAGTTAAATTGGTAAAACTAGTGGATTGCCTTACCTATCGGTTGGGAACATAGGTGCCATCAAGACATGTGAATTTGGGTCGTGACAATTAGTCAAATGGGTTAATCTTCCAACTTTTATTCACTCAAAAGTCAAAATTCATGATATCACTAAATATGTTGTAACTTCATTTCCTTTTTATGTTCTTCGGTAAAACTAATTATTCCTCTCTATAATTGAAAAGGCAAAGTATTTGGCCCTACAATATATATATATATATATTAAATGTAGATTTCTTCTATTAATTATAATTAAAAAAATTTATTTACATAATTTTATATTGGATAACAAATAATAGTGTAAAGTAAGAAAATCATGTATTAGTATTGATATAGCTTAAAATGCATTAAGCACGTTTTACTCCTAAAATACAAAAATTCATTTACTTTGATACTAAAAATATTTTCCCCTTGTTATTACATAAATTTATTTTATATTGAAAAGTTATAGAATTTTTTATTTTTTTTTACTTTTATGATACAATAAAACTAAATAAAGTACTTTCACCATTTTTCATTCAAAAAATGACTAAAATATTTTCTCCATGTTGAATTCCAAAGTAGAGTACTATTTACTCAGGAAAATATGGATAAATATAGGCAAACTTATATTTTACTTAACCCATTTTTTACCCTATCCATTTTTAGCCATATGAAATATGGGCAGGTTGAATGATTACCCATTTTATGTTGACCCATTTTCAACCTGATTATTTTCCTCCACTAGCTGCAGCTAATGTTTTGTGCAAACATTAATTGGTAATATTAGAAAAATGGAAATGAATCTTCTCTAGTAGGTCAAAAGATATTGATGGTATAAGGAACTAAATAAAACTTAAAGCCTAAAATATAGGGCTTTGAATTTTAACTGTTTTTTAATTAATAACGAGGATGCTTAATTACATCCTTTTATAAGTAATATAACATCATGATTAATTAATTAATCATCACGATTAATTTAATTCCATGATAAAGTGATTTAAGAAGTATAAATTTATATTAATTAGCCATGGTTAAGTGATAGTTGTGTGTGTTCAAATACATGACATGCATATATTGATTTGGTATAAATATTGGTAAAAATTTCACCAACAAGAATGTGCAAATAATGTACAAGTTGGTTGAATATTGTTGAATAAAATATAAGTGTTACGACCTGAGTCTACACCCAAGTCGAGACAGGGTACTCGAAACCACGAGTGGCCCCAAGCTAACCCTTGGCATAACATATCAAAACATATCTTATGAAACTAATGTGGAAAAACTTATCCGGTAGGAAGGTTTTGAACTTGACTAAGTACTAGAGGTCCCTTATGACCCTAAATCACTTTCAATATACTTCTCACACATAGGAATGAACCTTAACACATAAGCACAAGTAGGACATCACCCGGTTCAAGCTTATATACTTACAATGGAAGATTCAAATTCTAAAAATAGAGTTGTAAGGTGTTACAATATCTTCCCCTTGGGATCATTCATCCTCGAATGATGGCCAAGATAGGATAACCATTTAAGATAAAATTTTCTAAAGGGTCTTCCTATCAAGGTTATAAAAATTTGAGAGAGTACACAAGGAACGAATATAACTTATAACTGGAACACTCAGACGCATGTATAGGTATTGAATATGAAGAGAGGGAAGGACCCTTACCTTCAATATCTTCATCATGAGGAATGAATAAGTGAGGGTATCTAGCTTTCATATCCTCTTCGGTTCCTTGTGTAGCCTCCTCAACGAATTGATTTCTCTAGAAAACTATGACTGATGCAACCTCGTTGGTCCTCAACTTGCAAACCTATCGATCTAGTACCTGAATCGGTACATCCTCATATGATAAACTATTCTTCACCACAATGGTCCCTAAAGGAACAATGAGTGACGGATTGCCAATGCACTTCTTCAACACGGAGACATGAAATGCAGGATGCACTGTTTTCATGGCTTGATGGACTAAGTCTGATCCTATCAAAGTAGCCTCACCCATCTCAAACCAACCAATAGAAGACCTACACCTCCTCCCATACAGTGCGTCAAACGAAGCCATCTGAATGCTGAAATGATAATTGTTATTATAGGCGAACTCAATAAGAGGTAGGTGATCATCCCAATTACCTTTGAAGTCGATCACACAAGTCCTCAACATATCCTCCAGAGTCTGAATAGTTTTCTCAACATGTTTGTTGGTCTATGGATGAAAAGTTGTACTGAGGTCCACTCGAGTGCCTAAACCTTTCTAGAAAGACTTCCAAAAGTGAAAAGTGAATTGAGTACCCCTATTAGATATGATGGACAAAGGAACCTCATGAAGCTTGACTATCTCTGGAATATACAGTTTTGCATAATCTTCAGCGATATCTGAAGTATTAACTGGCAAGAAGTGAGCCGACTTAGTCATCCTATCTACAATCACCCAAATGGAGACATGCTGGTTGTGGGTATGAGGTAGACCTGCTATGAAATCCATATTAGTCATCTCTCATTTCCACATAGGAATAATTATATCTTGAGCCTTACCATCAGGCCTCAGATGTTCGACCTTCACTTGATGATAGTTGGAACACTTTTGTCACAACCTAAAGTACCCCCTAGACGTGGCATGGCGTATAAGACCCCGAAAGGCCCTATACAAGCCACTTAGCATGCATCATACAAGATAATAGTAGATCAGAAATTCAAAGACAATTTTTAGATCAAAGTAGCGGAAGTCTAAACATAGTCTCAAAAGCCATCTAATACAAGAATAGAAGGAAAGTTGGGACGTAACCAATACAAGTATTAAAAGTAAAATGACATAAAAGGTAAATGGGGCTATGTCCACGAATGTATGAGGACTCACCAAATCTTCAACTCTCGGAAGCTACGACTAGCCACGGGTGGATGGAGATAAGCCGGACCCTACACTTATAAGAAAATGTAGGCAAGAGTATGTGTTAGTACAAGAATGTACCAAGTATGATAACTATGCACATAGGTTACGAAATCATGAAAAAGGGACTATAAATAAGATACAATGACCAAGTTAAATCATAGGATGACGTGGTAGGAAATATGAGATAAAAGCCATGGTCAATGCAAGAAAAGCATCTTGAAGTAACATATGATTAAAAAGCCTTTAGAAAGTAACCTTAGTTCATTATTGTGGGAAGTGAGCCTTAACCGGCATAGACCATGTGAGCTATAACATGGAATCCGGTATATCCCTCATACCGAAAGAAGGGGAATCTACTTGCCAAGGTAGAATCCGTACACACACCATCATTTGCTAAAGTGGATCCACTAGCTAATGTCTATCAAAGACAATCATCCTATGAGGGCACATAGGTATGGGACATGGGTGGTCGCCTCTTGTCCACTCGGTGCTAGGCATAGTTCCCACAGATTAATCATAAATCATAGTTCATCCTATCATTAATAGACATGGGTAATCGCCGCTTGTCCCTTCATTCATTAGGATAGCTCCTTAGACCATGCGTAAGAAAACCTTTCACCATCCATGATCTTTTCATAATAGCCTTTAAGGCCCATAGTCATTCACTTCATGCTAAAAATGTCATACTACTAATGTAAATAGTTTTTAAAACGTGATCTACGATCATTGATGGCATAACCGGCTACCATACTAATCAAGGCCTAATTTGAGAAAATAGCCCGAAAAGCATTGATGGCAAATCTAGATGTCATTCATGTCATGTGGCCAAGCTTGATAGAACATATAGATACTTTCATCTATAAGCTTACTTGAGTCATAAACATTGCTTTCATAAAATATGCATAGTTTTCATAAATTCATAGATCATAGTTCAAGAGCTTATCATAGGATCAAAATATAGAAATCATGGATTTCACATGGGTTCATGGTAATTGAATTTAAAACATGCAATTAACTCAATTCATGCATAAAAGGACTTAAATCAATCAATTAGATCATAATTGGAAAAAAAATCCATGAGATAGAAGAAAACCCTATTTTTAATTGGAGAATCTAACTTTACAAAATTGAAGAATTTAGGAACCCTATGGAAGAAAGGACTCCATAGGTGAAAGCTATCATACCTTGATGCCAAAAGCCAACTAGCAATGGAGGATTAGAAGGCTTGATCTTGAAACCCTAGATTCTCCTTCTTCTTCTTCAAGCTTCTAGAGAGAGAAATATTTCGGGAAAGACTTTGGAGGGAATTTGGAAGTGATTTGGAATGAATAGAATTAGGCTTAGAAATCTTATATAGGGCCTAGGATTAGGGCTTAACCGACATAGATTAGGAATAGATTAATTAGGGAAAAGACCAAAAGACCCTAAAAAAATAACTGTCAGATGGTGACCTACGGTCAGTAGGTCCAACTACGGACCATCCTGTCCAACCGTCGATGGGATTCAGAAGCTAGAAATTTTGGACTTCCAACGCGGTTCCCATGTATGGTCCGTTGGTCCACTTACGGACCGTACATACCAATCGTCGTTCCAAACTTTAGGCTTTAAAATTTGACCAAGTCTGGGAGACACCTACGGAACCTATCTACGGTCCATAGAAGCAACGACGGACCTTCCTATTAGGGCGTAGAAAGAATCCGAAAACTTGACATTTTGAAAACATTCGTCCTACCACCTACGGTTCCCACCTACAGACCGTAAGTTAACCTACGGTTCGTAGGTGGCCTTCGTCAGTGCTGGCACCAGATTATTTTTTTTTGAAAATCTGCAACTTTCTTCTTTTCAAATACGAGGTGTTACATTATCTCCCCCTTGGGAACATTCGTCCTTGAATGGAACTCAAGACATCATAAGGAGGGTAGAAACAAGATCTATCAACCCAACAACAATGCAATCACATAAATGCACATATTCGAGGAGGAAACATCAAATCCAAGCTAAAGCATGTTCAAAACATCATTTCATAAAGTCTATATGCAGCTCATACTCATATGCACATAATCATGAACAAATAAATCAAGCTAAACCATATCTTCGAAAAATCAAATTTTCATGAGCATGCATGCATGAGGAAACATGGGAATGACTAAAACACAAGAATCCTAAAGAGTGAATCATAAGGGGCTAAGGCCTCAAGCTAGACTCGAAGGTAGAAGGAAGAGATAGGGATACTAAGACATCACATCGCCTCTGACCGTTCACATCCCAAACCATAACAAGGAACTCTTCCAAAATCAACATAGTTCTACTCACGTATTTCAACCACAAAGCACCCTATCTCTCCCTTGTGAGAAAACCTCTCTAGTCCTTCCAAATCCATCTCCCTCAATCCAAACATAGTACCAAAGCCTTAACAACCACGGAACCATTGCTATAAGTAACCATTTAAGAAGTTTCCACAAGGATTTCAAATTTGACCTTAAACACACTAACCACACATGGAGTCATACCATGGCCAACAAATTACCCAACATCAAACAATGCATAACCACAAGCTAAAAGATCATAAGTTACCAATTACCAGATCCGGGGAACCCTCATGATCTTCTCGAGCCCGCTGACATTTATCTCCCTTATTCCTAGCAACCGAAGGGAAATTCCTTATTTTATGATCCATCTTTCCACAACCAAAGCATGCATTTAAACCGGCTAGACACTCACCCTTGTGTCTTCTTCCACAATCTCGGCACTCGGTCCACCTTTTCTCACTAGAACCATTACTTTGAGAACGATTTGCTCCATCGAACCTCGAATGTGAAGATTCACCATCATCTCTTCTTGCCCTCTTTGAATCCCTAGTTTTCTCCTTAAGATTTTCTTCTTCTATTTGTTTTGCATGAACCATCAAATGGGAGACATCCATCTCCTTAACAAGCATGGCGGTTAGGCATTCTTTGACCACCAAGTCGGAAGCACCCGACACAAATTTACTCATATGTGCCCTTGGATCAGTAACCATAGTTGGAGCATACTTGAACAATTGCATGAATTTCAAAGAATACTCTTTCACATTCATATCCCCTTGATGAAGGTTAATAAACTCAAGTACTTTTGCCTCACTCATCTCAAGAGGAAATAATCAATCAAGGAAAGCAACCTTAAATTTCTCCCAATCAAGAGGACCCGTATCTATCGCCCTCTCATCCTTCCATTGGTTAAACCAAACTTGAGCAACACCTTTAAGTTGGTAAGCGGCCAATTCCGCATTTTCTACCTGCATCACTCTCTTGATCATCAATACCTTGCATACCTCATCAATGAACTCTTGAGGATCTTCCTCAACCTTCGAACCATGTAACTCCGAAGGATTCATTCTAGTGAAGTCCCTCACTCTAGATGCCGTCGTACCCACATTTGGGTTCACGGGAGCCACAACCTCTCTATTTCTTGGGCCGTCATAGCTTGGGCCAATGCATGAAATGCGGCTCCAAACTCATCATTAGTCACTTCCTCGGCCAAAGGGTTGACCGGTACTTGAGGAACCTCTTGCTTCACATTCTCACGAACATTCCTTCTAACATATGCTCTTCGAGGGGCCATACCCTGAAAAGGATTGAACACGATTAAGGAGAAGGATCTTTCTAGACATAGACTCTATGGCACGATTTTTGAGTAATGAAAGAAGTGGAGTTTCCTAAACATCTTATAGCCTCTCATTCATAAGTGTGGCGCGCTTCACACTCATGAACAAGACTCTACTCGACGTGGCTTATGAGACATCCTAGGACCTTTCTAAAGCCTTGGGCTCTGAATACCAAGTTTGTCACCACCTAAAGTACCCCCTAGACGTGACATGGCATACAAGACCCCGAAAGGCCCTATACAAGCCACTTAGCATGCATCATAAAAGATAATAGTAGATCAGAAATTCAAAGACAATTTTTATATCAAAATAGCGGAAGTCTAAACAAGTCTCAAAGCCATCTAATACAAGAATAGAAGGAAAGTTGGGACGTAACCCATACAAGTATTAAAAGTAAAATGACATAAAAGGTAAATGGGGCTATGTCCACGAATGTATGAGGACTCACCAAATCTTCAACTCTCGGAAGCTACAACTAGCCACAGGTGGATGGAGATAAGACGGACCCTACACTTATAAGAAAATGTAGGCAAGAGTATGCGTTAGTACAAGAATGTACCAAGTATGATAACTACGCACATAGGTTACAAAATCATGCAAAAAGGGACTATAAATAAGATACAATGACCAAGTTAAATTATAGGATGACGTGGTAGGAAATATGAGATAAAAGCCATGGTCAATGCAAGAAAAGAATCTTGAAGTAACATATGATTAAAAAGCCTTTAGAAAGTAACCTTAGTTCATTATTGTGGGAAGTGAGCCTTAACCGGCATATACCATGTGAGCTATAACATGGAATCCGGTATATCCCTCATACCGAAAGAAGGGGAATCTACTTGCCAAGGTAGAATCCGTACACACACCATCATTTGCTAAAGTGGATCCACTAGCTAGTGTCTATCAAAGACAATCATCCTATGAGGGCACATAGGTATGGGACATGGGTGGTCGCCTCTTGTCCACTCGGTGCAAGGCATAGTTCCCACGGATTAATCATAAATCATAGTTCATCTTATCATTAATAGACATGGGTAATCGCCGCTTGTCCCTTCATTCATTAGCATAGCTCCTTAGTCCATGCGTGAGAAAACCTTTCACAATCCACGATCTTTTCATAATAGCTTTTAAGGCCCATAGTCATTCATTTCATGCTAGAAATGCCATACTACTAATGGAAATAGTTTTTAAAATGTGATCTATGATCATTGATGGCATAACCGGCTACCATACTAATCAAGACCTAATTTAAAAAAATAACCCGAAAAGCATTGATGGCGAATCTAGATGTCATTCATGCCATGTGGCCAAACTTCATAGAACATATAGATACTTTCATCTATAAGCTTACTTGAGTCATAAACATTGCGTTCATAAAACATGCATAATTTTCATAAATTCATGGATCATAGTTCAAGACCTTATCATAGGATCAAAGTATAGAAATCATGGATTTCACATGGGTTTATGATAATTCAACTTAAAACATGCAATTAACTCAATTCATGCATAAAAGGACTTAAATCAATCAATTAGATCATAATTGGAAAGAACCCATGAGATAGATGAAAACCCTAATTTCAATTGGAGAATCTAACTTTAATTGGAGAATCTAACTTTACAAAATTGGAGAATTTAGGAACCCTATGGAGGAAAGGACTCCATAGGTGAAAGCTATCATACCTTGATGCCAAAAGCCCACTAGCAATGGAGGATTGGGAGGCTTGATCTTGAAACCCTAGATTCTCCTTATTCTTCTTCAAGCTTCTAGAGAGAGAAATATTTGGGGAAAAACTTTGGAGGGAATTTGGAAGTGATTTGGAATGAATAGAATTAGTCTTAGAAGTCTTATATAGGGCCTAGGATTAGGGCTTAACCGACTTAGATTAGGAATAAATTAATTAGGGAAAAAACCAAAAGTCCCTGAAAAATAGCTGCCGAATGGTGACCTACGGTCCGTAGGTCCAACTACGGATCATCCTGTCCAACAGTCGATGGGATTCAGAAGCTAGAAATTTTGAACTTCCAACGACGGTTCCCATGTACGGTCCGTTGGTCCACTTACGAACCGTACATACTAACCGTCGTTCCCAACTTAAGGCTTTAAAATTGGACCAAGTCTGGGAGACACCTACGGAACCTATCTACGGTCCGTAGAAGCAACGACGAACCATCCTGTTGGGGCGTAGAAAGAATCCTGAAACTTGACATTTTGAAAACATTTTTCCTGCCACCTACGATTCCCACCTACGAACCGTAAGTCGACCTACGGTTCGTAGGTGGCCTCCGTCAGTGTTGGCACCAGATTATTTTTTTTTGAAAACCTGCAACTTTCTTCTTTTCAAATTTGAGGTGTTACTACTTTGTTACAAAATTAGCAATATAGTTTTTCATACCACTTCACTAGAATACTTCTCTTAAGTCATGGTACATTTTAGTGGAACCTGGGTGAATGGAGTATCTGGTTACCTTCCTTGAGACTGAAGAATTTCATTTTCCTCAATCGAGAAAATTTCCACCTTGTATTTGTGAACTGCATCTTTCAACTGGAGTAATATGGGATCACTATCTTGCTTCACTTTCACCTCGATCACCAAAGAAGACTCGTACCCATTCTAAACTACCACACCACCCTCATCAGAATCTACGAGATGAACTCCCAGTTGTGCGAGTCTATGCACTTCCTTTATAAGTTCCTTCTTACCTTCTTTTACATGAGTCACAATTCCCATAGACAACCTGCTAAGAGCATCAACAACCACATTTGTCTTATATGGGTGGTAGAGCACACTCATATCATAGCCTTTGAGGAGCTCAAGCCACCTCCTCTAGCAAAGATTTAACTCCTTCTGAATGAAAACATATTGTAGACTCTTGTGATCCGTGAAGACATCAACTTGCACACCATAAAGGTAATGACGCCAAATTTTCAAAGCGAACACCACCGCAGCCAACTCCAGGTCATTAGTGGTATAATTCTTCTCATTAACCTTAAGTCGTCTAGAACCGTAAGCAATGACTTTGCCATTCTGCATCAATACACAACTAAGATCAACTCTAGAAGCATCGCAATGAACCACAAAACCGTACATACCCTATGTCAAAGTCAACACTAAAGACGAAATCAATCGAGACTTTAGGTCTTGAAAACTCTTCTCACAACTCTCAGACCACTGAAATTTTACCATTTTTGCGTTAGTCTGGTCAACAGGGTAGAAATAAATGAGAACCCCTCAACAAACTTTCTATAATAACCTACTAGACCCAAAAAGCTCCTAATCTCAGTCGGAGTGATGGGCCTAGGCTAGTTCTTCACTGCCTCAATCTTCTAATAATCAACTCGGATGCCCTCACTGGAAATAACATGGCTGAAAAATGCTACTAACCTCAACCAAAATTCACACTTAAAGAATTAAGCAAACAAGTGTTTATCTGAATAATCCTGAGGTGACAAGCATGTTCCTCTTCACTATAGGAGTAGATCAGGATGTCGTCTATGAACACAATAACTAGCATGTTGAGATATTTCTTGAATACCCTGTTCATGAGATCCATAAAAGTTGCAGGAGCATTAGTTAGTCCAAATGACATAACAAGAAACTCATAGTTACCATACCAAGTTTAGAAAGCTATCTTTAGAATGTCACGCTATCAAACCTTCAGCTGGTGGTAACCGGATCTGAGGTTAATCCTAGAGAAACAAATAGCTCCTTGAAGCTGGTCGAACAAGTCATCAATTTTGGGAAGGGGGTACTTATTCTTAATCGTGACCTTGTTCAACTGACAGTAGTCGATATACATTTTGAGAGAGCCATCTTTCATATACACAAAAGGAACTGGGCACTCCAAGGGGAAACACTAGGTCTAATGAATCCCTTATCGAGAAGGTCTTTCAATTGTTCTTTCAATTCTTTTAGCTCTTCTAGGGACATTCTATACGGAGGAATAGAGATAGGTTGTGTATCAGGAAGAGTACCTATTCCAATTTCTATCTCTGTATCGGGAAGAACTTCAGGAAGATCATTGGGAAAGAGTTCTAGAAACTTACATACCACAGGAATTGTTTGAAGAGATAGGGTCTCGATATTGGAATCCTTGACCCGAACTATATGATAGCTATAACCCTTATAGCTCATCTTCCTATCCTTAAGATAAGAAATGAAACGGCTAGAACTACCCTTCCACTCTAAGACTGGCTTATTAGGAAATTGGAACTTTATGACTGTTTCTACAGTCAACTAAGGCATAGCATGAATGTAACCAGTCCACACCTAGAATAATATCAAAGTCTACTGTGTTTAACTCTACTAGATCAATAGTGGTGTCTTTATGAAGGATTGAGATAGTGCAATTCCTATAAATTCGTTTAGCCAACACTGACTCTCCAATGGAAGTAGAAATAGAAAAGGGTCCTAGGAGTTTTTCAGGATTGAAACCAAACTTTACAGCAACATAAGAAGTCACAAAGAACAAGATAGCACCAGGGTCTAACAAATCATACACATCAATGGAAAGAACTTTTAATGTACTGGTAACAACATCGGGAGAGTTCTGTTGATCCTAACGAGAAGATAGATCAGAAAAGCAGTTCTGACTACCATTTTCACCAGAAATGGTGCCTTTCTAAAAATTACGGCCCACTAGTGTTAATGATGTAGTAGCCTGGGGTCTGTTACCTCCATTTCCCTACCTTGCTCAGGGGCAATCCTTGAGTTAGTGACCTGCTTGGCCATATCCATAACATCCATTCTTACCATAGAGACATTTTCCAGAATGATTCATACCACATTTGTTGCAACCTAGATAAGGTGTGTACCCCTTGGCAACACTGCCCTATGGGAACCATACTCTGTTCTTTTATGACCATTACTGGGTCTAGGTACGGGTGCACTAGCTGAAGATAGATCCGATCCAGACGACCTCTGCTGATAGGATGAGTGATTCCCATTTACGGTTCTCTATTGGCCGGACTCATGGTTTGATATCTTGGCTCTCTTAGTTCTAAACTCTTCCCTGTCCCTCAACTTTTCCTCTTTAACCTGCTGCACATAAATCATCAGTTGGCCAGTGTCCATGTCCCCGATTAACATCGTCGTCCTACCTTCCTTGTTTGAGAGATGGGAGAGTCCAAATACAAACAAACTCATCTTGTTCCTCATATCTGCCACCATTTCCTGAGCATAACGAGACAACTGAGTGAACTTAAGGTTTTACTCATGTATGCTCATAGATTCTTGTTTCAAATTAAGGAACTCCCTCGTCTTAGCCTCCCTTAGCTCTCAAGGAAAGAAACGCCCCATGAAACCATTCTTGAAAATAGTCCAACCTGGAGGTGGTGCATCTCCACCCCTAATCTGCTTTCACTTATTAAACAAAATTATCGCAACATCCTTAAGCTGATAAGAAGCAAGCTCAACCTTTTCTATATCACCAACATGCATCACTTGGAATATCTTCTGAATCTCATCCACAAAGTTTTCTGATCCTCATTGAGCTTTGACCCAGTGAACTTCAGTGGATTCATCCTCAGATATTCATGAATCCTTAAAGTGTCTGGAGCATCATGACAGTGTGTTGATCCTGCTCCTTGATGGTCAACCTAAGTTGTCATAGCCTGAGCCAACACATGGATAGCATTACGAAACTCAGCATTAGTGACCTCAACCTAAGGTGGTTGCACAGCAGGTGCATTGGAACCTCTTGGTCCAACTGGTACTGGTGATTCCTGAGGATTTTCGTTCCTTCTAGCAGGACGTCCTTTATTTCTAGTTTGCATCGGAAGACCAACATTTCTTCTTGGAGGCATGATTTGAAATACGCATAAGCATGAATTAGAGGAGATAAATAGAGAGTTTAACTTTATCGCATGAAAAAGATTAAGAAAGAAGAGAATTATTTCCTAAACATCATGTAGCCTCGTCCTTATAAGTGTGGCGCGCTTCACACCCATAAAAGGACTCTACTAAATGCGGTTTTTCAGACATCCTAGGACACTTGAACATGGCGCTCTAATACCAAGTTTTTCATGACCTGAGTCTACACCCAAGCCGAGATACGGTAATCAAAATCATGAGTGGCCCCGAGCTAACCCTTGGCATAACATATCAAAGCATATCATATAAAACTAATGCGGAAAAACATAGGTGGTAGGAAGATTTTGAACTCGACTAAGTACTAGAGGTCTCTTATAACCCTAAACCACTTTCAATACACTTCCTACACATAGGAATGAACCTTAACACATAATCACAAGTAGGACATCACCCGGTTCAAACTTATATACTTACGACGGAAGATTTGGATTCTAAGAATAGAGTGGCGAGGTGTTACAATAAGGATTACTTAAATAAACAAATTATTCATATATTATTTTTTTCAATACATAATCTAATTTGTTCAATTCAAATTCAAAATCTCTTTTTTTTTCACAAAAGCCATTGATAAGAAAACAGAGAGCAAAGGAAAAATATAAGAGTTCAACTTGAAACCTCAAGATGGAATGGATGAGGCAAACAATTATTTGTGAAATAAACCCTAGTATTATTTTTGTTAAAAAGTTTTAGTATTCAAAGAACGAGAAAGAAGATATAACATGAGACGTCAACGTATTTTAATTTAACAAATAATTATGTGCAAGATATATGCAAATTGGTTAAATGAAAAATAAAATGAAAATATAATTAATAAACAAGATAAATACGTACGTAATCTATTATTTTATATATTCTAATAAATTAAATCTGAAATTCAAGGTAGGAATTAATATATAGGAGCCAATATAATCATTGTTCAAGCTTAATATACTTTAAATTGGACAATATTCTAACTTTTTCATGAATATTCATTTATTCTTTATCACAAGTTGAACAAGTTGTGTTCCTCACTTTTTAACTCAAGATTTGTGTTACAAGAAGAACATTTTATTCTTACACTTAAATGTCTTGTTTTCTTTCATTATCTCTCTAAGAATAAAAAGCACCATAAACCATGTGGACAAGGTGCTTGATTAAGAAAATCAAAGTAATAAATTTGATCTTATTCGAGGGACTCAAAATATTAGAAAATAAACCTACAAAGAAGCCAAAAAAATTTAATATCTACTACATCTATGCTGAATTGCTAGGTGTATGTACATGTATTAATTAATCAAGTGAATTTTGTTCTCACGTACTTACATTAGGTAACTTGCATTATTATCTTCTGTTATTAATTATATTTCACTTTTTGTAGGGGTGATTACTAGTAGATAATTATCTTTCGGATGATCCAATAGGCTAAAAAGATATCAATATTTATAACTTAATTTTTTTAATTCCACGATTTCAACTATATATTCTTTCTCGAAGGTCAACAATTAATTATATCTTATTCATATCCAATTGTTGGGAGGAGGACTTATAAAGATTTATAGTGTCCATTCGTATATGATATAAGTGTTTGTGTTTTATCCGGATGATTAATATATATATACATATACACTAAAATTTAAAGAACTTAATCATAACATTAAAATTTTCGTTCTAGAGAGAGTCACAAATACTTTATTCTAGATTACTAATATAATATGTCGGTATCATGCAATCCAACTAGAAGTTTCAATAGCCAATTCTACTTCTCTTCAAGTTTCTCCTCCAAATTTTGGAGAACACGTGACAGCTCTTCATACTACAAAAAAAAAAGACATAAAGCCAATACTAACTTATAGGATTTAAGTTATATATACTGATAGTATAAAACTGAACTCTATTTTTAACTGGATATTCCCGTCGCGCAAATTCTCAAAAATGCAAGTAGAACAAAGTACTGTCTTCAATATTTCTTTGAGCATTTTGTTCACCGCTAATAGCATTTTCTTTTCCAACATATATTTTTCAGTTTCTTTCTCGGCCTCAAGAATTCTAAGCATCATTAAAAAAATCATAAGACTATAAAATAAATAACAATTTGTATGTTACACAAACACACAAAAAATAATAATAGCAAAGCAATAAAATTTCGTTGCTAATTCTATTAAATGACGAATTATCAAAAGTCCTTGTTATCTAAGAGATTTTTAGTGAAAGACTAACGATGAATTTCAAATCTTATTTCTACTTCTTAATTGTGTAGGAAATAAAAAGAAATGAAAAAGAAACTTACTCATCAAGGTTTTGATCCAAAGAACCCATTAACAAGAATTGGAGCAAAATAAGGATAAAGAAGCTTAATTTATTTTAATTTTCTATATCACTTGTTTCTAATCTCAAGAGGAGAAAAGCTCTTTAAATAGACTGTTCTCATATTGTTTTTACCAAATATAATATTTACTGTCCATATTGTAGTAATCATATGTTGGAAAATGGTAAAAAAATAATTTTGTTATTGATTTCATAAGATAAGTGTTTGAGCCCTTCTTAATTAGGCGAAGATTGGGACTATGGGTGGTGAATGGGCTGGTTGGATGGAATTTGGGTTGGTCAAAATAATTAAATTAATAAATGAAGAAAAATTATCTAATTAGACACACATTCATACCATATCTACTAATTCAATATATACTTTTAAATAATTATCTACTATCCAACTATTTATTAATTATGTATCAGATTTATAGTCAGATACATCACTCCTTATTAAAATAGCCTAAAATAGAATCTACTCACTTAATTATCTCCCTAAAATAGAATCCTATCACTTATTTATCTCCCTAATTTATTCTCACTCGAAATCGGCCCACTCTACCTCCAAATTCTTCTTCTCCCTAGTTTTGACTCCAAGAATTCTTACAACAGCAGCCATGGTCGGTAAGCTTGAGTTCGTCAATGCCATAACCGACAGAACACCCCTTGCTAATTTGGTGGAGTTTTCATGTCATGACCCAAAAACGGATGTGATGACACTTGTCTATTTCCACCAAAACAAGTTAGCATCAACCCAACAAAATGAAAGAAATACGGAAAGTAAAGCAAGAATAAGATAAGAGTGGAAAACTTATTCATTCTAACAAAACCTCGAAACCTGGTTGTCACGTGTACAAGATATTAATATAAAAATATGAAATTAAAAGATAATTACAAGTCTCAATGTCTTTGTTTCTCAAATAGAACAAAGCATAAAGCAAAAGGAACAAGAGAGTCCGCCAAGATGACAAACAGCTACCTCTCAACGTATCCTCAAAAAGCCTCAAAAATAGGAGAAGAAGAAAATCACATGGGTCCGGGCTTGGAGCCTACACAAGTGTAGAAGCAAGGAATGAGTACCAAACAACACGGTACTCAACAAGCAACCTACTAAACTAAACAAAACTAGATAGAAATTGAGTACTCCTTTCATCATAACCAAACCTCCTCAAACTACAACCTGTATAGAAATCAGACCAACCTAACAGTTCTACAATACACAAATCACAAGGCTCAATAATCACAGTCCAATAATCACATTTCAACAACCAACAAGTATCAAGTATGTCAATCACAAGTATCAAGTAGATCAATCACAAGTATCAATTACATCAATTTCAAGTATCAAAACGCATCAAATCACAATAATGAAACACTTGTCAGAACCATTTCCATTCAGCACAATATCACTAGCCGAAACCATTTTACTTCGGCTTTATATCATACCACTAGCCGGAACCATTTCCTTTCGGCATTATATCATGTCACTTACCGAAACTATTTTCCTTCAGTAAGTCGAAACCATTTTCCTATGGTTTTATATCATGTCACTTGTTGAAACCATTTTCCTTCGCCATAACAGCGCATGTCTCATTACAATACACAATAACATTAATGTAAATAAGCAATTCCACACCATAAGGAAGAGACAACAATTCAAGCGATTCAAGTCCACATTAATTTCATCAAAGCATTTAATCAATCAACCAAATAGGGTTCACAACAAGGCAATTCACAAAGCATTGTGATCAACACATTACCTTTTCTTTAACATGTAACACCTCAAAATTTAGAAAAGAAAGAAAAAGGGATTTTGGGTTGTAGGTTGTGTCACTGGATCCAATCTACGGATCGTAGAAGCTTCTACGAACCATAGATGGCATCCGTAAAAGAGAGAATATATTTTTTGAAAATTCAAGTCCGAGTACCTCTTTTTACGGTTCACCAGGACGGCCCGTCAATCTTTGTATGAGTCGTAGATAGGTCTTGTAGGAAGGTCCTAGACTTAGTGATATTTTAAGGGGTAAAGTTGGTTTCTACGATTGGTGTCTACGGACCAAAGGAAGACCTACGAGCCGTAGACAGGGTCCGTCAAAAGTTGGTCCAAGTAAAGGGTTTCTGAACTTTTCTACGGTTGACCAGGATGGTCCATAGAAGTGCTTCGGCAATTATTTTCCAAGGGCTTTTGGGTTTTTTTCCTAATTATTTTAACCCAATATTGTGTCAGTTTTCCTTCTACCCTAAGCCCTATATAAATCTTTAAGTTCTAAAACTACCCACTTCAGCCCATTCTCCTAAATCCCCAAAACCTAACTAAATTCATGTTTCCTAAATTCTCTAAAGACTAAGGAAGAAGAAGAAGAAACTATGGTTAATTCAAGTTCATCAATCCTCCATTCTTTCTTAGCTTTAAGTATCAAGGTATATTCACCCATGGAGTCCTTTCCTTCATGGGGTCCCCAAGGTTTCCAATTTCTCAATTCAATTTCAATTGATCAAATTAGAGTTTTAATTCAATCTTTGTGAGCTTCATCCAATTATGATTTATTATTGTTGATTAAGTCTTCTAGTGGATGATTCAATGTTAATGCATGATATTTAGTTGAAATTATGCTGACCCATGCCTAAATTATGATTTTCAACTATGAACCTATGATGAACCTATGAGCTATGAATTTATGAAGATATGCATGTTTTAATGAAGTTATTATAGATTATTTGAGGATGCTTTTAAAGGAAAGTATCAATGTTATTGTGAAAGGTTTTCTCACATGTTATGATGATCATGATTGTGAAAGGCATTTCTCCCATATGGATTCACATTGGTGAAAGGTTTTCTCATCTACGTTGAATTATGTTTAAGGAACTATTTTATGTTTTGATCTTGAAAGATGTGGATTGGTATTGATCATTGCCTATCCTATTCTAAATTGGTATTTGACTTTTATCTATTCCGTTGGGATTTAGACTTAGCATCGAGAGGGCTTTGAGGTGGAGGCTAAAATAGAGCAGTCTCTAGTAGCAACCTCTAGTCCCAAACTACATGCCCCCGTAGGATTGTCTTAAATGACCTACCTAGTGGATCCACTTTAGCAAAAAATGATATGTACAGAGTCTACCTTGGCAAGTAGATTCCCCTTCTTTCGGTATGAGGGATATACCGGATTCCATGATATAGCTCTCATGGTCTTATTGTCGGTTAAAGTTAATACCCACAAAATGACTATGTTTTCTTTAAGCTTTTCTTATGTCCTTTATGTTAATGTATTTTATCATATTTCATTATTCATGTGTCATTTCTTCTATAAGCATTTAAATGTTCAAATATTGGAGATACCTGACATGTTTGAAGTAATTCATGCGATCATGTCTATTTTATGCATATTGTCCCATACTATGTACATTCCATGTACTAACGCATACTTGAGCCTACATTGCTTCACTAATGTAGGGTCTGATGCTCCTACCTCCCATACTCGTGGCTAGTTGGTTTCATTGGCTTTGAAGATTGGTGAGTCCTCATGATTCGAGGACCGAGATACTTTTATAGCTTTATGTCATTTCCATTTTCATACTTTGTATGTGATTTATGGGTTACATCCCAATCACTTTTCTTATGATGTATTAGACGGCTTATTAAGACTTATGTTAGACTTCCGCTTTGTAAAAATTCTTTGAAATATGAAATGCTATCTTTTGAACTTTTTACTTCTATTATCTTGTATAATGTATGCTAAGTGGGTAATGTAGGGCCTCTTGGGGTCCTATACGCCATGTTACACCTTGGGTATACTTTGGGTCATGACATAACCCCCTTTTTATTCATTAAGATTAATCAAGTGGAACAATGAACCCATCACCTCATTCCCATTACTCCCCAACACATATAATAAAGGAAAATGCACAAATCAACTAGATTTATAAGAATTAGGAAATCACTTGCCTTAATTCAATCAACGTCAATCCAAGACTTGAGTCATCCCCTTTCGAATAATATCTAATGCCCCACAATCTAGTTCAATCAAGTAATCACAATAAGATTCCGTAAATAACAACTCTCAATTCATACATTTTGAAAAATGGGTCAATCAACTCAAAAACCCAATTCTGAAAATGAGGTTTGAATCTAAAAAACTTTACTTGAAAACATTACCCAAGGCATTTGGAATTCATTGGTGAAAATCATTTCGAAAAAGGCTAAATCAAGCTCAGAACTGCTAAAAATTCAATGAAGACCTCACTTTGGCCTAAAATCATCCCCTACATTCAATGGACTCTAAGAATTTTGATCCGAGCATCTGAACCCCGAATATTGATCAAAGTTCACCCAAAGGCTAAAATCTCAGCAATTTCCAACTTAGAACCTCAAATCCTCAAAAAAAACTTCGAATTTGAAACTGATAACTCTCTTAGACCAATTTCCATATTTCAGGACTGATGGAATTGACAGAATTCCATTCCAACACTTGAAACTCCAAACGACACAAAAAACTACTTTTTGACAACTTTAGCCTTTTGAAACCAAAAACTCTCAATATTCACAACTTTTACTTAAAGTTTGAAACCAACTTTCAAAAATGACTCGGGGGCGATAGCGGGAGGGGTAAATGGTAATTTTATGAAAATTTCCAAAAATGACATTCCAAATCATTACATTACTCACCACTAAAAACCATATTTTTCCTCGAACATAAAGTGAAAGAAAGTACCTGAAGCCTCGAAAAGCTAAGGATATCTGGCATGCATATCTGACTCTGTCTCTCAAGTCACCTCACCAACTGAACGGTGTTTTCACTGCACCTTTACTGAAGCAATCTCCTTGGTCCAAAGCTTTTGGACCTGCCTACCCACGATGGCTATAGGCTCCTCCTCAATAGACAAGTCTTGACCCAACACGACAGAATCAAGAGAAAGCATATGGGACTCATCTGGCACGTACTTCCGAAGCATGGAGACATGAAACACAGGGTGAGCAGTTGACAAGCTAGGTGGTAAGGCCAACTTATAGGCCACCTCTCCCACTCGGATTAAAATCTCAAAAGTTCTAATTAATCTAGGGCTAAGAGTGCCCTTCTTTCTGAATCTCATCACACCCTTTATGGGTGACACTCGGAGCCAAACATGATCACCCTCCATAAATACTAGGGCTTGAACTCTCCGGTCTGTATAACTCTTCTGTTGACTCTGGGTTGTCAACAGTCTATCCTGAATCATACAGAACTGCTCCATGGCATCTCTAAGCAAGTATGTGTCCTAAGAATCCATCTCAGCCGAATCAAACCACCCAATTAGAGATCTACACCGTCTGACATACAATGCCTCAAATGGGACCATTTGAATATTGGAGTGATAATTGTTGTGTCATGCCCTGAGCCTACACCCTGGACGTGGCCGGAACTCGAGTACCATTGCTGATTCTCAAGTGAATCTTTGTCCTGGCTAACTACTTAGCGGAAGACTAATTCAAATAGAATTAATCTTTAAAATTGAATTAAACCATTTAATCTCAAATTACTCAACTCAAATTCTCTGTAGAATACTCAATGAAAGCATAATAGTTGAAAAATAGTTTAGCAAAGAAATACTATAAACATCCTCAAGACTAACTATCTATGAAGCATCTATTGTTAAAGATGGATGTCGAGACAAGACCCACAACACCTCACAGAAACTAACTAAAAGATAAAAGTGGAGTCCTTCAGAATGCAAGGAGGCTCACCAAAAGCTAACTTAGAGTGCAAGGTGATCTCAACGAAGTGCCTGTTGATGATTCTGAACACATGTATCTACATCACAAAAAGATGCAGGTCGAATGACATCAGTACATTGAATGTACGAGTATGTAACATAGTCGACGCGAAATGACTGAATAAAAACACTTCAATAGATATAGATATATACTCAACTGAATGTAAAGAATAAAAGAGTGAAACCATTTAAATCTTACAAATACTTACTTATCTCTGAACTCAACATATTAAGTGATATGATAAAAATACAGTTTTAACTCTATATAGGAGATTCTCTAACCGACAACCATCACTATGAGCAACGTGATGATACAACGTCTCACCCACGCTGCCAGAATTGTCTTATACCTTGCCAGGATATAGAACTTCTCAACTAAGTAGATCCATTAAAGTTATACTCGAAAGCAATGAAGAGTCGTCTAAAAGTATGATCCTTTACCCATGTTGGCTACATGGTTTATGAGGAATGTGAGTTGTCTGAACTCATCCCCATATCGGTGCTCAATACTACTTACAATATATATATATATATATATATATATATATATATATATACTCATGCTCAAGTAGAAATACTCTTTCTCTGTTTGAGGTAATTACTTAAAAGATCCTCTTTAAGAAGCAATGTCTCAATTATCTCTAGAAACTCTTTAACTCTTTATGAAAATCAAAGTTCTCTTTCTCAATGTAAAAATGATACATTTGGAAATTAATTAGTCCCCTCATACTTTACTTAAAATCATTCTTTAAACTCTACTCAAACTCATCTTCACTTTCTCAAAAATCAATTTAAGACAAAAGAGTTTGCTTAAAAGATTCTCAATAAAAAATCAATAATAGGACTCATGCTGAAAAATAGACATGAACAATCAACTCAATATTCTCAATGCAAGATATAACAACTCAAAAATCAGAAATAGAACTCAGAACTCAACAAAAAAACTTATCTCAAGAATTATCAAAACCAATGATGTAACCCTAGATTATTCTTTACTGATAGGAAGTAGATGTAGGGCGTGAGGATGAACTCAGTCCATCACTATGAGTAGTCTTACATACCTGGAAGAACAAAGTTCTTGGCGAAACTGGAAGAACACCTGAAAACCCTAGCTTTCTACTTTTGGATCCTTGCTCTAAGACTTAGAAGCATTAATGAACGTAAAAGGATTGATTAACACTATTTAAACCCTTAACTAGGTGAAAAAACATCGTGGTTTAGGCTTAGAAGGGGAGCAAAAAGACTAAACTACCCGTCTAAAAAGTTGACGAAAACCTTCTACTCATCCATCTACGGTTCATGGTTTGTTCTACGAACTGTAGACCCCATCCGTGGAATTTATATTAAATTTTATGCCTCAAAATTTCATTCTACGAACCCCAAAATCTGACTTCTCTAAAGTTTTCTACGAGTTAATTGTACAGTTCGTCGAACTTTCTACGACCCGTAGAAACAATTCGTACGAATTGACTTCAGAAAACTTTGATGTGATAGTCTCTGGTAAAACGGCCATAACTTTTTACTTCAAACTCAAAATGAGGCAAACTAGGTGGCGTTGGAAAGAGAACTCATATACCTTCAATTGGATAGGTCATAGGTCACCTAATTCATTTTGTGCTGAGAGATATGATAATTTGAAGTTGACCTAAGTAGAATTTTATGTCAAAACTTAATCGGTAAGGAAGTTTTCAACTTAACTTTGTGCTAGGGGGTTCTTGTGTCCTTAATTCATATCCAAATTCATTCACACACTAAATAATTGACCTTTACACATATGAGCAATTTAAGAATCACCCAATACGACATTACATATAAATAAAGAATGGTTCGGGCCTTAGCTTTGAAATTTTTGGGGTGTTACAAGTTGTTGTAGGTAAACTCTGCTAAGGGAAAATATTTATCCCATCTAGCACCAAAGTCAATCACACAAGCTCAGAGCATATCCTCCAACACCTGAATCATCTGATCAAACTGACCATCTGTCAGGGGTGGAAGGTTGTACTCATATCTAACTGAGTACCCAAACCATGTTGTAAGGCCTTCCAGAAATGGGAGGTGAAAAATGAACCTCGATCAGAGACAATAGAAATAGGAACTCCATGCAGTCGCACAATCTGATTGATATAAAGCTGGGCTAACTTCTCCGTCGTATACTTCACCCAGACCGGGATGAAATGAGTGGACTTGGTCAGCCTATCAACAACCACCCAAATAGAATCATAACCACCCACGGTGGTAGGTAGACCCACAATGAAGTCCATAGTGTTCTGCTCCCACTTCCAAGTAGGAATAGGCATCCTTTGAGATATACCTTCGGGCCTATGGTGCTCACACTTGACCTGTTGGCAAGTCAAGCACCTAGAAACAAATCTATAATATTCCTCTTCATGCCACACCACTAATAATGTTGGTTCATATCATGATACATCTTTGCTGCTCCCGGATGGATAGAATATCGAGAACAATAAGCCTCCTCAAGAATCAATCTAATCAACTCGCCCGTCTTGGGCACACAAATCTTGCCTCCAATCCTCAAGACACCATCAAAATCAAGGAAAGCATCCTTGGCCTCCCCTCTCATCACCTTGTCTCGGATGAGACACAATTTCTCATCACAAACTGGTGCTCACGAATTTGTTCAACCAAGGAAAAACGAGCCTCTATAAAAGCAATCAAACCCAGTCTCCTTAGAAATCTGTAATCGGAAAAGACTGTTGGCTAACCTCTGAACATCTTTAGCCAATGGTCTCTCCTCAACACTGATAGCGTTAAGACTCCCCATACTAGAAGTCTTCCTACTCAAAGCATCAACCACAACATTGGCCTTTCTCGGGTGATACAAGATGGTGATATCATAGTCTTTCAGTAGCTCTAGCCATATGTGTTGTCTGAAGTTCAGATCCCTCTGATTGAAGATGTACTAAGACTTCGATGGTCAGTAAAAATCTCACAGTATACTCCATACAGATAATGCCACCATAGCTTAAGGACAAATATTATTTCCACCAGAGCTTATACAACAAGTTACCATGCTTTAACTATGTATAGTATATTATAAAAGTAAATGTTTTTGGTCAAAATAATATTGGAACTATTGTATAAATCCTGATAGGGACTTTTATTTCAAATCCTGATACAAAATTAAATGTACATATAAGTTTACATACCATATTTTTTGTCGGAAAGAATTCTTTTATCTTACGAGTCCAATAAGTTTTATTTCTTCACTTTTTTTTTGGAATTTAAATTATGTAAAAAAAAATTATAAATATCTCAAAATCTATCTTTTATTTATCATATAAATAAGAAGAAATGGTAACTTATTGTATAATTTTGAATATCTATATGTTAATTTTGAGTGTACTAGATTATTTTGAGTGTTTCGTGTACTTTTCTCTACATAGATAAAATATAACCACATTACTTTAGTTTAATATTTTAGGTATTCTCTTGTCCCCGCGGAAGTAATTTTGTTGAATTAGTGGATCCCTATATGCAAGTTGGTTAGATGGGTGAAATAGAGGATTCGTACATATTTGCTAATGTGGTTACAGTAAAGAGATTAAACTCTCGAAAAAGACTAAACAACTACCAATTTGTCATCAATACCGAAGTAAGATAAAATATTTCAAAATTAAGCTTAAAATTAAAATTGGGTGAAGGATCAAAAATAACTCTCAACCTTAATTTAATAGCTAGTTTACCCTTCGTTATATTAGGATACGAGGAAGGAGAAAAAAGTTACATAAGTATTAGGTCCACTAGTGCAAACAATTACTATTATGCTATTATCTCTTGTCCGTTTAACTACTCCTCGAGACAGTTCTCCTAATGGCCCTTGAATTATAGCAAAAGCAACCTCAATTGTCGTACCAAGACGCTAATCTCTAGAAGCTTCTAAATGCTACGTAGCTAGGCTACGAGATTGACTCTCTAATGATAGAAAGAGAGGATAAAGGATCACGGTTGCAAGCAATCTTTTCCTTCGTCTTTCGCTGATCCTAATTCTATCAATCCAGCAGCCCCAAAAAAAATTATTTTTTAAAAAAAAAACTTTTTTGCCTACCCCCAACACCAACCCCTAACCCCCCCTCCCCCGAGTTTCATACCTAAACTATTGAGAGTGTGAGTTTCATACCTAAACTATCACTTATAAGTTTGTCAAGGTGGAATGTTTTGTCCATGTAGAATGTGATTTGGCAAAAAAAAAATTAAAAAAGAGAGAGTGTAGTTCACATACCATAAAGAGAGTGCAATAAAAGAGAGAGGTGTGTTTCTCAAACTAATAAGTGATAGTTTAGGTATGAAAAGCACACCTCCAATAGTTCAGGTATGAAACTCAAAAAAAGGAGATAGTTTAGGTGTGTTTTTTACACTTATCTCTTTAAAAAATGATACTCCTAACTTTTTTTAACCCTGCCTTTACCCCACCTCTAAATCTACCTCAATTTTTAGTGTTTAACCAAACATTAAAAAATATTTTCTGAAAACGCTTTTTTCATTAATCAACCAAACACTAAAAATTATTTTCATAAAAATGTTTTTTACTCACCAACCAAAAATGAAAAAATAAGTAGGAATCAGATAGAAACCATAGAATGTTTCAAAATTAAACTAAACTATATTTGATTGAAGTTCGTAGCAAATCCTCAAAGGCAAAGGAGAAAAAAAAGATGCATGGGAGAGTCAAAACTGGAGATAGTGAACCAAATTAGTTTGGTTCGGTTTTGGTAAATATTTTTTCTAAACCAAAAATTGAAAAACTGAACCAAACTTTAACAAATCTAACTGAAGAATCGAACACCAATACCTACAAAGACGTAGAAGTAACTTTTCCCCTTATAGGCAAGTTGATTAGATGTGGGGAATAGATGACTCCATTATTTGATTGAAGTTATAAATTTATCTCAACCTCTCAGGTTAAATTGAATAAGTTGTTATCATTTTATATCATGAATAAAAGGAGTGACATTTCAAGAACGAAGGAAGGCAATTAGACGATATGATGCAAAAGCTGTGAAAACATGTAGAGAGATTGAAGGAATCTTTTGTGATTACGCAGCAACACAAATTGAAAAGCCAGTACTTTACACCGAACCTGTAATTCCCGAGCCAAAAAAGGAGCCTTTAGAAGGACATGGATTATCAAATTGGCTCGAAAAATTCGAGGTAGGATCAGTAGTGTTCTGTGCATTTGGGAGCCAATTGATTCTTGAAAAGAAACAGTTTCAAGATGGAACAACAACTTAAGGTTGGTGTAGAAGTGGAAAAGGATGAAAATGATTTGTTTACAAAGGAGAATTTGTGCAAGGCTGTGAAATGTGTGATGGATAAAGAGAGCCAAATTAGTTGTTTAGTGAAAGAGAATCATAGAAATGGAAGGAACTTCTTTCGAGTCCTGGCTTCATGAGTAACTATATTGATAACTTCATTCAAAACTTGCATGGACTTCTTGTTGAAAAGACCTAGATATAATTAGCAGGGGTGGATCTACTGTTGAAGTTACGGGGTTCGCAGAATCCAGTGTCTTTGTGTTAAGAAATTTGCTTAATATGTATGAACAATCTATCCCCAACCAATAGTTGTCCTGTCTTGGAATTCAAAATCTATAAACTTAAAATAACTTGCATTTATCGGATGTTTTCATGTTTTAGGAGTTATACACCTTTCCTTCAAATTTAGAGCTTTTTTTTATTAATATTTGTAGAATCCTTCACTTCTGAACACTCAAAAAAGTGTATAAGTTTAATCTAAAGTTAAGTCTGATATATTTTAACTATGAAAGAGCACTAAAACTATCCGTACATGAAAATGGCTCATAAATATTCTCTATCCATGTTTTATTCTAAAAATATACCCAAGGTTTATTTTTTGCTCAAGAGTACCCCAAGTTATTACCAACGTTTAAATTTTCTCCCTCATTCCTGTATTGTTTTCAAAATAAAGTAAGTGTCATGTGATTTGCTCCTCTATTTGAGTTCGTCAAAATTCTATAAATTAAAGTGCCACTATTGTAGAATAATTTTTCATTTTATCTAAGAGGAAGTACTTATAGTTTTGTCTGTTGAACGGACTTTTGATATAAGCAGTTATTGGACATGGTCCTTTCTTTATCTAGGCTAAGTGCTTATGAATTAAGAACTATTTTGATCATTTTCTCGACTTTTCTCTACCTGGACAAAATATAACCATGCTACTTTAGTTTAATATCTTAGGTATCCATCCAAGGTACCACAGAAGTATAGGTGGACATAAGTACCGGAAAATTTAAAAACCAAACCGAACTAATTTGGTTTTTCTGTTTCCGTTCTTTGATTTTTCAGTTCGGTTTCCATTGTGGTTTCAATCAATATCAGCGCCAGCTGAACAGCAGCCGTCGTCTCTCGTCTCTCAGTCTCTCTTCTCAGCCCGAGTGACAAGCAGCAGGCGGCGTGCAATACTGCCTACTGGATTCATGCTGAATGCTGCCTGCTAGGCTACTACAGTGCTACTGCCTATGCTAGAGCCTAGAGGTTAGATAGAAGGTATTGATTGTTGGCTGTTGGCTGTTGGCTGCTGGCTGCTCCCTGATACTACATTCAATTTGAATGTATTTTGTCAGGTTAAGTTAATTATTTTGATAATTTTGTCCTCATTTTACATGCATTTGCATCGAAAATACCGTTCAAGAAACACCAAAATGATAATTGGTTTGGTGTTCGGTGCACATTTGTTCAAAACCGAAAATTGAATAACAGAATCAAACTTTAACAAAATCGATTTGAAGAACTGAACACCCACACCTATGTAGAAGTAATTTTGCTGAGTGGATCCCTTACACGCAAGCTGATTAGATGTGTGGAATAGAGGACTTGTAGGTGGTGTCTATTAGCGCGGCTGGCTACAGTAAAGAGATTAAAATCTCATATAAGACTAAACGGGTATCAACCTCTCATCAATCAAATCAGCTCTGAATGTAGCAATATGAGATCGTTTGGTATGCCAAATTAAAATTATACTACATTTAGTTGAAGTTATAAATTTATCTCAACCTACTGGATAAATTGAATAAACTGAAACAGACTTAGCCATTCATCAAACGCAAAGAAGAAGAAAAAAAAAATAGATGGGTGGGTCCATTGAATCAAAACTGGAAATAGTGATGTTCCCATGGTTTGCTTTTGGGCACATGATCCCATATTCGAATCTGTCAAATGAACTTGCAAAAAGAGGTCACAAAATCTCATTCTTGTTACCCAAAAATGCGGAAATTAGACTTGAAAAACTCAATCTTTACCCAAATCTCATCACTCCACAAACTCACAATCTTAAATGTTGATGGTCTTCCATGTGGAGCAGAGACTACAGCTGATGTTCCTAGATCTTTGGAAAGTTTATTAGCAACAGCTTTTGATGAATCGTATGATGAAATCAAATCTTTTCTTCAAAATCTAAACCCCATTTCGTTTTCTTTGATTTTGCTTATTGGATTCCTGATTTAGCAAGAGAAATTGGGGGTATCAAGACTCTGTTTTACACTGTTTTTAGCCCTGCTGCAGCATCTATACCATTTGTTAAGTCACAAGATAAGACTTACTTTTATGGCATCAACTGCAGCTGAGCTAGTAAAGCCACCACCAGATTACCCTTCTACTACTGTGGTGTTGCGCGAAAGTGAAGCTAACTTGTTATCATTTCTATTTCATGAATATGGAAAGGGGGTGGACATTTTACGAACGAGTGAAGAAGGGAATGACAGGATGCAACGTAATAGGTCTGAAAACATGTAGAGAGATTGAAGGAACCTTTTGTGACTACATAGCAACACATTCTGAAAAGCCAGTCCTTTACACAGGACCTGTTCTTTTCGAGCCGAAAAATGAGCCTTTAAAAGAACACAGATTATCGAATTGGCTCGAGAAATTTGAGCCAGGATCAGTAGTGTTCTGTGCATTTGGGAGCCAAATGATTCTTGAAAAGAAACAGTTTCAAGAACTTGTTTTAGGCTTTGAACTGACTGAGTTACCATTTCTTTTAGTTGTTAAGCCACCTGAAGGGACAAATTCAGTAGAAGAAGCCTTGCCGGAGGGATTCAAAGAAAGGGTTCAAGAAAAGGGATTGATTCTTGATTGTTGGGTGCCACAATTGGAGATTTTAACTCACAAATCAGTTGGTTGTTTTGTGACTCACTGTGGTTATGGGTCGATGTGGGAGTCTTTGGCGCTGTGTGATTGTCAATTGGTACTTTTGCCAAGACCTTTCGAACACACTTTAATTGCTAGGCTTATGGAACAAGAACTTAAGGTTGGTGTAGAAGTAGAGAAGGATAAAAATGATTGGTTTACTAATAAGAATTTGTGAAATGTGTGATGGATAAAGATAGCCAAATTGGTTGTCTTGTGAAAGAAAATCATAGGAAATGGAAGGAACTTCTTTCAAGTCGTGGTTTCATGAGTAACTATATTGACAACTTTATTGAGAACTTGCATGGACATCTAATGTAATTTTTTAATGAAAGTTCAGTTTAGTCTTGATTCCATGAATTTTGAGTTTTATTGCATCTTTGATTTGCAGCATATTTTAATATAGTGTTTAGGAGTTATACACGTTCCTTAAATTTAGTGTCATTTTTTATTGACCTGTAGGTGTAGTGCTATCTCCTGAAAAATACTATTCAGAATTCGTCATACATGTGTTATATCTATATAACATGTATTGTGTTAGTAATGTTCCAACTTAGTAAGATTAAGATAAACACTTAAAAAATTAGTTTCAGAACCATATAAGTTAGTATGGACAAGAATAATAGAAATATTTTAAATCCCAATGTATTGATAGAAAAATATTAGGCGAAATGAAATGGTCAATTTCGAGACCCGCAACTAGAAGATTTACTAATTTCTTTACTTCATATTAAATAAATTGTTGAAATTTTTTTAATAGTTTAAAATAAATGAATTATTTAAAATTTAAGAGAATTATTTGGACTTTTTTCATATTTACTTTTCATTTAGTGAGGTTCTTAACTACTTTATATTTTCTAATTTAACATATGAAAACATGATGGGATATAGACTCTCTAAAAAAAATGTGTTGTTAGAGATGGCAATGGAGCAGTGTGGGGCGAGTTGAGCTTAAACCGCAAAACTTTTAACCCCCACTTCGCCCCGTATAACAATTTTTTTTCATTTTCAACCCGCTTCACCTTGCCCCGCATAATACTTTTAATACTT
This sequence comes from Solanum appendiculatum, assembly GCA_018342035.1. NCBI lineage: Eukaryota > Viridiplantae > Streptophyta > Magnoliopsida > Solanales > Solanaceae > Solanum > Solanum appendiculatum. The sequence continues at coordinate 685,491 of JAGDQO010000599.1, read as the reverse complement.
TTCTTTTTAAATTAAGTTTGATACTAAAAATAAAATTCATAAAAATAAATTCATTTTCTCATTAAGTTGTATTAATTTCATAGATAATGATTTAAAATTTTATTTTATAGAGGTTGTTGCTCTCAATTGCACACGCAAGTGTACGTGGTCGCGCAAGTAATATAGTGGCTCTAAAAGAGCCGGATTATCAAACCCGCATGGACTTGTCAATTAACTATTTACTAAATTATACTAGTCTAATTATTTATTTAAGAGTGTCAAAAGAAATAAAAGAATGCAAAAATTAAATAAAAAGATTAACTTACGATGCTTTGAGCAATTCTAGGGCTGCAGCATGCTTAAGGTTTCATGTATCACATATCATGCATGAATTAAATACGGTTATCAAATTACTGATTTACAGGGTTGATTTTATGATCATGGTCTCCCGACCTCTAATCGCCTACTCCAATTGGCTGTCTAACTACATCGTTGAGCGGGGATAGGCAATCCCAATTGGCGAGCATTTGTATTTCATCATATTCATAACCAAGCTTGGTGTTCGTCCGGGCGTCACTCCTAAACACCAATCTAATCAAGTGATATGCGAGTTAGATCAAGCTCTTTGTATTCTTTGGTCTATCTACCTCTTCGTCTCCCGAGTCTAAGAATAGACAATAGATTTATTTCTATGGTGATCAAGCATTAAATATTAAAACAAGAATACATAAGCAATTTAAGCGATAACCAACATTAATTCAAAACAATTGATGTTCAACAATTACCCGTAGCCGCAGCCCCGAAACAAGGGTCTTTAGCTTCTAATACCTAAGAAAAGAAGAAGAAGAACCCTAATAGTGAATTATATTCCTTGCCTTTTGCACTTGAAAAAGAAGTTGTTCCCTTGCAAAATAACCCTAGGGTCCTATTTATAGAGTTTAAGAAAAATAGCACTAATTCTAGCCCAAATAGAAATCCCAAATAAACTCAATTTTGTCCAAAAAGTCGGCCCAGGGCTGGGGTATTGCGCCTGCAGTGCGCCCGGATCATGTCTCTGAAATTTTGGGGCTAGCGCGTTGGTGGGGCATTGCCCCTGCAGTGTGCCCAAAATAGGTCTCTGAAGTTCAGGGGCTAGCGCGTTGGTGGGGCACTGTGCCCCTGATACGCCTAACTTTCTCCTTTTTGTATCTCCATCGTCGTTGTTTCCCTCGCTCTCATTATGCGCGCATGTCTCTTAAGAACCCTTGAAAAAAGACTAATCATGTATATTAGTGTGCAATCGTCGCAATAATCCCTCAAACCACAACAAATAGATTAGAACATGCCCTCGAAACTAAGATAAAGTGGGTACTTTGTTATAATTTGGCATCTAAATATGCCCAAGATCAGAGATCAATTGAGAAACATGTAAGAAACCATATTAGTTTTGATTGAACTAATTTCATTTACTATCTTGAATATTTTAGTAACTTTAAAGAAACTATCTTAATAAATAATGTTTTATCACTCTTATAACATGTAAAAAGTTAAAATTAAGTTTGAACCCGCATAAAATCACATAGACCAGCAACTCGTCCCGCCCTGCATTAATTTTAAAAAAACCCACTTCAACCCACGCCGCATTCCTCCCGCCCCGCACAATCTTAAAACCACCCCGCCTCGCATAGCTTTAAACCCGCCCCGCCTCGCATCCGTCCCGCCCTATTGTCATCCCTAGTTGTTATTAAATCCAATGTTTCAATTCCTTGAAAATGAACGACGGATAAAGATTTTTAAAAATGTTATGAAAAAATTGACTAGTATACTATGTTAGATCATGTGCTAAATAATTTAAACTAATAAATTTTATTAGATATATTTATGTTATTTGAATTTTAAGCCAACAAGAAAAGGACTAACATTGTAGTACTTATTTGTACAATTTGTTGTGTGAGTTGTACTATGAATGTGTACCTATTTTAATGGCATTTTATCTTTTTTGGACCTATTTGTTTAACACGTATATTTGAACCTTCACTTTTTTTTCTCCAGCTTTCTATCTTTTTTCTCTCTTTCACTTTGCTTTTTTCGCTCTCATTTTTTTCTCTCACTTTCTCATCATCTTCTTCAAGGAGCGGTGAAATCTACTGGACATCGTAAGTTTTTTTTTTTTTGGTTTTGGATTCTATTTTGTTGATTTTATGTGTAACATTCGAAAATTTTCTAAATTAAGATCCAAACCATTCTTCATTTACATGTAAGATCGTATCGGGTGATTCTTAAATTGCTCATATGTGTAAAGGTCAATTCTTTAGTGTGGGAATGAATTTGGATATGAATTAAGGTCACAAGAAACCCTTAGCACAAAGTTGAGTTGAAAGCTTTCATACCGATTAAGTTTTGATGTAAGATTCTACTTAGGTCAACTTCAAACGACCATATCTCTCACAATATAAAGAGTTATGTGGCTCGTAACCTATCAAATTAAAGGTATTTGAATTTTGCGTCAATCCGAGTTTCGAGTAAATAGTTATGATCATTTTAGTAACCTGATACAGTGCAGTGACAAATTAGCCGACGGAAAAATATTTTAAAAGGTCATTTTTATCTTTTCACCTCTAAGAAAATCCTAAACGAATTTCTTGACTAATATAAGGCCCAAAACAATTAGGGTTTCATTTCTTAATCCCCATTTTCTTCTCTCTCAAATCCTAAGGAAAAATCAAAGCATAGGACTTCCATTCAAGATTCATTCAATCTTTTTCAAGATTCATTCAATTTTTTTCAAGATTTTTCTTCAAGGTAAGTCCTTCTCCAAGAATTTCATTCTTCCCAACTCAAATTCCTTCATACAATTATGAATCATTAATGAAAATCATAATTCTTGGCCATAGAGTTTCAAGAAACTAATTCAAGAATCTCAGGAAAGGTTTTCTTGATTGTTCTTCTTCAAGCTAGGGTTTCAAGTCTTCCAATCAAGTTTTTTTTCAAGATTCTTCAAAAACTTTATTTTTCCAGGTATGTAAGGCTTTTCATAGTGTTAGACTAGTTTGTCCTCACGCCCTACATCTAAATTCAGTCAGTAAGAGTTAAATTCAATATTCTACTCAAAGATCCATGAAACTCTAAATTCGAATTGTATCCTTATTTCGAGTTCTAATTTACTAATTATGAGATTATTGAGTTGTTGTTCATGCTTTTATTTCACATGAACCCTAGTTGATGATATTTTATTGAAGGCCTTTGTGCATTTATTTTCATGCATTAATTTTGGAATTTTAAAGTGAGTTCAAGAACATTTTAAAGTATCTTTTGAGAAAAGTTTAAGGGAACACAAATAGTTTCAAAAGTACTATTTTCACATTGGGAAAGGAACTGTGATTCATGATTAGTATGATAGTCGAGTATGCTATCAATGTTTAAGTAGTATGGCATCCAGATATGCCATCAATGTTTATTCAGTATGACTTCCTGTGTCATTAATGATCAAATCACAATATGATTTCAGATATAGTTTTCATGACTACAACCTAAATACAGGTTATTTCAAGAGTTTTAAGGGAACTTTAATGGTTCTGAATGTATTTTTAGATGCATGTTTTGAAAAGAATTTTTTTTTTAAAAAAAAAAAGAGAATCAAAAGGTTTCATATGTACTATTTGACAATTGACAAAAAGAAAGAGTGTGATTGATGTTTCTGAAAAGTACTTCAGTGAAGCAAAGTGAAAAGTAAAGTAAAGTAATAGTCCCTTTCTTTGTAAAGGGTTATAAAGCAAAGTGAAAACTAAAGTAAAGTAATAGTCCATTTCTTCGTAAAGGATGGTTGAGCATAAAGGATATTGAATATTTTGAGAGTAGTATCGAGCATCGAATTGGGTAAGAGTCTATTTTTAACTCAAGTCCCATAAAATTATGTAGCCAGCGTAGGATAGGATCGCACCGATTTATCGTGTGACTCCTCACTGCCTCTGAGAAGGCCTATTAGATGGATCCATAGTTACCGTAGCATCCTATACCCCGGCAAGGTATAGGATGGCCCTTGCAAGGTGGGCGAAATATTGTATCATTGCTAGGCTCATAGTAATGGTTGTTGGTTAGAGAAACTCCCCACAAAGTAAAGTATATTATTTTCATATTGATTTTATTGCATATCTTATTGTAAAGCTTAAATGGTTTTCACTTCATATTTATGTATTGATTCAGTTGAGTTGCTTTCAGTCCTTCAGTTCAGTTATTTGTTTATTCAGCTATATTACATACTCGTACATTCAATGTATTGATGCCATTCGACCTGCATCTTTTTATGATGCAAATACATGTGCTACAGGATCATCAATAGGGGCATCGTTGAGATCACTTTACACTTCAGATAGCTTGGGTGAGCCTCCTTGCATTCCGGGAGACTTCACATTTATTTTCTAGTCAGTTGTCTTGAGATGCCGTGGGTTTTGTCCCGACATCCATCTTGAGTAATAGAGACTTCATAGATAAATAGAGTTGATGAGTCTTTTAGTATTGACTTTGCCTTGAGACACTTTTTTTTTTTTTGCAAGCTACAATACTTATGTTATTGAATATTTTATAGACAGTTTGAGCTGAGTTTTTACTTTGAGTTTAAATGTTCAAAAATTATGTTTTAAAGCTTTTATCGCTTGAGTAGTCTTCCGCTAAGTAGTCAATCAGGCCAAGGGTTCTCTTGGGGACCAGCAATGGTTCTCGAGTGCCGGCTACGTTCAGGATGTAGGCTCGGGACGTGATATTATGTTCGATTGTTTTGATATTACCGTCTATTTTGCTGCTTTGTGGATATGTGGTTATAAGTATAGGAATTATAGATGCTATGCTCTGAATGTCTATGGACAGTAAGTAGTATTTTAATATTTTCAATTTTTTGGTTTCTTGATTTCTTTTTCTAAGTACATAAATTAAATCCCATTGAGTTGTATATTTATATTTATCTGTACTATATTTTCTCATCTATGAACTACAACACCGTAGTAGTTGTCGTGTATGTTGTCTGTATTATTTAATTAAATTTCAAAATTCATTAAAGGACTAGATTTTAGGAATTCTCAATTGACTAAAATGAAACTAAAAAAGCTGTCAAGGAAGGACAAACAAGACATGAAGAGAATACATTTTTTTAAATTAAATTTCTAAATTAAGCCTTACTTAGATGAGTAGCTTTACATTTTCTTTTATGCAAATATACGCCTTAATATTTTGAGGAACTTTCACATATAGCCACTCAAAATATTTTAAATATGCTTCATAGCTATAGTTTGATAATTACAATTCATAGCTACATCTTATAAGGAGGAGGGTGGCGAGCGAGACTAGGAGAGGGAGGAGAGAGGCGAACGAGAGAGGGCAGAGAGTGGAGAGAGGCGAATTGTATATGTATAACTGTTAAAATAATGTATAAATGTAACTGATATACATATGTATTTGTATATCTGGTGAGTGAGACTGTGAGAGGGAGGAGAGAGGCGAGCGAGACTGGGAGAGAATGGAGAGAGGCGAGTGAGAGAGGGCAGAGAGTGGAGAGAGGCGAATTGTATATGTATATATGTCGAATTATACATATGTATATATGTCAAAATAATTGTATATATGTATATGTATCAAGTATTGTATTTGTATATCTACACATAATTTGAATTTGTATATAATTAAATCGAGTTAAAACATTTGTATTGTATATCCAATCTCTCTCGCTTTATACAAACACAAATTATACATTTGTGTTTGTATAAAGCGAGAGAGAGAGATAGACAAAAGAGAACTGGGCAGGGTAAAATCCAATCTCTCTTGCTTTATACAAACACAAATTATACATCTATATTTGTATAAAGCGAGAGAGAGAACTGGGCAGAGCAAGATCCAATCTCTCTCGCTTTATACAAACACAAATTATACATTTGTGTTGTAAAAAGTGAGAGAGAGAGAGAGAAAAACAAAAGAGAACTGGGCAGGGGAAGATTTGTATATGTATAATTATAAGTGTATAGGGAGGAGAGATATGTATATGTATTTGTATATCCCGTCGCTCTTGCTTTATACAAACACAAATTATACATTTGTGTTTGTATAAAGTGAGAGAGAGATTGGCAAAAGAGAAGAGAGAGAGATAGAGAGACTGGGCAGGGAGAGGAGAGTGGCGAGCGAGAATTCCAGAGAGATAGGGGAGAGGCGAGAGAGAGAGAGAGGAAGAGAGGAGAGAGGCGAGAGAGAGAATGAAATTATACCTTAAAGTTAGTTTCGAATTGTAATTAATGCAAACTATAGCTATGGTAGATAATTAAGTAGTATAAGTTTGCTTAGCTACGTAATTTTCCCTAATATTTTTTAGCATGGGTAGGCCTCATCTAGTTTTAAACTAATAAACATCACTAATGAGATAGTAGTGCATCTTTGATGAAATTGTCAAACAATCCTTTGGTAAGGTGTATAAGTATGTTATGTATGGTGTATTAGTAATACTGACATTAGTAATGTTGGCATTAGTTATGATTGCATTAATCATGCTAAAAAAAAATTATGTTTGTTTAGTTTAGTGTATTAAAAATAAGGGAAAAGACTTATAAATACCCCTTCACCTATGAAAAAATGCTCATAAATATCTTCATTTCACCTTTTGATCTAAAAATTACCTCAACCTTTTTTTTGGCTCAAGAATACCCATAATCTATTGAAAATTATTCAAAAATAACCCCCTTTCACTTTTTGGTCTAAAAATACCCTCAAACTTTGTTTTTGGTTCAACAACCCCCCCTTCCACCTTTTCGTCTAAAAATATTGTCAGCCTTTGTTATCTATTTATATTTATATATTTAATATATATGATTTAAATATCGATTAATTTTTTACCATATAAAAGTCCGTAATTTTCTTATTTGATCTACATGAAATTTTGATTCTTTTTTCTTTTATATTGTTTGTGCTGGAAATCTTTAATTGAAAATATTTTTTTAAAGAAAATTACTAGACCGGTTGGTATATTTTCTCTCGGCCCTTAAGGCGAGGGTTCGAATCTTTGTAAGAACCACATATCTTTATTATTAAAAAGTTATATCTTTGTAAGAACCACATATCTTTATTATTAAAAAGTTATCAATACAAGGACGTATCATTAACGTTATCATAACCAAACATTATAAGAGATCAACATATGATGCAACAAATCTCCTCGAAATATCATTAATAGTCATTATGTTAGTAAAATCTAGAGTTGCTTATGTTGCCTTTTAGTTTTTACTTGGTATTACTTCTAGAAAGTTGGTTATCCTTAATTTGTGTGGCAGGAAGCATCTCCAATGCATTTTTTACCCGATTCAAAAAATTAGTAGACATATTATTAGAAAATCTTCTACCTAAAATTTGAATCAATACATAGCTATTTTCTTTAGAGTTGAGAATAAATTGTTAAGTCTATGAATATAGTAATTAGTCCAATTTTATCCCTTTTTCTTTCGTGTTGGGAAAACATGCATGTGTTTTTTAATGCACTTTACCAAACGACCCTAATAGTTTTCTATATAAAAGAATAATTTCCATACCTGATATTATCAAAACAAAATGTAGATATTATCTAAAAAGAATCAAGTGTTTTCCCAATAAAAAATAATATGCACAAAGATCTAAGCTTTTTCAATTTGAATTTTTTGAAAATCCAAAACAAAACTAAAACCCCAAATTTCTTAAAGCAAGTTCATGTCGGTTATTAATAACTTATATGCAATACAAGAGAAACTTCATTTAGTTGGGTGGGGGGCAATTCATCTTGATATCTATGTTGCCAATTGCTAGTGCAACTTTAACTAGAGCAACCAAAATTAAGGGCAAAAAGAATAATCAAAATTGCTCAAACGCGTTCAATAGCAATACTTAAAAAGAAATGACTCATAAAGTATACACATTCACTCGCCAACTCAATATAATCTAGACGACTCTTTCCAGACAGACCACTGCAGATACAACTCATGTGCTGACAGGAAAAAGGACTACACACTCTGAGATGCTAATTCACTGATAATAATAACTCTCATACTTTTCACCAAACAATATAAGCATGCACGGGAATCGTGTATCAAATTCCTAAGATGCCAATGCTTTTACCTTTTAGACTCTTCACGCAGTCTTATTTACGACCGTCATTTGGAATGACCCCTTTTCGGCACACCTCCTCAACCACGACTGACTCTTGACCCGGACTGACCAGACTCGGGGAGGTGATCTGACTCGACTTGACATGACAACAGCACCAACATGTCATCTTTCAAACTGCACTTCTCATCCACCATACACAGCCTGCACATGAGCAAAGGATTAACAAAAATGCCTTTCAAGTTTTTTGATCCTAAAAGAGCATGCAGATTAAGGAATCAGATCAAATGTTTCGAGTGCAATGTTGACCACCTGTTAAGGAGGATGGATGTATGTAGTTCTTTCAACCAAACTTGAAGCCACCAGATGGAAGTTGAATATCATTTCCACCAAAATTGAACTCATTTTGTGCTCCATCACCAGCCGGCAATGTTTCATCCTCCTCCTCCAACCAGTATGTCTCCAGTATTTTAACAGCCTTCTCATATATTTCATTGTTATCATGACTCTGAAGGTTTTCAATCTTTTCCAATCCCTCAGCATCATCGATCAGCTGAGCATAGTAATTAATGCCTTCAGTGTTGGCTTTTTCTGCTTCCCCAACCTTCAATATGTTTTCTAATCCTTCTAGACAGACGGTGACAATCCTTGGGTCAGGGCACACAAGCAAATCACACAGAGGCTTTATGCAGTTTTGACTCACCAAAAACCTATAGCCAAAAGCACAAGAAAACACTGAATTCAGTAAGAATATCACCAATAACATAGATGATTACCCCCAAAGGAAGTACATACTTGATCTGCTCATGAGTCCCACCAGAAGTAGCATTTGAAATAGCCCAGGCAGCCTCTTTTTTTATATCAAATTCTGCAGTTTGAAGCAAATTGACCAAAGGACTAATTAATCCAGCCTCAATCACAGCCTGCTCAAAAATTAAAAATATTAGATAAATAGCAAATACTGTGTGGTTCCTTCAAATGAAAAGTCCATAGAAATAAAAGAAAACAGATGGAATGAGAGATGGGAGAGCACCTCAACAACTTAAAACTTCCATTTCTATTTCCAACTACTATACATACTATTATACTCTCATATTCACCAATTTAACCACCCATAGATTTATATGACATGCTAGAACTTAGAAGACATGCAAACAGTATATCCAAGAGCTGACTATAAACCATATTTAGCTGTCCTTTAAATCTTGAGGATTTATACCTGTATCTGCTCCTTGTTCCCAGCAGTAATATTTGATATAGTCCAACAGGCCTCTTTCTTGATGCTCTTTTTGTGACTGTGAGATAACAAGCTCAGCAGGCAAGTAAGGGCACCATGTTCAATAATGCACTGTGTTGTGAAGGTAGTTGATATTAGTAACCATAAAAAAAAAAAAAGTAGTATGCAAGACTAGTGCAGTTACATTTTAGCAGAAGATTTAAGAAAAAAAGAAAATAATCTATTTTCCAGTGTAGTCTTTGCACAAATTGAAGGATGATACTATAAAAACTGTACAGGACAGTAAAGGAAGACAAATAATTCATGATCTCCAGCAAACCAATCCGAAGACACTGTCAATTTACAAGGGTGATTAAAATTTCTTTCCCTTTAAAACATGGGTTATGAAAGAACTGGATGTGTAGAACATCAAAGGGCAGAACCCATCAACAAGACTGTTGCAGCAAAAAGTCAACCTGCTAAAGAAAACTGAATTTTTGTTTCAAACAATACCACATAACTTTGCTCATATTTTGCAAAACAAGCTCTGCTAGAAGCACCTATAGAAAAACACTTAGCTTGGGAAACACTTGCTGAGCTTAAGATTTTCATAAGCGTATAATGCCTTCATAGCACCTTATTGAAAATTTACAGAAGTACAAGGCCACAAATGAGAGTGTAAAGCACAAACTCAGAGCATTTCAGAGTAAATCTAAAAAACTTGCAATTTCTCATTACCAACTTACATCAAAAGAGATATTCTCCTGCCGTCATCAAAAATTTAAAGGGGTTAAGTTCAAGAAACACAAAAAATGCACCAAAAATTCTGCCCAGTTAAATGCTTTATTCAACCCCAAAAGAAGAAGGAACACTAAAATTGCCTTGAAAATAATGTAGCAAACGCCAACTAAGTGCCAGCAAAAAATTTCAGTAATTACTATCTTTAAAAAATACTTGAGAAAAGGCACTTCATTACAAGACAGTAAAATCCAATACAAGCCCAAATCTATTTAACAACATTTCAATATCCTCTTCACTGTTCTTGTAGTGGTTGTATTTAGTGGGACAAACATCAGTTAAACAGTTCCAAGTGCCAAAGAATTGATTTCCATTTCTTTGTCCTTAGTGTCGTTAAATAATTTGGAACAGAGTAATTAATATCTTCGCAGCGTCACAAAGGTAGGGGTAAGGTTTCCTAATCGATGAATTTTGTTCCCCATTGTGGCTTTAGCCCACTTCTTGTAGCTAAAAAATGGCATGCATATAGAATGGGATCAAGACCAGTATGCTACTGACTATTCATACTACAATAAATAAAAATCTATTTATCTTCTCCACAAAATGGTAAGCTAAGAGCAGCTGTGTAGGTAATAAAAATGACAGCTATGATTGTAGTTTGTACTAGATTGCTCAGACGCACAGAGGAACCAGACTAAGTGCAGGAGGGAACAAAGCACAATGATGTAACATTGAGAAATGGACTGACAACAATCAAATTAGATGTTGATTCTACAAATGCTGAAATATCTTCTCAATAAATCATTTCTTAGATGCATCCACCTTTCAATCACTTTATTTATATTTTTTATGTTTCATTGGTCACTTCATCAAAGTCTAAAGCTCATTAAGCCCTACATACCTGAGTCTGGAGGTCATCTCCTGTAACAATATTCCCTACTGTACGGAGGGCAGGGATGAGTACTGAGGGAGACGGATGCCTGAGGATCAATTGACGTACACACCAGATTCAATCAAACGCTAGATATATAACAAATAAAAAAAAAAGGTACGTCAAATGAGGAAACTAGAACATTCCACTCACATGAGGAGCTCAACTAGCCGTGGACAAACACCCGCTTCAATGACGGCTTGAATTTTATCATTTGTACCGTCAGAAAGGTAAGAAAGTGCCCAGCATGCATCTGTTAGCACCTCTTCATCATTTGAATGAACAAGCCGCTGAAGAGCTGAGAGTGCTGGTCTCACCTGATAAATGTATTGTCATCAGTCATGCAAAGCATCCAACAAGTTCTTTCATAATAAGATCACCCTCAACGTGAGGCATTTTGAATGCTTAAGAAAAGCACAACATTTTGAATTAAATAATTGCAGGCATAAAAACTTTTCAACAGATAACAACCAACCTGCTCAAATGGAGGTTGCGGCTTGCCTCTACAAAAGTTTGATAAAGTCCATGTGGCATTTCTCAGCATTGAAAGCTTGGCATGCTCATTCAACTGAGACAGCAAAGGAATCAATGCCCCATTACTAAGAACAAGATCACGGCACCTAGGAGAGTCACCAGCAACATTTCCCAATGCCCACACCGCCTATAGTTGGAAAGAAAATACAATCAGTCTGTTAATCAATATAACTTCAGTCTATACAGTATAGGTGTCTGCCAATTCTTCACCATACCTGCTCACGAACATCATCGCTTGGAGAAGCCAGAAGCTTTACAAAAATTGGCACAGCCCCATGGTCAATAACCACTCTGGTATTCTCCGAGGTACCAGACGCAATGTTTGTAAGTGCCCAAGCAGCTTCAAACTATGAACGCAAAACCATAAGTATAAAGCAAGCATGAATGAAGCTACAACCGCGAAACGCTAAGAGAAAAGACACATCACTCTCTACCTGGAGCTGCGGAAAATCTTCCCTCATTAGAAACTCAACAAATCGAGGAACAACACCAGATTGAATAACTTCCTCAATAGGAGGACTTCTTTCTGTTAATCAAAATTTGCACGTAAATGATAAGCGAATTGAATAAAATTAACAGAACAGAAGCTGGAGCAGGCTTAGTCATACCAATAGAGAGCAATTTACGAAATTGTGTGGTCGCCTCCAGCTGCATATTGTTATCATTTGACCAAACACCAGCAACCATTGATGGAAGACTTTCCAACTGTAAAGCAACAATTAGTTATCATTTGAAAACCAGATTCACAACCAAATCAGCACAAAGCATAGAACAACCCAAAACCAAATCAAGTCCCAACAATGAGACAACTGACGGATTTCTGATTAAAAAATTCTTTCAAAAAATGATCTTCAAATCAGAAGGAAAGGAGTTTCACTCACTCCTGATAAAATTTCATTATTTTAGACAGATGATACATACGCACACATTCATTTACCAGAAGCCGATTCAGCCTTTAACATCATCAAACTGACTATCCCCTGATCAACCACAGTTATAACGAAACCAACATAGTTTGAGATTGATTGAACAAAGACTAACATATGGCTTATCAAAGAAGCCAAACGCCTATAATTAGTAGATTCTCAGTTTAACAAACAAATAGCCAAAAATTGCAAATGGGTATGCACAATATGCTTATAAAATAAGATCCAAATTGAAAAAAAACAACAATAACAATAAATAAAATGACTGACCTTCTTTTCAACGGTGGAAGTTTGAAGATTAGCAGGGAACTGCTGTTGTTGGGCTTGAAGACCTTCACGACGCTTCTTGAGCAAACTCTCTTCTCGTTTACTTTTCCGGATCTCAACCAAGTTGTCCTCTCGCCGGCGGCGGCCTTCGTCGGCATCGACGGCAACCTTGTACCGGTTCCTACGAACCTCGGTCCTATCACTTGGCCTCAGAGACATGTTGGTAAAAATCCTTTAGAAAAAGTGAAGCAAAAAGCAATTACAGAAAACCCTACAACGATAATTGAATCAAGGGAGAAAGTAGATAGATAAAGAGACAGAAAGTACATATATACCAAATATTTCGAAGAAGAGACCGTGAATGACAAGGGTTTTGGAAAGAGCTCCTCTTCTAGTCTTCCTCTGTTCATGGGCCGGGTCTCGCCTCTTTTTGTGGGCATAAGCCCAAGCTTTTGTGTGCATGTGCATTTGGGTCATTGCACAACCCCTCAAAAGCACTGCTCTTTGATTTTTATCCTTTCGGCTTTTTAACCAACAAAATTTTGGGAAAACTGAGCAAATGCCCCCATAAATATAAATTATATACCTCCTTACATTGGATCCGGCTCCTCTCCATTTCCCTTATCTCCATTTTTCTCAAGTTCTAGCTTTGATTGATGACACATGGCATAGGTTAGATTTGATGGCTAAGATTTAATTAATTAAAATATACCTCTAACCATGGTTTAGATAATAAATATATTACTATATCAATTAAAAATAGTCCTATTATTTCTCCCCTTTTCTCCTTATTCCCTCCAAGTCCGATTGTTTCTCTCTTTTCTCCCTATTCCCTCCAAAATTTTCTTTGCTGTCATTTTGCAACACCGAAAACTATGGATGCACAAGATATCTTTAATATTTTCTGAAAATCAATAGAAAGAACACAAGGAAGAAGAAAACAGAGAGAGAACAAGACGCAGCGCTTTTCTTTTGCTGAATTTAAACTAACAATCATCGCCAGGTTCTTTTTCATCTATTTTCGATTATGTAGAGATCAAATACTTATTATTTGTATATTTTCCATTGTGGTAATTGACAGGTAAAAAAATTACACACTATGTGTTTGTGAAAATTCCCCAATGAACTTTTTGGGCTAGGAATACTTGACTTTGATATTCTTTTTTGTTGGAAATATTAAAATTTCTACTTGACATCAATTGCATTAATGGATTGCTTTAGTTAGCTAGTAACTCAAAAAGTTTCTCATTTCTATTCACACATACTGGAATGAGATTTGAAAGTCTTATAAATCTGTCAAATACAATGGGAGTTAATAGAATGTATCAGTTTGTCAAACATAATGGGACATATTTCTTACTTTATTCCTTTTCATGGTAGATCTATGGAGATTGTGCAACAAAATGGGCATATGAATATTTCTCATTCATTTGAGCCAATAAAATTAGGAATGGAATTTGATGCAGATGAGCATGGATTTGACTATTACAATGAATATGCTGCTAGAATTGGTTTTAGTGTTAGAAAGGAATATGCCAACAAAAGTAAAATTCATGGATACGTGACTTCAAGAAAATTTACATGTTATAAAGAAGGTTACAGAGGACAAGACAAGCGAGATATGTTGGTCAAGAAACCTAGAAAGGAAACAAGGACGGGTTGTTTAGCTCATATGGTCATAAGTCGTCAGCCAAATGGGAAGTTTTTTGTCATTTCATTTGAAGAGAAGCACAATCATCCACTTGTTCATCCATCTCTAGCTCACTTGTTACCATCACAAAGAAATGTTAAAACTTTCTCAGGTACATGAAATTGATTTATTGGATGATTCGGGAATATGTCCTAAATCTTCTTTTGAATATGTTGCTCGTCAACCGGGGGGGAAAGCTTCTTTAGGTTTTACAAAGAGAGATCACAAAAATCATCTCCGAGATAAAATAAAAGAAAGTCTACAGTATGGAGTGGCTCGTAGTTTGGTAAATTATTTTGAAGAAAGAGTAATAAAAGATTCTTCTTTTCGATTTTCTCTACATTTAGATGCCGATGGTTTGATAACAAATATTTTCTGGGCTGATGCTAAAATGATAAGGGATTTTCAGATATATGGAGAAGTTGTATCATTTGACACAACATATAGAACAAATAAGGAGTACCGTCCATCGGCGTTGTTTGTTGGATTAAATAATCATAGGGAGACGGTTGTATTTGGTGCTGCCCTTTTATATGAAGAAACAGCTGAAGCATTTTGATGTCTTTTTAATGTATTTTTTAGAGCTATATCGGCAGGTAAGCCACAAACATTCATCACAGATCAAGATCCTGCAATCAGTTTAGCAGTTTCATTAGTGATGCCACAAACATATCACCGTCTATGTATATGGCACTTGGAACAGAACACTTGTAAGCATCTTAACCATATCTTTAAAGCTCATAAATCATTTCCGAGTGAGTTTAGCAAATTACTTTTTGATTACGAGTATGAAGCAGATTTTCTTAATGCATGGGAAGAAATGCTTGAAAAGTACGATCTTAAGGATAATAGTTGGTTGAAAAACACCTTTGCTATAAGGGAAAAATGGTCCATGGCATATGGTAGAAATATATTTTCAGCTGGTATGTAAAGTACACAATTGAGTGAAAGTTTCAACGGATCACTAAGGGGCTACTTGAAATCTGATTTAGATATTGTACAATTCTTTAAGCATTTTCAAAGAGTTGTTGATGATAAGCGTGCTAACGAAAGCAAGTCAAATTTTGACATGACCCAACGATTGTCTGTCTTAAAGGTTAAGATTCCTTTATTGATTTATTGCAAGAGATATATATACTGCCACTATATTTAATTTGTTCGAGAAGCAATGGGAAAAGTCATTACTTGTTTCAATAAAAGGCTTTTATGATGAAGGAGATTTTTATAAATACAATGTTAGCACACATGAAAGTGGCAGGGAGCATGCGGTACTTGTGAAGCAGTCAACAAAGGTACTTTCTTGTAGTTGCAAATTATTTGAATTTTCAGGTGTGTTTTGTGGTCATGCTCTAAAGATTTTGGACACTTTAAATGTCAAGGATAAGATTCCCGACCATTATATATTAAAAAGGTGGACAAAAGATGCTATTAACTTGATTGAAATGGAGATTAAAGATTTTACAGAGGGAAGTGATCCAAAAGCTGAAGTTAGTACAAGGTACATGCATTTATGCAAAACCTTTGTCCAAATTGCGAGTGAAGCTTCTGAATTCAAAGAAGGATATGAGTTGACTGTGAAGTATGCCAATGAGATAATTGTGAAGTTGAAGGAAATAAAAAATAGACACGAATCTCATGAAAATCTATCAGTTCCAAATGAAGTTATTCATGATGAGACAATATTCGTTGACAGTCTAAATGTCACAAAGGTGACAGGGTTAAAGAAGAAGCAACCAACTCGTCACTCCATTAGTCGTCCAAAGAGTTTTTTGGAAAAGGCCAGAAAGAAGAACAAGATTCAATCGCCTCCATCACAAAAAATCCAACATGATGTAAGTCACCTTGCGGGTCTTCAAGCATCATGTCCATCATTCTCAGATTTCACGACGACTACGGTATATCATAACAAATATATTTTATTATTTGTGTGGTATTATGTTAAATCTTACGTTTTTATTTACATGATAGGCATTGGGAGATGGAAATTTTTCACCATGCCATTTTGCAGAACTCTCTCAAGTATCATCTCCTGGAAGTCTATCTCAACTCCTAAGAGTTAGTATAATTTTATAACTAATACTTTTCATATGAATTATTTCATTTGCATTACTCATTAACTACTACTATATGTGACTTTATTTACTACTTGTAGGATATTTCATTTCATGTCTTAAACAATTACTCTCAAGGTGGATCGTCAATATCTTGAATCGCGACACTTTAGTTGTTCTCTACTACCTTTAGCCTCGATTTCTTTACAGATAAAGGTAGCGACAAATCTGATTTGTGGTGAAAGTTTGGATTAATATCTACAAATTTTCCGGTATTGTTGTTCCTTGTTAGCCATATGAACCATAGGTTGAAGGGTAAAGTTTTCTGCCAATTAATGTTGTAGTCGGTTTGTAAATCTTAGGTATTCTGTAATGTGGTCAGCCAATTGGGATTGTCATGGTGGGGATTTACACAAGGGATTTGTTGACTGTTAGCGTAATTGTTACAGAATTTTTTGCCATTGACACGGTGTATAAAGATATGTCTGTATCAATTGATTCATTTAGTCGACATTGAATAATTCTTTTGTTAATCCAGTGGAGTGTGGCAATAGCAACTTGTCTTTGAAGGAGGCAACTTTTTTGGTGTTTGGATCTTTGTCTAAGATCATTGGTGTAGTATCTGGGGTTCGAGAGAAAGATTTAATTTCAAAAATATTTGTTCATATGGAAAGTTGGACAAATTTAAAGTAGGTCACTTACGAAAAAATTTAAAATCTCTCTGTAAAATATGCATATGCTCTTGGATGAGTACTTATTTGAAGTACTTGAATTGTATGCTTTACTTTTCATCATGGCTAAACTAATATGTTTGTTATCTTGATTTAGGCCTAATGGAACAAAGAATGTCTACGTGAGATTTAGGCCTAATTGAACAAAGAATGCCTACGTGAGGTTGATGCACAATTATGATGCTTTGGATATGACATACAAAATCGAAATCATCTAAATGGCATTAAAAAGTTTGTGTTTTGCGTATGAGAATTTAGAACTTTTGAATTGAAGTACTCAAATATTATTCAATTTTGACAATTGAGTCACAAAATTATGTATTCTTTCATATAGTTAGGATTTTCAAGTAAGACTATTTATCGATCGGTTCGGTTTGATAATTCAACTTCTCTTTTATATATTATGTATTAAGAAATTTTAATTCTCGAGTAATTTGAATTCGTGTAGCATAGTACATAATTTTTATGAGTATTTTATGTAGGTCCATGTGATGGTGTACATTTCTCTTTGAATATAATTTTCTCAAAATGAGTGAAATGATCTCGTCACATACCCCCTTCCTTTCCACGACAGGGGAAATAGATGTTATTGTTTTTATAAGAGTGTTAAATCGGAGGATGACGAAGAAGGTGGGAGGAGGAAGAAGAAAGGGTAGAAATTAATAGGTGGAAAGCATAAGGATGAAGAGCCATACCATCACTGAACTTGAATGATCTAAGACGACTACGAGTGTCATGTCTAGTAGTACTAGAGAACTTGAACGATCTAAGACGACTACGAGTGCCATGTCTAGTAGTACTGCTCCAGAGCATGAGAAGAAGAGTATAATGGAAAAGATCAAGGAGAAATTACCCAATCATCATAACCATCACTAGATACCTAGCTAAATGGAATAATGAAAAAAGAAATGTTGTATTTATGATGTGGGAACTCTTTAATTTTATATTGTGATAGCTAGTTACATTGCTTATGATCATGTGCAGATGCTTATGTAATGAAGAAATGATAATGCGAAAGCATGTGATAATTATGATAATTCTCATGCTTATGAAAAAAGAAATGTTGCATATGCTTACGAGATTTTATTGATTTTCATGCTAAAAATATTAAAGATATCTTCAAATATTATCTTGCAAAATGACAGCAAAGAAAATTTTGGAGGGAATAGGGAGAAAAGAGAGAAACAATCGGACTTGGAGGGAATAAGGAGAAAAGGGGAGAAATAATAGGACTATTTTTAATTGATATAATAATATATTTATTATCTAAATCATGGTTAGAGATATATTTTAATTAATTAAATTTTAGCCGTCAAATGTAACCTATGCCATGTGTCATTAATCAAAGCTAGAACTTGGAAAAAATTGAGACAAGGAAAATGGAGAGGAGCTATATATATATATATATTGTTGTTGTATCATTAAGGTTTCTTGTTCACACCCTACTAATTACTCAATGATACTATACAAGTGTGTGTGTGTGTATATATATATATATATATATTCTTGTGCTATCATTAAGGTTTCTTATTCAAAAACTACTCATTACTGAGTGAAACTATAAGAGAGAGAGTGTGTGTGTGTGTATATATATGTGTGTGTGTGTGTGTGTATAGGTTGATCTAAGGCTCTTTTGAATTGTTCTAGATAGTGTTTTTTCTGATCAGAATCATGCAAATTACTAATAATCTCAAGCAGGAGATCATGTTCTTTTGTGAGAACATTGACCTCACGTTGGCTAATGTGGCTCTGGTCGGATTCAGAGGTTTCTAAGTCGTCATTCTCAATTTGATTGAAATTATTTTCAAATTCATCTTCTGCATAATCAGAATTTCCACTCTCTTCCAGTAAGAGGTTATATATATATTGTCATGGTATCATTAAGGTTTCTTGCGAACACCCTATTCATTAGTCAATGATACTAAATCAATATATATATATATATATATATATATATATATTGTTCATCAATGAGAACACAATCAACCATGGTTGCCTTCCCTTTCCCTTTCAAATCATCAGGGGTTCCATCACCCATATTACAGGGTTTTCACCACCCACAACTGGATCGGCCTGAGTTCTGACATTAATCTCTATTGTGTTGACATCCAACTGCAAAGAAAGTTTATCCCCAGACATTGCAGAAACCTTTGATTCTTCATCACCTACATTATCACTACTATTGTCAAAAATACTTGAATCAAGAGCACGATGACCCCACCAACGAGTCGTTGCTATGTGTTTATTATCAAATGATATCTCTAATAAAAAAAATAAAAAAAATAAATGAGAAAAGAATAAAAGAGAAAATAAAAATAATAAATGAGAAAAGAATACAAGAGAAAATAAAAATAATAAATGAGAAAAGAACAAAAGTAATGAGCAAAAAGTAATTTATTTTATTTTCTTAAAAAGGTAAAAATATAGAAAGAAAAAAAGAAGAAGAAGATAAACTAATAAACAAAAAGAAAAAAAAGAAATAGATGTTATAAATATAGTGAATGTCTATCTTTTAGAGAAAAATTAGGAACTCTGACTTTGGGACCAAGTCAATTTTCCCCTATAAATAGAGGGGTTCTCTTCATTGTAAATCAAATCTGTGAATCTCTCAAGAGAAATAATAAGTCTTCTCTCTTCTCCCTACTTTTTCTTTTTTCTTATTTTATAGTTTCATAACACATTATCAGCACGAGACTCTACCATATTGAACAAATACATTGAAATAGATCAATGTTACAAATTGGAGTCACGGAGAAAGCAAGAGATGTCAGGTAGTATTTTTCATTTTTTATATTATTTAATTTGTTTTCGTGGAGTAGCTAGTAAAGATTATAATATTACCGAAATTATAGCGGATCTTTAATTTCTATGCTACTGCCACCTTAAATAAAAGATTAACATATGGAAATACGTGAAGAATAAACTTTTGAAAGTATTAATTTCTCAAGAACAATTCGATATGATTAATGAGAAAAATAAATAAACTTGATATTAACATCAAGGGGGTAAGACGATGGATTCATGTCCAATCGCACCAAGAGAATAAGACATCAAATTCAAGTCTTGGTACACCATGATGATAAGATGTTGGGTTTAAGTCTCATATATTTATGGCCTAAAACTCTTTTATATGGATAAGATGTTGGGTTTGAGTCTCAATGCACCATATTGATGATATAATGATGACGAACCCAAAATAATGTGTTTTTGATTAAAAAAACATTAGTCATGAAATCTATCTCATTGAAATTGCTCCATTCCATAAAGTGAATGTGGTAGCAGTACATAATATGTCTGAAAGAAGACAAGTTATTGAATAATGCACATGAATGTGGAATGAGGTACTAAGTTATCATAATTTGATGTACTTAGATGATTGTGTTCCATTCATGAAGAATGAGAACTTTTGATAAATGCTAAAAATATAGATTCATTCACTGAAGTAAATGAGGTGTAAGCCCACCATGTTAGGCGTGGAAAAGGTCGCGACCTTTGGCGTGGACATGGTATCATCAAGAATGTCGCTGGGTAGACATGTGTTACAGAAAGTTTCATGCTTTATCTTTTGGCTTATGTTGGACAAGAATTAGTGCAATTGAGGCACATTCTATAGTAAATAAGAAAGTTACTAATTTCAATACTTTCGTACTTTGACATGATAGTCTGGGACATCATGGGTCTATAATGATGGAACGAATTATAGAAAGTTCTAATGAACATCTATTAAAGAACCTAAAGATTATTTTAAATGGTGAATTTTCTTGTAATGCTCGTTATCAAGACAAGTTAATTGTGAGACCATCGTCAATGAAAACTGAGATTGATAACCCTACGTTCTTGGAACGTATACATATGGATATTTGTGGGCATATTCACCCACCTAATGGATTTGTTTAGATACTTAATGGCCTTAATAGAATTTTTTTTGGATGATCTCGTGTGTGCCTATTGACATCTCGCAACTTGGCGTTTGTAAGATTGTTGGCACAAATAATATGATTACAGACAAAAAATTTTGATAATCAGATTAAGTCCATTCGTCTTGATGACGTTGTATAATTTTCATCCCAATTATTTAATAAGTATTGCCTATCGATTGGGATTGAATAAACTCAATGCAAAAGTGAATGTGATAATGTAAAATAAAACTTATCAATAAGATTGTGCATTTTATCGTGATGGGATCACAATTCACCTTCAAAAGAGGTAGAGTGATTGAGAAGAAATAAATCTGAAAATCATTCCCGAAGTATTAAATCTAGATTTCGCTCATGTAATAGTAAATCAGAAATTTACTAAAGTAAAAGGCATATGGCATAGTAAACTTGGAGTTTACTAGTACTAATAATTTTATTAGTTAGCATGAATAATTTGGCCATCCTGAAGATGTGCATACTGAGTAATAGACATACATTGAAGAACTGGAAGATTCTTCAACAATTCTTTTGTTGCTTATTCTCATGATAAGTTGATTGGATCAACTAATATTGGGACTAAATTCCTAATTCTGAAAAGTATAAAAGGTGAATATGGGCCTGTTCACTTGTCGTGTGATATGATAAATAGATGTATCTATAAGATAATCACATGTACGTTTGTTGTTAACCTGCAGTTTGACATTCGCAAAATTGTTTGTGTAAGATAATATAGTTAAGAGCACAACTTTCAAAATATGTAATCAAGACAATTTATATTGATAATATTGATGAATATTTAAGCTGATGTGACATTAAATGCCTCATACAAATAGTCAATCATTGCTTATGAGAACAAAGTTTCTTGGTCTGAAATATAATGTATTGTTTACTAAAGTAATTGTATGAATCAGACCAATAAATTATGATCATTTTTTCTCTCAATTGATTTATGGTCAGGGACCAAATATTTTCCATGTAATAATTTTGATGTGCGGTATATGATTAATGAATATACTATGATGCACAAAGATAAATTCTCCAAAATAGATTGGAATGTATGTTAGTTTATATAACATAAGGGGGAGATAAGAAGCAATCAAGAGTTGCAAATAATCCTATTGAATGCCCCTAAAGGATAGAGTCTACGACATGCATGAAGAATGACAGACTAATCGGTTCTAAATAAAATAATCCTTGAAAAAGAGAGAGGAGTAAAAGATCAAAATGATCATAATAAGGAGGCAATGTGCTCTTGAAAAGCCTATGACATAACACTTCATGAAACCTCATGAGAGGGGTACGTACATAAAAATAATGAAGTGATGAGATCTCAATAAGTTATGTCATATTATGAATCGATTCAAATAATATATTATTGACAATATCTTTGATGCAATAACGTGCAATATTGTAAAAGATTATAAGGATCTAAATTCTACAGTCTATTAAAGAATATTGACGTAGAAATGTTTACCAAATGAAAAGTGGAATGATGCACCTTGGTAAGCGTAAAGCTTATTTGACTTGCAGTCTAGACACTAGAAGATGTCATATATTTAATATTGAATGTTGTCACTTGATAAAGTTGATATGAAAATTCCTGAAGGATTCAAAATCAAAAGCATATGCAAGTTTTTGAAAAACTTGTTTATTGTAACAACCCAAAAATTTCTAAGCTAAAGCTCGAACCATTCTTTATTTACATGTAAGATCGTGTCGGATGATTCTTAAATTATGCTTCTTCTTTTTTCTTTCTTTTTTCTTTTCTTTCTTTTTCTTAAATTATGCTTAGGTGTTAAGGTCAATTCTTTAGTGTGAGAATAGATTTGGACATGAATTAAGGTCACAAAAATTTCCTAGCACAAAGTTGAGTTGAAAGTTTCCATACCGATTAAGTTTTGAAGTAAGATTCTACTTGGGTAAACTTCAAACGACCATATCTCTCAGAATAAAAAGAGTTACGTGGCCCATAACCTATCAAATTAAAGGTATTTGAATCCTCTTTCCAACTCCACCAATTTTTCAACAATCCAAGTTCCAAGTAAAATGTTATGACCATTGTAGTAACCTGATACAGTGTAGTGACGAATTAGCTGACGGAAAAAATATTTAAAAGGTCATTTTTGTCTTTTTACCTCTAAGAAAACCCTAAACGAATTTCTAGACTAATGAAATTTCCAAAACAATCAGATTTTCATCTCTTAATTCCCTATTCTCTTCTCTCTCAAACCCTAAATCAAAACCCTAAAGAAATATCAAAGCATAGGACTTCAATTAAAGATTCATTCAATCTTTTTCAAGATTCTTCTTCAAGGTAAGTCCTTCTTCAAGAATTTCATTCTTTCCAACTCAAATTCTTTCACACAATTATGAATTATTAATGAAAATCATAATTCTTGGCCATAGAGTTTTCAAGAAACTAATTCAAGAATCTCAAGAAAGGTTTTCTTGATCGTTCTTATTCAAGCTAGGGTTTCAAGTCTTCCAATCAAGATCTTCTCCAAGATTCTTCAAGAACTTTGTTCTTCCAAGTATGTAAGGTTATCATAGTATTGGACTAGTTCGTCCTCATGCCCTACATCTACTTTCAAATCAGTAAAAGAGTAATCTAGGTTCTATCCTTAGATTTGAGTATTCTTGAGATAAGTTGATGTTGAGTTCTGAGTTCTTGAGTTCTTGATTCTTTTTGAAATTTTATTCCTAATTATTGAATTGCTATATATTATGCATTGAGATCCTTGAGTCTAGTTGTTCATGTCTATATTTCAGCATGAACCCTATTTTGAGTTATAGGTTTTGAGAAACTTTTAAAGCCAATATTTTTTCTTTAAACTGAGTTTTTGAGAAAGTAGAGAGGAGTTTGAGAATCTTTTTAGAACACATGATTTGTCTTTAAAATTGATTCTGAGAAAGAGTAAAAGACGAATTTCGAGAAAAGTATAGGGAACTAAGTAATTCCCTAAGATAACAGTTTTAAATTGAGAAAAGAGAAACTTTGCTTTCTAATTGAGTTATGAGTACTGAGATACTTCAGAGCAGTTACCTCTTTTAAGAGGATAGTTTGAGCAATTACCTTAAACCAGAGAAAAAGTAATGTTTTTATACATTTGAGCAGCAGTATATATATATATATCACTGGGAGTAGTATTAAGCACCGATATGGGGGAGATTTCAGATAACTCATAGCCCCCATAAACCATGTCTTGCCTACATGGGTTCAGGATCATACTTTTTAGATGAATCCTTATAGCTTAGTGGATCCACTTAGTTCAGATGTTCTATATCCCGGCACGATATAGGATAGTTCTGGCAGCGTGGACAAGACGATGTATCATCACTTAGGTCATAGTGATGGTTGTCGGTTAGAGAAACTCCCAATAGAATTAAAGTATATTTTCATATAACACTTCTTATGTTGAGTTCAGAGATAAGTGAGCACTTTTGTAAAGTTAAATGATTTCATTCCTTTAATCATTTACATTCAATTAAGTTCATGCTATATCTGTTTTAGTCATTCAGTTCAGTTATTTATTTCACTCAGTCATATTACATATTCGTACATTCAAACGTACTGATGTCATTTGACCTGCATCTTTTATGATGCAGATAAAGGTGTTCAGGATCATCAACAGGCGCTTCGTTGAGATAACTTAGCACTCCTAGTTAGTGTCACGACCCGATTTCTCAAGTTATGATGGTGCCTACCATCCCACCAGTAGGCAAGCAAAACTCCATCCCGGAACTTAACAGTAATGAGATTAAGAGTGGAAACTAATTCTAAACCAAGCAAAAGCATACCATAAGAACACATAAATGAAGGCTGAAATGAAACCAAACTAAATATATACGAGACACCTCCCAAAACCTAGAAGTCACATGTACAGAACCGCTAACAAGAGTACAAGTTCCAAAAGTGGACCACAGAAACAACTGTCTCGAAAAAAAAAAGACAAGCCAAAAGATAAATGCATAAGGAGACAAGTAATCCCAGAACGCCATGTGCTCACCCTAGTCTCCTGAACTGACAGCTACAGACCCGATCTCAACGCTGATAATTGGTGCTCGGACCTGCATCACGAAAATAGATGTAGAGTGTAGCATGAGTACCAAAACAACAAGTACTCAGTAGGCATCATAGGCTGATTGAGCAAGAATGGTAAAAATAGGCAGACAAAATAGAATCAACAACAGAGGTCAACAGAACGGAAACAAAAAAGCGGAAAGTAAAATGAGTATAGCTAAGCTAAACCCAGCTGGGCCCCCCCATAAGACCCGCCGGGCACACTCGTGCGCAAGTTTAAATAAAATTTGAACGGACCCCCATAAGCCCGACAGGTACACAGAAGGACTAATCTATAGTAACGAAAGAAGATCCAACACCAGAAGCCGCAACACCCATGGGTCTCGGACCCAAAAAGATAATACCTAGGCCTCGCCCAATCATCAGTCATGAGCTGGAAATACCGGACTCTAACCGAGTAACGTCAGTCTCAAGCTGGAACAATACCTAGGCCCAGCCCAATCATTAGTCCCGAGCTAGAAATACCGAACTCTAACTGGGTAACGTCAGTCTCGAGCTAGAACAATACCTGGGCCTAGCCCAATCATCAGTCACGAGCTAGAAATACTAGACTCTAACCGGGTAACGTCAGTCTCAGACCTGAAATAATATCTCTAGCTCTACGGTCTCGAGTTGGAAATAATGGACTCTAACCGTATAACGTCAGCCTCGAACTGGAGCTAATCAGTCTACGCTCAATAGTCTAGCACTGGACTCAAATGCGGGCTGGGACTAGTAGTCGACGCTCCACGGACTCGCACTGGGAATAATGGGCTGTAATTGTATAACATCAGCTACGGATCGGAGTTGGTAGCCTACCCCCGACAGCCTAGCGCAGAAAATATCGGATGCTAACCGCGTAATGTCAGCTGCATACTGAAGCTAACAACCTCAAACCAGATAAAGCCACTATGAACAATACAACGCAAGGCTAAACATCACGCCCCCCCTCCCCCACAAGAGTATCAAACGGAGGCTCCCAGCCTAACACAATCCAACCGTCAATCGGCTCAATGCAACATCTTCCGGTAGCATCCCACTATCTCAGAAATAGAGGGGAAAGAATCGAAAGATCTGAAAGCCACGAGATTGCCTAAACTAAGGCTTATGCTATCAGACCCAAGTCTTCTATACCAGTCTACAAGGATCTAGTCTATCCGAATCGACGTCGGATAAATACTCAAGTCAACAAGTGCATAGGACTAAGGCAATACTACCTCAACCTATTCTAAGGCCGAAATCACAATAATCAACCAAACACGGAAGAAAATCACCCGGACCCACTCATGCAACAACAGATAACCCAAAACACAAATACCAACAATCCGAGTCAACAAACCAATCTACCGCATGATACTAGCCCAGAACAGCCCAACAGTCAATTCTAAACTAAGAAATCGGATAAGGATAGGAACAATACTAACTACCCACCCCAGATTCACACAAATCAATCAGACTTTTACGCATTCAAGCTCAATCTAGAAGGAAGGGAAGCCGTAACCTACCAAAAAGCCGATCACAAGCTCTCCAAGTCACTCAACCGGAGATTTTCCCTTCCGTACGGCCTCGGACTACTGCCACGCTATCAAACATAGAATCACAGCGTCAAAACGATCATTTAGACACTAAAATCAACAAAATCGGAAACAAGCCAATTTTGGAGTCAAATCGGGCAAAATGGGACTCGCTCCGGATTTTCTAGAATTGACTCCGTGAAAAGGTCCCAAATCCTTCCCTGAACTTGAATCCCAAAACGGAACACTCATCAGGGCTCGAATCTGCTCCAAACAGCCAACAACAACAAAAAGCAAAACTTTAAAAAAATAGGCCAAGAAAGCAACTTACAACTATAATTCACGGAAATCAAGGGACACCCAATGCTAAAAGACCAAAAACCACGAAGCCAACAAGATTCCAAGCACCTGGGACTTCGAATCACCCAAAACGGAGCTCTAGACCTCGAGATATCGAAGTTTTAAAATGAAGAAAATATCATAAATTAATCACCAAAAAGATGAT
The DNA here is from genome assembly GCA_018342035.1 of Solanum appendiculatum. Classification (NCBI taxonomy): domain Eukaryota; kingdom Viridiplantae; phylum Streptophyta; class Magnoliopsida; order Solanales; family Solanaceae; genus Solanum; species Solanum appendiculatum. Next base: position 658,347 of record JAGDQO010000599.1, on the reverse strand, counting down.
GGGCAGCAACTTCGAGCTGAAATTCTCCTCAAACGAGGGTTCACCAACACAATCCGATCACTCCACCACGTAGCCACAATCCCCACGATCATACTGGACTTCGAATCACTCAAATCGGAGCTCGGATGAGGGAGAAATCGCCATTTGAAAATGAGGGTTGAAAGCTGAAATTTTTGATTTATAAAACCCAAAACTGGTCGCTAAAAGCCATTTCTGGTCATTAAAAGTGTAAATTCTGGTCGCTAAAGGTCTGCACCAGCAACCAAATTTCGCGAATTTTCAAAGTGTCCAAACGAACCCTCGGAATTCGTTCAGGACCCGATGAAAATAAACCAGATATGTTACCCCACTAAATTTTATATTTCGGACTCAATGGCGCAGTTGAAATTTCCATACGAGGTCATTTCGACAAAAAGTGGGTCCTACACCCAATGAGCCATTTTAGCCAACTTCTATCGGGGGCTTCAAAATTAGGTCGGAAGCTCCTGGAAATTCTCGAAAGGCCATTCTATACCAAACTCAGCATTTCGGAACTAACCGGGTTGTTGGAATTTCCATCCGAGCGCATTCTCCAAGAATGTTGACCGAAGTCAACCTTAAACCAAATTTCAAAGGCTAAAGAGCTAATTGGCCCCAAAATCACACCGGGAACCCTAAGACTCGGGCAAACCATGCTTCTAGCCTAATTTGGCCGCCCCGAAGATGATGGAACCGTCAGAATCCTCATCTGAGGTCGTTTACCTGAAGTTATGACCGAAATCAACTTTTCAAGGTTCAAAAGCTCCAAAACAGAAAAACAAGCATAAAACCCAAACGAACGACCAGGCAACCGAACAGTTAGTGCCAACAAGTCATAAATGACTTGGGATCGCTATAGGAACGCTCTAAACGACAGACAGAAGGCATTAACACAGAAATGACCTGGAGGGTCATTATAGTTAGCTTTGGTGAGCCTCCTTGCATTCCGGAGGACCCCACTTTTCTTTCTGTTACTATTTGGTTGAGGTATCGTGGGTCTTGTCCTGACACCTATCTTAATGTTAGAGGCTTCATAGATAGTTAGAGTTGAGGAGTCCTTCATTATTTACTTTTCTTGAGATGCTTTTTTAAAAAAACTATAACACTTACGTTATTAAGTATTTTACAGACAGTTTAAGTTGAGTTTTTACTTTGAGTTTAAATGTTCAAAAATTCTATTTTAAGCTTTTTATCTCTTGAGTAAGTCTTCCGCTAAGTATTCAGCCAGGCCAAGGGTTCGCTTGGGGACCAGCAATGGTTCTCGAGTGCCGGCCACGTCCAGGGTGTAGGCTCGGGGCGTGACATTTACAATCCTCATATGGGTTTTCCTTGTAAGATTTTTAATGAGGCAGTCTAGATGAGTATTATTAGATTTGTGTACTCTTTTCCTTCACTAGAGTTTTTCTTTTTTAAAAAAATTATTAGTAAGATTTTTAACTAGGCACATCATCTACGAATTAGACATTCAAAAGGGGAGTGTTATAAATATAGTGAATGTCTAGCTTTTAGAGAAAAATTAGGAACCCTAACTTTGGGACCAAGTCAATTTTTCCCTATAAATAGAGGGGTTCTCTTCATTGTAAATCAGACATGTGAATCCCTTGAAAGAAATAATATGTCTTCTCTCTTCTCCCTATTTTCTCCTTCTTCTTATTTTATAGTTTCATAACAATAGTAAAATTGTTACCAAATGGTATCTCTAATAAAGGATAATATTAAAAAAAGAATAAAAATAATAAAAGAGAAAATAAAAATAATAAATAAGAAAAGAACAAAAGAAATTTATTTTATTTTCTTAAAAAGATAAAAATATAGAAAGTGAGAAAAAACTAAAAAGAAGATAAACTAACAAAAAAATAAATAATAAAAATATTACCAAACAGTATCTCTAATAAAAGATAAAATAAAAAAATAATAAATGAGAAAAGAATAAAAGAAAAAATAAAAATAATTAATGAGAAAGAATAAAAGTAATTGATGATAAGAAAAAAAATGAGAAAAAGAACAAAAATCTATATATAATTAAATGGAAGAAAGTCTAGCGTAGGATCATGCCAAGTTATAGTGTAGGATCAAGACATGTGTAAATTTTAGGACAAATTAGTTAATTTAGGTAGTAATTAGTTATTGTTTGTCTTTAAATTTTACATTTTTATTATTTTGGTAGTTATTTTATATTTTACAGATTTTTTACTGTCGTTTAAATATTTGCAATATCTAAAAAAATCAAATTGTGACAGTTTTTAGTCATAAATGATTATCTATTTAATTTATTTTTAAATACATTTCAAATATCTTCTATATAATTATATACAGATTATAAAAAAAGTTCATCTATGAAAAAAAAAGAGCATGTCGGATTTGTATTAAAGAAAATCAAAAAGTAAGATTTCAATCTATATTTTAGTATTTTTATTTTTATTTTTAATACAAAAAGACAATAAAAAATAAGATAAATGACAAATAAAGGAAAATTTTAAAAATTTAAGAATTCAACCAGCACGCTAACTTTTCCACCTTCTTAAATTGAAAAATTACTTTTTTTTAAAATCAAATTTCAGATTTTACATCATTTTAGTGTTAAATAGTTCTTTTAGATTTAAATTAGATATTTTAATTTTATTATATATTAAATAAATTTTACTTTTAAAATTAAAAATTATAAAAATAGAGTTAGATTAATTTAGAATAACGTTTTTTTATTTTACAAAAGAAAAGAAAAACAAAAAATGTGTTTTCTTTTTTGTTTATGTTTTAATGAATAAGCTAATAATTTTAATCATATTTTATTTCTATCAAGCTTTTAAAATTTTCTGTATTTTTATAGTTAGTTAATAATATTTCATTATCATATTTTTTAAAGAAAAAAAATGCAAAAAACATAAATACATAAAAATACAAAAGCAACATAAAATAGAAAAGATAAAAAAAAAAATAGACACCAAAATAACTTACAGTGTCACGTTCTACCCCATTCCCAATATCCCATCAATCACGCACACATTACACACACCATCATAATACACAACAATATACACTTCATTTAAAAAATACACTGCCATCATCATGAAATTGATTTTATTTTATTTTTTAAAAAGAAACTGCCATTAACATGAGATATTGGATTTAAAATTGATTTCTTTTAATAAAAACACTGTCAGATTATGTGGTTAAAACATCAAAGTGTGTTTCTCATTCACAGAATCCTCTTTCAAAGGGATATTTCTTCTATTCACGTCCATATCATTCCATGGATTTCTTTTTCTTTTTTTTTTAGTCATGAATTTGTTCAACTGCAAATCAAGCATCAATCAATCGTCTTTTATCTGATGGATTTTTGTTTGTATTCTCCCTAACATTTGACATGAATATTTATATTTTATCCAACCTTAAATTGTTTCATCGCATTTGATTTGGAAGTTTGATTTTTTGCTATATCAAGTTATTGTTTTTAATTTTGAAATTGACCTAAGTTTAATTGAAAGGAGATCATTCTTAAAATGGAGCCATCGCAATCTAGCGACATTGAACAGGATGGGTCATGTTCATGGTCTTCGTCGTAGACATTGTAGTCTAATGTAAAATTAGCTATAGATATATAATTGACACAAGGGAATGTGATCAATGAAAAGCATAACAAGAATAAATGTGTCAGTGTCCTGATTATTATTGTGTGTATATTAGTAATATAACTTCTGCTGATTTATGTTGCTGAATTGAATTGATTATATACTTCAAAAACAATTACAGGGAGCAAGTTTTTGGGAGCATATATATATATTTAGCTATATAGGCGTGCACTTGTGCCATATCATGTAAGTATCTTATTTGTTTATTTGAAAGTTCTGCCTTTATTGTAGTTCTACTTTGCTTTCTAATGACATCTAAGTGAGAGAATCGAAAAAGATAATTCTCAAGATTTGTACAAATTAGAGTAGAAAATCAATTAATTTCTTCGGAGGTAATGCATTCACTTCATTACTTCAAAAGCTAATGAAATATTGATGGATTTACATGTCCTTTTACTTACTGATTCTCTACTATAAATTAGAAGAAAATACATACGATAATGCTCATATTAATTAAGTGTATATTTATAGTTAAGATAAGAATTTCGAATTTAAACCCATAAAAATTACATCTTGAATTTATCCCTAATAAAAAGTAACTAATGTATAAATAATGTAAATTTATTGGGTGACTGATTGATGACTATATGAAATTGTGACTGATTATGTAACATTGTATAAAGGACAATTATCTCTGCACAATATTATTTTAACAATATGGCCCGCGTAATCAGAGGACTAAGACCTTATGTGGTTGTTGTATGTGAAGTTTAATCAAATCATAATCCACCTTCATTATTAACCATTTTGTAGAGGCACTCTCTCATATTGTGTATTCTTTGGTGGCTTTGAGGAGCGCATGAATATAGATAATCTAATCAGAAAATCAAAGACTGAAGTATTTCATATTTATGAAGGTATCCGAATAATAGCTTAAAGATTCATTTGAAGCCTGAAGATTGATGTATGCAAAGTCTTTGATTTTTATTATTAGATCTAATATATTATTAATTCTCATTATACTAACAATAGATGTTTAAAGAGTGTTCAATATTTCTTCCTTCGAGGTTAATTGGTTTTTTTTTTTATGCAGAAGAAAGAGAAGCAAATTTTAAGATTAATTTTTTGCATGAAATTGTACATCTCACAAATATATAGTTATTTTCTTTATATTTTTAAGGCGATTATGTAGTCACATGCTTTTTAGTAAATTATTGAAATCATTCTCCCTGATCACATGCACACAATTGCACATCACACAAATATATAATTATTTTCTTCACATTTTTAATGTTATTTTAATTTTAATGTTTTTTTAATTATTTTTGTAGTTTATTTTATTTTTTTACAAAAAAAGGAAGTAAATTTTGACAACTTTTAATCATGATGATAGTTATCTGTTTAATCTAATTTGAGCTCTTTTCTAGGTGAGAATTTATTAATTTTATACTACATAATCTGCATAAATCATTTTTAAATTTATTTAATCGTATAAATTAAAATTTTAAAAACTTAGAAATAAAAAATTCAATATTTTTAGCACGTTTGAACAATAGTTGCATACTTGCACTATTGTAACAAAAGCACAAAGTTTATTATTATTTTTACATATTTATAAAAAAAATAATCTAAAGTTTGATAAAATATATTTTTATGATTTTTTAAATTCAAATTCAAACAATTTTTAATTATAGTGATGATTAACTATTTACTCCTGTGTAGCAAAAAAATTGCAGATTGTTTACATATTAGAACTTCTTTTAAGTGGAAAGTTATCAAATATTTAAACTAACACTTCACCATTACTTCTTTTTTATAGCAAAAAAAAGTGTAAATTGTTAACACTAATATTTTAAACATAAAAATAAATTTTAAGCACAAAATCTTTCTTCTTTATGTGGAAAGTTAGTAGATTTTTATATTAAATATTTAAATTACTTTTCCACAATTACTTCATCATTATAGCAAAAATATGTAGACTATTTATATTTAATTTTTTAAGTTTAAAAATAAATTCTAATAAGCACGTTTAGGACTGTTTTTGTGGGGGAAGGTATCAAAGTGTTATAAAAAATATTTAAACTAACTTCTCACAACTATTGATTCTTTATAACTACAAAAAACATGGATTTTTGTATGTTAATTTTTTATACTAAAAAAAATTAATGCATGTTTAGTTTTGTGTTTTTGCCAAAGCACATCTAGGACTCTTTTTTTTATTAAAGGTTATCAGATTTTTAATACTAAATATTTAAACTAAAAAATTAAAATATTAATTATTAGAAACTTCAAATTATTTGAAAATAATTTAAATATAAAAATTGGTGAATTAAAATATTTTGTAGTTTACGTATATGAAACCGATAAAAAATAAAACTAACAAAAAACCTACCCCAAAACCCACGTTTATAACTCCACCCCCCCCACCCCCCTCCCCAAAAAAAACTTTTATATATGTAAAACTTATAAAATATCAAATAATATAATACATGAGGCATATTTGGTCCTTCTTTCATTTGTTTTCTTATCTTTATATTTTTATTATTCATCTTTAAAAGTAAAACAAATTTAAAAATAAATAGAGAAAAAGTAATAAAATTATCCCAGTTCAAACTCCACGACTCCACATCATGCACTAAAATGCACTAAAACCACTCACGCCCCCTTTGCCTCCACTATCAAACGGCATAATCACCTTCAAATACACGAACATACATTTTTGAAAATTATTCTTTTTTCAAAGGTTCAAACAACTATTTTGTCGATTGAAAGTTTACATTGTCAGGGTGCACACATTTTTTACTTGATTTTCAAGTAAATATTATGTCACAATAAAAATGTTGGAAATCCTTACAAAATTATAAGCATTCTTGAGATCTATTGTGCAATATATCTACGCAATTCTTAGTTGCATTATATAAGGATAAAATATAATATTGGAACCCTACCTTTTCAAATATACATTGTTTTAGTTTTAACAGTAGAAAAGAAATTGTTCTTACAAATTGATTTTCAGTATTTGATGGTAAAAATTTATCCCAACTTGATATTAATAGTAAATCATAAAGTCCTAATTATTTTGGTTACGTTAAAATTTGCATATTCTCCCTATAAATATTGAGTTAGTTTATTTGAAAAGATACTTTGTTAGTCTTAAGAAAAATATTTTGTGTTTGATAAAGAAATAATTAAAAGTATTTGGTATACCCAAAAGCTTGGCCAAACAAGTTATATGCAAATTAATTAAACAAAAACTCATCATAATATAAATATTTGATAACACACAAAAAGAAAGAGTCTTAGAAATATATTTTTTTTAAATCTGAAGCGAAAAAACTAAAAAAGAATCTAAATAACAGGACATTTCTTCTACAATAAAGGAACTGATTTTTAATAATTTGAAATAAAAATAAAATAAAATGTCCATAACCTGTAGGTTGTAGTTACTCAAAACTCAAATTAATTTATTTGAATTTTTTTTTGTAAAATATCCACGACCTGCTCAAGTAAAACATGGCCTATTCACACTTTAGAACTTTGAAGAAGCAAATTGCAAATAATATATAGTTATACAAAATAAAGTGAATTATAATTAAAAAATGAGGCAATATAATATATTTTATATATAATGGATTTAAAAGTTACTATTACTTAAGTTGTAGTGTTGTACAACCTTAACATTTATATGGTATAAGAAAAATATCAAAGTAAGGTTATAAATTTGAAGAGTGATTGTTTTTAAAATAAAAAGGACCACTGGTCCATAAAGTTACATAAAAAAAAATTTAAGAGTGTTTATCGAATATTATTACTTACAAACACTATTTGAATACACTATTTCTTAAACGTATTATTTTAATTGTTAAACTGATTAACCTAACATAAAATATGTGACTACAATTGAAGTGACATCAAAATCGTGAAACAAATTTCAATTGTTATGTATATTATGTTTACTATAAAAATTGAGATAGAATGTGTTTTTTGTCCTTCAACATTAAAATACTCAACATATTTAATTTTGTATCTTTAAATTAATAAAAATTAACGTTGTTAGAGATATATATGTTGAGATAATAGCATGATATTTTTGATATCATATACATTTTAATTATTACTCCTGATTTATTATTTACTTTTTAATTTCTATATATTTATTTTGTTTTGTAGCACAAATTATATGAATAGTTATGATGATTTGAGTTTCTATTAATCGTTATTTGATAATTATTTTTAATTTTTTAAAAACAAGATTACAATATCATCCGCACATCGCGCGGGGTACTATACTAGTAATTAATAATAGGACAAAAGTTTTGAGTTGGGCGAATTGGGCCTAAATTTTAAAAAAATAGGGGAAAATTAGCACTAAATTTAAAGGGGACTAAAGGAAAATTGGGTCTAAACTAAAGGGACAGCATGAGCTATAATTTATTTTAGGGGAATGAGTTATTTGCTGAATTAGTTTGGGTTGGGCTATGGAATTGTAATTATTTTGTATTTTGTGACTCATTTATGTAGTTTCTCGCAAAATTTATAGCCGAAAAGGCTCCTAACATTGAAAAAAAAGTCACAAGTATAAGTTTAGTTATAGTTATGTCTCAAGCATAAATTTAATGAAGGCAAGAGAAATTTAATTGAGTGCATAAATGCAGTGGCATAAATTATGTCTGGAAGGCGAAAAAAATTAAGTTCAAGGCATAACTCTAGTGGCCCAAGTTATGCTCAAGGCATAAGTTCAATAGCACAAGCTATGCCACAGAATATTAGTTCTCTAAATGTCTTGCCCCGTGAATCTTATTGTTGGCTTTATTGAAGGAGTCTGAAATGAACAATATGTAACTGATTGGGCATTGAGTCTTTTGCTAGATACTACAAAACTTAAGCCCCAAGACAAATACATTCTAAATATTTTTTTCTTGCAAAATTGGGTCATAATTAAGAATACTTTGACTCACAATTTTTTATTAACTGAACAATAGGGGCAAAATTTAAAGATCACTCCTATATAGGGTCAAGCTTATATGTGTTCTTGACATTGCAATTTAATTTACACTCACATTTTATTAAAAACAATTACACATCAAATCATAATTTGATATGCGGTGCTTGAAGTTAAGCTTAACTAAACAAACTTCAGGCAAAATGTTGAAGTTACACGTAAAACTCAAGGTATCTGCTACCACATTCGCCTTGCTCGGAGGGTATAGAATAGAGAAGTCACAGTCCTTCGGAAGCTCAATCCATCTACGTTGTCTCTTATTAAGGTCCTTCTGGCTCTAAAGTTCTTGTATTGTTTTGTGAACTTTAGTCATTAGTCATTTTAGCACTTACTTCAATTATTTTTGAAGAAATTTTTGTGTCTAAAGTGAGGGGAAAATTACTAAACTTTCGCTGTATATATTGAAGTTCAAACAAAAATGATTGGCTTTCTGTCATATATGTATGAACTTTAACCATATAAAACTTCAGATATTGTTTGTGAAATTAAACTTTGTTTAAACTAATTTAGGTATCATATATTTGAAACTATATGAAATGACATGTGCATACAATTTTAAAAACTAGGTACAAAAATGATAATTAGTTATTTCAAGATCATTCTTACAAAAGAGACAAAGATTGTCACTATTAATGTCAATAGAGTGAAGATAACTATATGATAATAATTTATTGTGATAGCAAATCTATAGAAAAAACAATCAAGTTTATTAAGGATTTTGAGCTTCTAAATCCATCTAAAATTGTTGTTGTCGTGGCCCATTTTGAAAAAATGGAATCCAATAATGTGACAACTTTTTTTAGAACTTTTAAAAAGAGAAGAGTCGTCCCCTGACGAATTAAAGACGTGTTAGGACATCATTCTACACTAATTACAAAGAAATTAATTTAAATGAAACTGTGAAATCATAGATCGGGTAAGGGTTCAAATTACATCGAAAGAAAGGTGTTAGGCACCATAGGTCCACAAATGATGATCCCGGCCGAATCTTGTAAAATTATATGGGGGAGATGTGGCACTGTCTTATCCCTCTATCTACCCCTCCTAGGTTAATTTATTATTAACTTAAAAGAATTTTAAAATAAAAAAAAACTAACGACCTAAAAAAAACTACTCGTCTCCACTTAAGAACTTACTATTAGGATAGATTCTAAACTTGAAAGAAATTCTTAAGGCTCTTAATTAGATACAAATTGTCAAACAAAACAAATAAAATTAAAACAATTAGCATATAAAAAATCTCAAATATATCTCTTAATTAATAATTAGCATAATTGAAAACACATTCAAATTGTGTGAAGATAGTGAAATAATTATGGTTATTATGATCATGATAAAATGTATGCAAACAGACACATATATAATAGAGAAACTGAATTATATGTGTGTGATCATAAACAACCACTTCATTTAATCATTTAAACAGATGGTATATTTAAAGCATGTGAAACAACTTATAGATTAATACGTTAAGGGACCTTTGGCCGTGCGATATGAAATCATGATATGAAAGTATGAGATGAAGTTGAAGTTTTGTTTGGGCATACAATTTGGACTTTTATGTTGTATGTTTGTAAAACTATTAAAATTGTCCCAATTCTTTATGCAATCTTACCAAATAAGTAAAAGTTTATAAATTATCACATAATATACTATCACAAAGTTATTCGAGAAAAAATACAATATTTATTGATCAAACTTTAATTCAATAAAAAAATGAACATAAGTTTTAGAGTCTTTAATATAATCCTCCCACATAATATGGTCAATTTTCTCACGTTGAACTTGCATTTCTCGACCATATGACCGAGAAGATGAACCAACATTATTATTTTGAGCCATTTGTTTGTCAATTTAGTCGGTAAATAAATTTGATAAAAAATAAAGAATTTGGTGAATATAAATGGTAAAGTAGGAAATGATTTAAAGTAATAATAAATTTTATATTGATGAGAATAATCATTATATGAGTATAAATGGTTTAAAAAGTAATGATATGAATTATAACTTTTATTTACATTGAATTAAAGTTTGATCAAAAAATTGAACATAAGTTGAAATCATCAATAAATGTAATGAAGTAGGTAGCACCAGACCTTGCCCTCACATTCATTGGACTACAAATATCAGAATGAATTAATTGAAGTGGGAACTCAGCTCTTTTAGCCTTCCCAAATGGTTTACGCATAATCTTTCCAGCAAAACAATTTTCACAAGTTGGCATTTCAATTTTGGTGAAAGAACCTAAATGCCCTTCCTTTGTCAACTTATTCATTTGATCTTGCCCTATGTGACCTAATCTTGCATGCCATGTAATAACATCAATGTCATTGTTACTTGAATAACATGCCATTACACAATGGTCAACATAATACTCATAAATTGAAGGATTACAATCTAAAACGATAAAACGATCATAAAGAAGTTCAAAACCATATAAAACATTTTCTAGAATTATTCTAACACCATTACGACTAAAAAATAAATCAAAACCAACGTCTAAAAGAACAGACACAGATACTAAGTTTCGTCAAATCTCTGGAGCATATAAGACGTCATGCAACATCAAAGAACGGCCATCACGCAAGTCCACTTTGCAAGTGCCTATTCCCTTGACTTCCAGTTTAGCATTATTTCCTACGTAGATCCACCTTGATTTAGATGAAACTCGACGAAACTCCACACACGCTTCTCGATCTCGACTCACGTGGTCGGTGGATCCTGAGTCTACCATCCATATAGGATAAGATTCAGTTAGTAAAGAACTGCTAGAAACATATGTAGCACTTAGTAAAATGCCCCAATACTTGGCAATTATAGCACTTCATTTTGCTCTTGTCTCTCTTTCTGAAAAATTGTTTTCCCTTCTTGAAATTTGGCTTCTTCTTTTTCTTAGAGGGTCTTTCTCCGGTCTCTTTGTCTTTCCCATTTCTTTTCCAATTCGTCTTGTGCTTGGAGCTTGAAGATTTTGTACCACTTAACTCTGCCACAAAGGTATTAGAAATAGCTTTAGCAGCACCAAGCCGCTCATCTTCAAGTTCAACATGGCAGGCAACATCAGAAAAGGTTTTGATGCTATTATTATGGGTCAAGTTAACCTTCAACTATTTCCAATTATTGGGAAGAGACCGAATCACCCTAAGGTATTGTTTGACATTTTGATCATGACGCTTCTTGTAAATGTCAAATTTGATAGTCAACTGTCGGAGGTAGGTCACAGATGTACCCCCATATGTTCCTCGCAGATGTGCCCACATAGCATGAGCAGTAGGGAATTCCATACATTCATATATGAGGTCATCAACCATAGAACTAACTATTATTCCACGTGTAGTGGAATTAGCTTTTTTCCAAGCGTTACAAGCTTCAAGATCCCTTCTGTGCTGTGCAGTGTTACCCTCTTCTAGTTGATTTAAAACATAATTTATACCTTCAAGAGCATTTTGTTTTTCCAGTACATACCATATTTTACGACTCCAGATATCATAATTGTCACGGTTCAGTTTTCACTTTTGTTTAAGTCAGCAATAATACTTTTTGATGCCATGTCTATTTTGAGATATAATAAGGCAAGAATTGTTAATCAATTATACATGTGACATACTCATTCAAGGAAATCAATTCTCATAAAGGTTTCATATTTAATGTAAGATTGAAAAGACACGTAAGCTTCCAATCATCATATTCGAACTAAATATTTAACCAAAATTCAAAACTAATTTCTTAATTGTATACTAATATATTGAAGACTTTAATAACATGGATTTTTAAGCAATAACAAGTTACAAGTCATTTAAAGACTAAAATCCTCCCACAAGTCTTCAAGACAATAAATATACATCCTAAAAGGCTGATTAGGCCAAATGTCATGATAAACATCAGTCAATCTACTACTCCACGGTTCATAGAGAGTGTCTATTAAATAAGCTAAGGCTTTTCAATTTGAAATTTCCTCATAATCAGCCAGTTCAGCACATTTTAATTCAAAAAGGTGAATAAAATGACTCGCTGAAATATTATGGGACATCTTCAAAGACTTAAACTCTTTAAAGTCCTTTCCTCTTTTCTTTTGAATATCCCTTTGATTCCTTAACAGATTTTATGCCGCCCTTGAAATATCAATCCGTATGATTTTTCACCCTCGGATACATGTCCTACGACGACGTGTTCTTCTACATTGTCCCTTTGCTTGACTTCAAAAATTTCCACTTTGAGTAATTCGAGTTTGTTCCTATGCGGCCATATCTGAAATAGGAACAAGGAAACAATAAGAATGGTTGTAGCACTCAGTGAGACAACATATATCACTATTATTTGTAGAAGACAAAAAATTATTTAAGAAACTTAAAGACTAGAAGAATTTATCAAGACCAAATAAATCGTTTATCTAAACCATAATATATATACTCAAATATCAACATATGGTTGTGAAAAATAAATAAATATAAAGTCCACAATCCAAAAGGTTTTGACCAGATCCAAAAAAATTATTAATCTAATTATATAAATTTCACATGTCTTGAATAAGAAAAAACTTTTTAATTTCAATCCATTGTACAAGTACAATATTTACTCCTTTAAGTAAATAGGAATGAGTGTCACATCATATGACAATTTTTTTTAAATGACTACAAAAATCTAGTAAAAAGAAGAAAAATTACATTTTTCCATAAAACTTTAAGGCTCCCATTGTAATGACCCTCCAGGTCATTTTCTATGTTTTATGATCTTTTCAGAATTTAGAGCTTTCCTGTATCGACCCCAAGCCATTTATGACTTCCTGGCACTGACTGTTCGGTCGCCTAGTCGTTTGGTTGGATTTTATGCCCGTATTCCTATTTCAGAGCTTTTGAAACATGAAAAGTTGATTTCGGTCATAACCTCGTGAAAACGACCTCAGAATGGAATTCTGATGGTTTCATCAACTCTGGAGTGGCCAAATTAGGCTAGCAGCATGCTTGGCCCAAGTCTCGGGGCTTCCGGTGAGACTTTGAGGCCATTTGTCGCTTTAGCCTTTGAAATTGGCCCAAGGTTAACTTTTGTCAACATTCTTGGTAAACGCGCTTGGACGAAAATTTTGACAGCTCGATTTGTTCTGTAATGCTGAGTTTGGTCTAGAATGAACCTTCATGTGCTTCCCGGGGCTTTCGATCTAATTCTGAAACCCTTTGTGGATTTTGGCTTAAATGGCACTTTGGGTGTGGGACCTACTTTTTGTCGAGACTACCTTGTATGGAAATTTTGACTACGCCATTGAGTCCAGAATATCGAATTTGATGGGGTAGCATATCTCGTTTGAGTGCATGGAGTTTCAAACGAATCCCGAGCACCCCGTCGGAGTTTTAGGCCAAAACTCAGTTGATGCAGCAGCTGATGTTGCAGGCCTATTCCTTCTCCGCGTTCGCGGGACTGGGGCCGCGTTCGCAGAGGTCTGTATTGGTGTTTTCCACGTTCGTGGAGAGGTTCCGCGTTCGCAGAGGTCTGCATTGGTGTTCTCCGCGTTCGCGGAGGTCTGCGTTGGTGTTCTCCGCGTTCGCGGAGGTCTGCGTTGGTGTTCTCCGCATTCGCGGAGGTCTGCGTGGGTGTTCCCCACGTTTGCGGAGGATTTCCACATTTGCAGAGGTCGGTCTTTCTCTTCTCTCTCTCTCCTCCATGTTTGCGGAGGGTATCTGCGTAAGCAGAGGTCTGGGACTTCCTTGGCCGCGTTCGTGGAGGTCTATGCGTCTGGTCTTATATTTTAAAAATCAGACGCAAATCAGCATTTCTCCCAATCTTGAAAGAGAGTTTTCTCCCTCGTTTTTTATCAGAATTTGTTGATTCAAAGTCCCAATCATCCAGAATTATCGTGGCTACGAGGGTGGTTGATTGGAGAGTGCTGGGGAGCCCTCGTTTGAGGTAAGTTATCATTTCTTTGGGCTGTTGTAGTCGAGTTTTGGCGATTCTTTCGTGAAATCTTGAGTCGTTGCATGTGGCTGTTCCGAGCCCTAGACTGTGTCCCATTTTGGAATACAAGCTCGGGGAATTGTTTTGAACCTTTCCACGAAGTCGATTTCAGGATTTCCGACGCGGGTCCCACAATCCCATTTAAGACCCGATTTTGGGTCCGTCTCCGATTCCTGCAATTTTTGTGTCAAAACGTCCGTAATGACGTTTTGATCTTTTTTTGATAGCGTGGCAGTGATTGGAGGTGATTCGGAGGTGAAAAGCTTCAATTGGGTGGCTTCGGAGCGCGCGTAATCGGCTTCGAGGTAGGCTACGGTCTCCTACTTTGACTGGACTTTATTAGATATCGTTTAGTATATATTGCATGTGATTTAGGTTGGTAATTGCTGAGTTTAGAACTTGCCTCCTTTTCATCTCTTTTCTTCTTCTTCTCCTTTTTTGACTTCGATTGAGCTTTATAATAGAGTAGCCTCGTGAAATCCTTAGGTTAGACTTTGGGCCTTGGTTGTGGTTTGGCTTAGCATTATTATCCTTGTTTAGGATTGGTAGTGATGACCTTAGGCTAGGTTTGAGCCTTAGGTGCTTTGATATGTGATGTACCGCCCTTATAGCTAGGCGTAGCTTTCAGTAGGGCTTGTGTTGTGCGGTGTAACTGGAGCTAGTGGCTGAGACCTCAAAGGCTCGTTGTAGCCGTAGGTTTGGCTTAGTTGTGCTCGTTGGGAGCTGAGATGACATATTGTGGGGTAAGGCGTCAATCCTAGAGATATTTCTCCCCCTACTCTGATTCTGAGCTATTTCCCCGATTACTGTATTTTCTAATTAACGGTAGGCATGTGATGCCTTATTCTCTATTGTCTATTGTTGGGCCCAATGCCATTTTCTAGGAGCGATTGGATCCCAGGTTAGTTTTCCCTTGCCTTGGAAGTGTGGCATGATTCGATTTGACCTCTCTAATTGTGTGTACCTTGTTTGGATGCTGGTGATGGCATGCTTGCTTTGATTGAGCATTTTCACTTGTTTGTGGTACGACCCCATTACTTTCGTTGGATTTTTACTACTATTTTGAAAGGAATCTCTCACACTTTTACTATTTTCTAAAACTGGTTTTTAACGGGAGTCGTACCACCTGGACTACTTTGATAAACTGATTTTGGAAACCCATTAGGCGTCGAGGACGTACTCCTTTTATACTGGCAGTATCAGAGGCATCAGGGATGCGCTCAGTTTTTATGGATATCTGGTGCGGCATTGCCCTTTTTCTACTTTGGCTGCATATGGGATGCCTTTAGCCTGTACTTGACTATCCGGCGCGGCATCACCCTTTCTACATCGGCTTGGCCACTCACTCTCCGGTACCACTACGGGGATGCTATGTGTTATGTATAAGACCTGGTTCGGGCCTAGGCAGTGTATATGGGCTACCCGCGTCCCCTATGGGCCCCTCTGACCGGTGCACCACTGAACTGGAAGAGGGAGCTACATGGGTCCCACCTGGCAGGCCGGGGTGGGTGTATACACTTGGTTGTGGATGATCTCTGAGAGCCACCGATGATGTTACTGGTTTTTACTACAAATTTGCATTCATTAGCATCGTCTATCACCAGTATACTTCTTTGTTGTTTGGTCCCCCGGTTTATGGGGGCCGGGGGTATGTTTGTTGTTTGTACCTTCCGGGGGTATGGGAGTCCGGACGGTTATTGCTTGATTATACTTGTCCTTATCTTGCGTCGTGTTGTAGATGGTCTTCAAGGTGTCTTAGTTTGGATTTGTTATGGGTGTTTCCTGCTAGGTTCAGTTGGATTAGTTCTTAGGTGTCTAGCGGTGGTAGTCAGTATTTCATTCTTGATTAATTGACTCCTGTAGTGCTCTCTTTTGTAAATAGCTTGTGCCTTGCGGTTGCAGGTGCGTTCCTTGACTCTGTTCCCTCTTCTTCTTGTATCCTAGCTCTCTACTCTTATTACTCCCTTTACCTTGTGTTGGATCTTATTTAGTTATTTGTGTTGTTCCTACCTTATATATATGTCTTTTATACTTGTTTTAGCTGTGGAGCTCAGTTGGCCTTTGCGTACTGAGTACCATTCGTTTAGTACTCATACTACACTTCTGCACCCTGCAGATCATAGTACAGGTTATCGTCGGTGATTGGTCTTGGTGCGGAGTAGCTGCATTTGGAGATTGGGTGAGCTCCTGGCGTCCGGAGTTTCCGATTACCATCTATTTTGGGCTAGGACTAGTCTTTACTTGCTTTCGAAAACTGTCTGTATCTATTTTTTATTTGTATAAGCTTTGTGCTCTTGTTTTGTTAGAGGCTCGATTACTGGCTGATGCCAGGTCTTGGGGTTGGTTCCTTGGTTATATCTCTGTCGATTCCTCCTTCTTCTCTTTATATTCGTTGTTACTTCATTGGTTCCTTTTTTTGCTTGATAGCCCGTTGCTTCTGGTTCCGGGCTATGGGTTAGGTTTACCTACTGGTGGGTTGTAGTAGGTGCCATCACGACCTGAGGAATCGGGTCGTGACACCCATAGTACTATAAATTGTAATATATACATATGTATTTGTCTTCATATTCTAAAATGACATTGTATTTAAGGTCTTTTACTTTTCCTTTGACTTTTTCCCATAAAGAATGTACAAGAATCCAACTTTATAAAATAAATAAATTAAAAAGTACAAGGTCATTTAATATATTAGTGCTGCTATTTGGCAGGACACTTTTTTGGCACAAATTGGCTTAAGGACTACAATGCCCTTTTACACTTTTGACTCCAAAATCATCTAAATTTCTCTCTAAAAAATAAAACCACCTTTGACTTTTATTTTTTACTTTCTTCCAATATCTTTGATCTTCCCCTTTACTTAACTCATTTAATCTCTCATTTAGATTTTAGTCTTTATTAACCATCTTATCCCTCACTGTGATTTTAAGTTTTTGATCCATTTGTTCTCGATTTTTAATTAGAAATTATATAATTATAACAAAATGGATTCCAATAATCAAAATAGCCAGAATAGCCAGAATACCCCAACCACCTACCAGCCCCCCCCCCCCCACTAAAAAATAAATAAATAAAATTTATTTTTAAAAAAAATTTTAAAATTTTATTTTTTTACCCTACCCTACCCTACCCATTCCTACCAGCCCCCCTCAAAAAATAATGATTTAAAAGTTTATTTTTAAAAAAAAATTTAGAATTTAGAATTTTTTATTTTTTTACCCCACTTCGACCCCCCTACTAGTCCCCCCCCCCTCCCATAAAAAATAATTTATAAGTTTTTTTTTTGAAAAATATTTTCAAATTTTAAAATTTTCATTTTCTTGCCCCCTTTCCCCCACACGCAAGAGAAATTTAAAATTTTATTTTTTTTCTAAAAAAATTTAAATCTCAGTTTGAAAGTTAGGTCTCGAGTCGTGTGTGGTTGGGTTTTGATTCGAAAGTTTAGGTCGAAATTCTGACTTGATCTTGATTCAAAAGTTGGGCCTCGATTCGAGTGTCGAAGTCGAAACCTGAATTAATAGACCATGCTCAAGTTTGTATGTCGGGGTCAAGTCTTGGATCGTATATCTTGTCTCAATTCGAATGTCGGGTCTCGAATCGAAAGTCAGGGTCAAGTCCTGGGTCAGATCTCATGGTTGAATTTCAAATGTGTCGTCCAAGGGCGGAGCTACAGCTGGCAAAGGGTCGTCAGCCGAACACCCTTCGCCGAAAAATTAGATCGTGTATATAGATAAAATATTCTTTATTATGTGGATATATCAATAAATGGACACTCTTAAACATAACAAAGGTTTGTGGTCCAGCAGTAAGCGTGCTCATTTAAGAGTCTAAGGTCCCTGGTTTGATTCTTGTCTGCTGCATATTAACAAAAACTTCTTTTTTTAAAAAACAAAAAAAAAGGGGGGGGTGGGGGGGGGACAGAAATAGCTATCCAGTATCTTTCTATTTCTAGCCATAAATTTAATTACACTTCATTCAATGAAATTATTAACCTAAGAATTAAGATTTTATTGTTTCTTTATATTTTCGATCTATATTAAGTAAATTGTTAGATTAACACCATCCTATGAAATTACATTCAAAGATAAACTTAAAAGTCACTTTCTACTATATTCTATTAATTATTTATAAATTATTCTTTTAGAAAACGTAAAATACTTAAGAATCTCATTAAAAAATGGTAAATATGGGGAAAAAGTTTCAACAATTCTCTTGAATTATAAAAAAATTCACTTATTTTAAATTATGAAAAGAGTTCCAACAATAATTCCCTTAATATGAACTAGAGGGAGTGTATTCAATAGTAGTAGCTAAAATTGTTTTTCTTGACTTTTCTCTGTTAGTTTTGATTTATACCATTGATAGTTTTATAATTTAAGTTTTCGTATGATTTAATTAAATGATATATAATTTAATTTTAAATTTGGATGTACCCATTCATCACTAAAAGAATTTTTTTGTGCAGCCTGCTTCGCTAAAAAAAATTCACTCTTTTAAAGTTTGAACACCCTTACCAAAATTTTTGGCTCCGTCACTGGTGTCGTCGGGGTTGTGTCCTAGTTCGCGTGTCGGGGTCATGTCCTAGATCTATTATCGAGGTTGGTTTTCGGGTCAAAAATTATTTTCTACTCTCTAGTAAAAAATATTTGATTAAAAATGTTTTTCATTCACAAACTAAGCGCTAAAACATATTTTCGGAAAAATATTTTCTACTCACCAGCCAAACATGAAAAACTAAGTCAGAAATCCACTTATTTTCCAAGAAAACACTTTCCAAGAAAACATTTTCATATATATATATATATAATTCTTTTATATCATAATAAAAAAGTTTTGTACTAATAATATTAAATTAGTGTACTCAACTAAATAAGATAATAACTTTTTTATAATTAATTTTTAAAATATTTAAATATAAATAATAAATATTAGTTTTTTAAATTTAAAATTTTATTACTTTTTATAAAATTCAAGAGTGAGGTAAATGTTTTTATTGTATTGTTAAAAAAAAAAAATTTTAAGAAAAATAATAATGTGGCATGACATTCCATTAGGAGAGAGGTTTATATTTTAAGGAAAATAGGAATAACTCGGTAATATTGCGGTCCTAAAAGAAACACAAGTGATATTACAAGGCAAATTTCCAAACATGGATAACTATCTAAGAAATTTACTATCTAAGAAATTTACTCCCAAATTTCTTTTACGTCGCAATTCAATACTTTCTCCATCCCATATTAGTTGTATTAGTTGGTGTGTGTATATATATATATATATATATAATTACTTGCTTATTTAGTAAATTAAGATAAAATTAATTTAAAAAATTTCTCATTTTATCCCTACAATTAATACTCTTAAGAAAATATTATTTAAAAAAATTATTTAACTAAAAAATAATGGATTCATTAAGGGCTTGTTTGGAAAGCCCACCCAGGTAATTGGATTTGGTGTAATTACACTGTTTGTCCTGTTTGGTTGGGCATGTAATTACCTGGTCAACAGGTAATTAAGTGTAATTGGCAGGGTGTAATTACACTCTCCAATTCATATGGGGAGGCTGTGAATTGTTGGTAATTACATGGTATAATTATAACCTGATTACTTTTTAATTTCTTCCTTTTATTTTTGTTTTATTTTTTTTAGTTTTAATGTATTTTTTTTTTTTTTAAATTTTTTTTTGGTTTTTATTATTCTAATATTTTCTAAAAATATTTTTTAATATTATTTATATTTCATTTCCTTCTTATTCTCAATCTTTACTCCATGTGATTCCATGCAATTTTTCGTATCTTCTAAAGAAAATCATTAGTATAATCTTGTTAGTATTCTAATTTTTAAATTAAAGTAGAATTCATTGTTGAATAAAGTTGTGGACTTACATTTTTCGTTTCTTTTAAATCATATTTATGTATGTTATGTTGAAATTTGACATAAGAGTATTATGCTAAATTTTTTGTTTTGAATTTAGAACTTATGTTATATTTTCAATTTCATTTGTTTTAGAAGTATTGACTCGATATTTTACATTAAAAGCTATTTTTTAAAAGTTAGACTTGATAGATTATCTTTTTGTCAAATGTTTTATAATTTTATGACATTATATTTATAATATTGATCTTTTTGTCAAACATGCATTTCATGATGTTCATAGAAATTATGTACTTTTAATTTTTATGATTAATTTAATTAAAATATACTAAATTGAAAAATATAAATCAATTATTTTTTATAATATTAGTTAAGAACATATGTTTATTAATTAATATATTTTCAAGAGACAATACATATCTTCAATATTTAATTTAATATCATTTATAAAGGCCCTTAATTGTATAATATAAATTTTTAATTTTAAAAATCAATATAACCTTATGATTACACTTGTGTAACCAAACAGTACACTTATAATTACACTGTGGCAAACAAAAAAATCAACGTAATTACTAGGTTGCGTAGTTTCTAGGCTAGTAATTACTACCCTAGTAATTACACCAATTCCAAATACCTGGTGGCTTTCCAAACAGACCCTAAATGTTTTGAATTTCATGAAAACTAGTAGTACTATCCTCAACGTGGAATATAATTACAATAAATTTTTCTAAATTAATATTATATTATTGAAATTGTAAAATATTATTATTTTGTAGAGGTATTAATTAATCAATAAATTAATAAATATTAATTTAAAGAATGTTTTTGAAATTTAATGAATATACATTTTTTCCCTTAAAAACAACATAGACATACTTGCCCATGAGATGAAATTTATGAACGAAAATAGTGAGATGTTGAAAAAGAAGAAGAATGGAAGAATAAACAACAATGAAAGACCAAAAGATTGGAAGAAAGAGAGTGAATAGAGTATTGAAGTGGATATAAATAAACACTTTCTTGGGCAGTGTTTTTGATTTGAAAGGAGAAATTATTGGGCTGTGCAATTTCTTGAAACCATCTAGTGGTTTAACTTTAGAGGGCATTTTGGGTACAGAAAAAATGAATTTACAGCAACATCCTTGTCAGCCCCCTCTAATTACAAAAATAACCCTAATAAGTAGAGTCGTGCCAAATTCGTGCAAAAATAGTCGTGCCAAATATATTTATGCTTAATATATATAACACTCCTTTTTACTTCATAACTCTATTCTTATTCAACTTTTCATCTTATTTTTAGATTAAATTTTCTTTAGAAGAATGAAAAAAAACGTCACTTCTAGAAGAAAGATGGAAAAAAAAATTGACACTTTCCTTTTTTCTCTATCCAAAACAGTTAAAAAAAATTTCTGATCACTTTTTCTTTTCCCCAACACAAAAACAAACACTTCATCGTCAGAAATACAAAGAAAAAAAGGGTTGATCGTTCAAAGAAAAATTGAAGAATCCAATGTATGTTCTTAGATCTACAATCAAATTCAATTTTTTTTTCTTCTAACAGGTGAGTTTTAACTAACCATAGTTTAAAAAAAAAATATACTGATCTTTATATAAATATTCTTGACATAAGATTTTTAATAATACACAATCATTACATAATTTCAAAAAATATTATATAATCATTAAGCAATTAACGATAGCTCTGATACCATTGATAGATTTAAACAACATTCAATACATGATTTTTTAAATTTCACATGTCTTGAATAAGAAAAACTTTTTCATTCCAATCCATAGTACAAATACAATATTTACTCCCTTAAGTAAGGGTAGTGATATTTGGCACGACAGTCAATTGGCACGAATAACATGACATGGTGAAAGGGCAACAATATACTTTTTAGCTCCATTACCATCTTAATTTTCCTTCAAAAAAATAAAATCACATTTGACTTTTCTTTTTTATTTTCTTTCACTATATTTACTTTCTCCTTTACTTTACTCATTTTATTTCTCATTCTGGAAAATGTTTCTCAATTTTCTAATGTTTGGTTGGCTTAAATGTTTTGAAAAATAATTTTCAAATAAACTTATTTTCCTCAAATTATAATTTTTTTCCTTACCTCCCCATTCAAAACAATTAAAATTTTAAAATTTTCTTTTTTTTAAGAAAAATCAATTTATTTTGTCCCTACCTCCGTTTTTCACAAAAAAAAATTAAAATTTGTTTTTGAAATATGAGAAAATGATCAAATGCCCCCCTAACCTATATTCGAATTTCCAACTACACACTTCAATTTTACGGGTGTACTATCACCCCCTTGAACTATTTAAAATTGAA
Source organism: Solanum appendiculatum (assembly GCA_018342035.1). NCBI lineage: Eukaryota > Viridiplantae > Streptophyta > Magnoliopsida > Solanales > Solanaceae > Solanum > Solanum appendiculatum. Next base: position 635,603 of record JAGDQO010000599.1, on the reverse strand, counting down.
ATTATCACACCCTTAAAACACTACAACCACATCTATGCTGATATGTGAGACTCACGCGTTTAACACGAGGAAATTTTCCTTAAAAACTTTTTTTTTTTTATTCTTCCCTTTTGATTTATTGTTTTAAAAGCCATTTGAGGGTCAAAACCTTAACATTTTTGGATCTGTTTTAAGTCTTCAAATTTAAAACTTGTTAATTACATTATTGGTTGCAAATTATTTGAAGCTAAAACTATTGAATTTGAATGTGTTCATAGTTTGATTTTTAGATATGAAAAACACCAAAACTCCAAGAAAATTGACGAGGTTCCATATGAATTTTTTGAATCTACATTCTTGAATGAGGAGCAACTATTATTAAAGGTTTGAAAAGTTTTGTATGGCAGAAAACGTACTGCAACTTATGATTGAAAATGTGAAACACAAACTTGAAATGTCCATTAAAGTTAGTTCAAAAGCTTGAGTTTGAATTTTGATTTGCCACAAACGAGCTTTCATTTTGAGTGGGTAATATATCAAAAGAATTGAAACATCAAAAGAAACTTATATCTAAATTTTTGGGAGATTTGAAAAATATTTAGGGTGCTTTTGCAACAAATTTTCAGAGCAAAGATATGAAGAAGATGAAGAACTGGCGCTAGATTTTCAGATTTGCAAAAAAATGTTCAGTTGTTAAAATCAGTTGAGAGTAATTTAAGTGGGTTTGTTGGGTATTGAATATAAGATTAAAAAAATTCATAGTTTTCAAAGTTTATTGAAAAAATTAACTGGGTGTCACCTTATTAAGCTTGTTTAAGCTTAAATTTGTTCTGATTTTGAAAGATTTTTTATGCATAATTTTTTATTGTGGAGAGTGGTAAGTGAAACTGCTATCTACAGTATGTGGTCTATCGCTTAACGTAATGGTGACGATAGTTAATTTCAAAATGGTGAATGGTGATGAAAATTGAGGGCTGCCATGGATATTGTATTGAAGTTGCTGTAAAGAAGAGAATAAATTAAAAGTGAGATGAAAAATAAGGAGAAAAGGAAAAAATAATGTTTTAAGATTTGTTTTTGGTCTTCACTCTCTCATAGAGAGTGAAATACACTCACTTTGCGACATCAGCATTCAGGGTGATAATAATTTCAGTTTTAAATACTTTAGGGGGGTGAAAGGACCCCCGTGACATTGAAGTGTGTAGTTGAGAATTCAAATGTAGGTTAAGAGGGCATTTGACCATTTTCTCAAAAAAAATAAGTAAATTTTAATTTTCTTAGCCCACACCTACCCAAACCACCTACCAACCCTCCCCCCCCCTCCAAAAAAAAATATTTAAAATTTTGTTTTTTAAAAAATATTTTTTATTTTTATTCTTTTACCCTACCTATATATATATATATATATATCCACCACGATGTTCCACTCCCGAAAGCTATGTTAAAGCCATTATTATATATTATCAATTTTTTAAACACAATTAATAATAAATAAAATAAAATATTTAATTATAATAATATAAAACACAAAAAATATAAACAATTGATAATATAGTACTGTTTTATGTATGGTATTTATAATATTTATATCCCCATCATGCCAAATAAAAAAATAATTACATCAAAAAAGGGGAAGTAGTCTAAACTATAATCCTAAGTTATGACATTATTAAGACTAAAATTTAAGGGTATGAGTTATGAGTAGTTACTATTTATAAATATATTAAATTAGTAAAACTTAAAATATTAGAAGTTATATTTGTCATTTTATAATTAGAAAAAGGCCACAAAGAAAATCTTGACAAAAAAAAAAGTGTCATATAGCTTGAGCATAAATTTAACTACCTTATACATACTCTTAGTAACAACAATTACATGAATAATGTAAAAATCAAGCTAAAAATGTATCAATAAAACATACAATAAATAAATAAATAAAGGAAAAAGAAATACAATACAAGCATCATTTTTACAAATTTCATTATCAAAAAGTATGAATTCAATAAATCAATTCATCAGTTCAAAATAAAATATCTAATTATAATAATATAAAACTCAAAAAAATATAAACAATTGTTAATATGGTACTGTTTTATGTATGATATTTATAATATTTATATTCCTACCGTGCCAAATAAAAAAATAATTATATCAAAAAAGGAAAATTAATCTAAACTATACTCGTAAGTTATGAAATTATTAAGACTAAAATTAAAGGATATAAGTTATGAGTAGTTACTATTTATAAATATATTAAATTAGAAAACTTAAAATATTAAAAGTTATGTTTGTCATTTTATAATTAGAAAAAGGCCACAAAGAAAATCTTGACAAAAAAAAAGTGTCATATAACTTGAGCATAAATTTAACTACCTTATAAATGCTCTTAGTAGGGAAAATGGTTTAAAACATACACAAACTTTGACCAAAATTGTTGTTACACACTCCAACTTTGCGAGGGTCCTATGACCCCCCTAAACTATTTTTTAGTATATTATTGAGGGTATTATCAGCTTAGTTGGATTAGCAAGTGACCACACTCACGGTTAGCGCGTAACGGTGAAATTAAAAGTAAAATGAACCCATCTTTATTTGCCACGTGGCAGTCCACATCATTCCTCTTCTTTTTTTTCCATTAAATATCCTTGATTTTAGCTGTTAAGTTAATATTATTTTTCAATTATGAAATATATACAAATGTCAATTTTTAATTGGATATTTTTTAATAAATTACACTTAATTATTAATTATCATTAAAACTTAAGATGCCTACATTTTCTCCTTTTTTTATTTATTTTATTTTTTTGCTTTCTTCTTCATCAAAAATTTAGTCGCTTCACTGTGTCGATCCCGGCAACGGAAAACTTTGCCGGCGCCGACAACGAAAAACTCAATCGCAACAATCATCAACAATATAATCACCACCGCAAGAGTACCACGTACCTCCCTCAGTCGTAACAACTACCTCCACACAATCGAAATTGCAAATTTGCAATGAACTGGATCTACAAATTTTACCATTTTCAAATTTCGCCACCACCGAATCGTTATCACTTTGCCATTGTCACAAAAAAACCTCCATCACCACCAAAATGACAAAGACGACCACAAAGTTTCAATTTTTCTTAGAAAGATAGGAAATTTATATGAAAATTTATAGCCGGAAAAATTCATTACTCGTCAGAAAGAAAAACCCAATGTATATATTGGGTTTTCAACTGATTGAATTTCTTAAAGAATTTTTTGTTGATTTAGTTTAAAAGAAAGTTTTTTAGGATGTTTTTGTTGGATTTTAATGTGAAAGTCTTCATGTAAGGGTCTAAATTGAAACGATGGGTGTAATGGTGGGAGAAGGTATAGAAAAATAAAGAAAAAATAGGAAAAATTTTGAAGAAAAAAGAAATTAAATGATAAATACAGTGGTAGGCACTTGTGTGCCACCCTTTGGATAAAAACTTGGTTTTGACTTTTAAAAGAGGTAATAATTCCACTTCAAAGTAATACAGGGCGGTCATAGGACCCCCGTAAAGTTGGAGTGTGTAACAGCAATTTCGGTCAAAGTTTGTGTGTGTTTTGAACCCTTTTCCCCTCTTAGTAACAATTACATGAATAATGTAAAAATTAAGCAAAAAAGATATCAAGAAAACATACATACAATAAATAAATAAAGGAGAAAGTAATACAATACAAGCATCATTTTTACAACTTCCATTATCAAAAAAAAAATGAATTCAATAAATCATTCATCAATTCATAATTCTTCGAACCCTTATTGTTATCGATATTCATTTCACAAGCCGGTCTTCAATGAAGAATCTTATTCTTCAAGATTAAAACATGAATATATATATAGTACCACATGAAATATATATATATATAATGAAGAATCTTATTCTTCAAGATTAAAACATGAATATATATATAGTACCACATGAAATATATATATATATATATATATATATATTACTACTTCAAATATGAAATACGAGAATGATCTTGGATGGAGACTTGTGAAACAAAAAATATGAATTTATATAGATAAAATGATGGAATACCATAAGGTGTTTTAAACTTTAAATTAAATATTTAGGAGTTATGAATATGAAAAGTATGAGTTATGAATATTATTAAGAGTAAAAATGGAATAAATGAGTTGTGAATGTAAGACTTTTAATAAAGCAAATAAAGGAGGAATACAAACAAATAAAGAAGAGAGAAAATAGTGTATAATGTCTATAGTTACGTGGGAACTATTTTATGAAAATGGATATCAACCTTTGTTGTTTAAATGGATATCAAGAAATAGTTTTAGATTTTCTAATAAATTATACAAATAGAAAAAATGTCAAAAATTTGAATAAAAAGATGAATGAAATTGAAATTTTTTTAACAATAATATTAAGTTATTGTGTATATTATATTAATTATTATATTAATTATTATATTTATTAATGAAGAATTGAGAAGCCACTTCAAATTCCAATCATGCATTCTCCTTTTTTAATTACATTCAATTATTCTACTTTAATTAAGAAAATAGGGAAAAATAAAGAAAAATGTCAAAAAAGGAGAAAAAAGATAAATATGAATGGTGGCCTTAGAGAGGTGCCACATCATCTTGTCTATATTTGCTTTTTTTTTTTATATATATATATAAATAAGATAATAACTTTTTATAATTAATTTTTAAAATATTTACATATAAATAATAAATATTAGTTAATTTTAAATTTTATTACTTTTTATAAAATTCAAGAGTGAGGTAAATGTTTTCATTCTATTGTTAAAAATATTTTTTGATAAAAATAATAATAATTGACATTTCATTAGGAGTGAGGTTTATATTTTGAGGAAAATAGGAATAACTTGGTAATATTGTGATCCTAAAAGAAACAAAAGTGATATTACAAGGCAAATTTTCAAACTTGGATGACTATCAAAGGAATTCGCTCCCAAATTTTTTTACGTAGCAATTCAATACTTTCTCCATCCCATATTAGTTGTAATATATATATTAAGATAAAATTAATTATTAAATTAAGATAAAATTAATTATTAAATTAAGATAAAATTAATTAATTTTTTTCTCATTTTATCACTACAATTAATACTCTTAAGAAAGTATTATTAAAAAATTAATTTAACTAAAAAATAATGGATTCATTAAATGTTTTGAATTTCATGAAAACTAGTAGCGCTATCCTCAACATGGAATATAATTATTGAAATTGTAAAATATTATTATTTTGTAGAGGTATTAATTAATCAATAAATTAATAAATATTAATTTAAAGAATGTTTATAAAATTTAATGAATATGCTTTTTTTTTCTTTTAAAAACAACATAGACATACTTGCCTATGAGATGAAACTTATGAACGAAAATAGTGAGATATTGAAAAGGAAGAATAATAGAGGAATAAACAACAATGAAAGATCAAAAAATTGAAAGAAAGAGATTGAATAGAGTATTGAAGTAGATATAAATAAAATTAATAATTTTTTTCTTGGGCAGTGTTTTTTATTGGAAAGAAAACAATTATTAGGCAGTGTAATTTCTTGAAACCATCTAGTGGTTTAAGACTTTTCAAAATAGTTTTACTTTAGAGGGTATTTAGGTAAAAGAAAATATTTAATTTACAACCACACCCTTCCCAGCCCCCTATAATTACGACTTTACCCCCAAAAAGTGACTTTCGTGCCAATTTCTTGTCGTTCCAAATATATTTTACGCTTAAGTAAATAAGAATGGATGTCACATCATATGACAAAAAATATATTTAAATGACTATAAATATCTAGTAAAAAGAAGGTAAATTACACTTTTCCATAAAAATTTAAGGCTCCCATAGTACTATAATAAATACATATGCACTTGTCCTCATATTCTAAAATGACACTGTATTTAAAGTCTTTTACTTTTGCTTTGACCTTTTCCCATAAAAAAAGAACAAGAGCCCAATTTTATAAAATAAATAAATTAAAATGTATAAGGTCATTTAATAAACATAACACTTCTGTTTCATTCACAACTCTATTCTTATTCAACTTTTCATCTTAATTTTAGATTATTATTTTTTATAGAAAAACGAAAAAAAAGGCCACTTCCAAAAGAACGATGGAAAAAAAAATCAACACTTTCCTTTTTCTCTACCCAAAAGAATTGAATTTTTTTTTTGATCACCTTTTCTTTTCCCAACAACAAAAAAAAAACACTTCATTATCAGAAACACGGAGAAAAAAAAAGTGATGCTCGTCCAAAAAAAATTGAAGAATCAAAGGTATGTTCTTAAATCTACAATCAAATTCAATTTTTTTTTCTTTTAACAGGTGAGTTCGAATTAACCATGGTTTTATTAAAAAAATATACTGATCTTCATATAAATATTCTTGACACAAGATTTTTAATAACACATAATCAGTACATAATTTCAAGAAATACTATATAATCATCGAGCAATTAATGATGACTCTGATACCATTAATAGATTTAAACAACATTCGGTATAGGATTTTGTGTACCTTTGATTGTTGTAGCAGAATGAAATTCACGAACCGAATTATTTGCTCCAAATCCTTCTTTGTATCACTAGGAAATAAAGTTCATTATCTTTATTTTGTTGGATGTCTTGATGTCAATGATTCAAGAAGATTTCACTACTATTATTTTTCTTTTGTTTTGTGTTCTTCTTTTTCTTACTCCTTAGGAGCGTCCAAAAACACTCAAATAAAAAAAAAGCTTATTTACGGTGGAGTAGTTACTATGTAACTGTTCCCACCTTTTTTTAAAACTTGTTCAACTCTTTTCTTCAGAAAATAACTTCGGGTCGGATCGGTCCACATGGACGATCCAGACACAAAACCTACATATTGGGACAAAGAGAGTAATATATATTATTTGAAAATTACACAAGAGGTATAACTGTAAATAATAATTAGCAGCTTAAAGTATTTAAAAGATATATAAAAAGATTGTTTGACTTTCGAAATTCTATTAATGCCACATAAATTGGAAAAAGGAAGTAACATATAATATTTAAGAATTACAGAAACGATACTATAAATTACAATAATTAACAACTCAAGATATTTATAAAACATATAAAACAGTCGGTTGACTTTTAAAATTATGTTAGTGCCGCATAAATTGGAAAAGAGGAAGTAACATACAGTATTTAAAAATTACATAAACGATACTATAAATTACAATAATTAACAACTTAAGATATTTAAAAGACATATAAAACATTCGGTTGACTTTCAAAATTATGTTTGTACCGCATAAATTGTTGTAGAGAAAGTAACATATATTAATTGAAAATGATACTAAAAGTAATATAAATTACGATAATTAACAAATTAAAATATTTAAAAATTAAGATTACTCCCCAAATTCCATCAGTGGTCACATAAATTAAGATTACTACCCTAATACGTGTCCTCCACACCCTCTTATCTAAGGTCATGTCCTCAGTAATGTGAAACTGCATCATGTCTTGTCTTATCACATTTCCCCAATACTTCTTCGACCTACATCTACTTCTCCTTGTATCATTTATAACCAACTTTTCACACCTCCTCACTGGTGTGTCTACGCATCGCCTCTTTACATATCCAAACCATCTCAGTTTTAATCCCTCATTTTGTCCATCACAGAGGCCACACCCATCTTATTCTGATATCCTCATTTCTAATTTTATTGCTCCTAGTAATCACACATCCACCTTAATTAACATCCTCATCTCCGCAACATGCGTCTTCTGATGAGAGTTTTTAACTGACCAACACTCATTCCCATACAACAATGTTGGTTTAATCATCACTCTATAAAATTTACCTTTGAGTTTCGACGGTACAATTTTTCACAAGTCATTCATAATATCTTTTTAGTAGTTCTATTTAGATAAATAACCTCGTTATTTCTTAATCACATATTTATTAGTTCACGATGTTTGTTTTAGCAAGAAATATTTCGTGAATGCCGTAAATATGAACAAATATAAACTAGAAAAAAGAAAAAAATAATTTGAAAAATAATTTTTATTGATTAAATAGAAAATCAAATCGTTAAGAATTACTAAAGAAAAATCAATAACAACTACTCCCTCTGTCCAACAATAGTTGTCCACTATTGACTTGATACACCACTTAAGAAACAATAAATAATAGGGATAATATTACTATATTATCCTTTGACTTTACTAAATTTAATGTTTTGACAAATGTGTTAGATGATAAATAGTATTTAATAACAAGGGTAAAATAGATTAAAAAGATAAATTATCTCTTGATTTTTTAAATTGGACAAATATTATTGGATAATTATTTTTAGTATAGTAGACAACTATTATTGGACGAAGAGAGTATTTCATTAATTTAATTATCGATTTAGCATATTTACAAATTGAATAACCAACCAACCAACTAACCGAGATGAACCAAATCCATAATCAACCTTACGTCTTCCACCCAATTCCGATTAAAGATGATTTTTCAAGCAAGCTCCTAATTTACTTTCCCTAGGTGGTAAACAAATCCAATTCTTTTCGGATCAATGGTCTATAGCCTACCAAAAAAATGATTAAGCTACTCTGTAAAACTGTAACCTACCAAATATGATTAGACTCTATTACTACTAATTCGATTTTTATTGTTAATCTTTTTTTTACAGCTGTAAAAGCATTAAATGCTCCTTAATTTAATACGTAAACAAAAGAACATAAGCCGATGCCAATCCCATTCTTCTTGCTCCAATTTCAGTATTTAACTCTGTTTTTTTAAAATTAAAAAAAATTAAATTCCCTCACTTTTGTCTTCCTTACCAAAACCAAAAATCCCCTCTCTCTTTTCTCATGTGTCATGCAAGTTTTCTTGGGAAAAAGGGTCCTTTTGTTTCTCTTTCTGTATTAGTGTAAGTCTATTTGATGAGTCTCTGTTTTTACAGTTTCAAGAATTCAAAGGTCTTTATTCAGGTAAGTATTTGTGATTGTGAAGAATATGTAAATGTTCTTTATTTTTGTTGTGGTGTGCTAGTGGTTGCGCATTTTGATCAAGAAAATTGTGTTTTTTTGACTTAGGTGCAATATTTTAGAAGATGGATTCAGGGGATGGCTCCTCTGTTCCAAGGAGGAGGACTAGACAACAGTTTTTAAAATATTGTGTCGAGTTTATTGAGAAGAGGAACAGATTGAATCGAAATGGTAATACTACTAACTCTTCTACTACTGTGAATATTGGAGAGAGTGATCATGTAAGTTGTGGGAGGAAAAGAATAAAAGTGGAAGAAAAGAATACATCTTGTGGTGGAGGTGACAGAACAGAAATAGGAAAATGGTCAGGAGATGCGAGTATGGCCAGAAGTTTGGAAAAAGGAAAAAAGAAGGTGGACACTGGGAAGAGGAAATTTAGTGCAGGAACTTGTGAGTCCGTCACTAAAAGGCCTTTCATCCAGGAAAGATCTGATTCTGATGACGATAACGATGACAATGATGATGAAGATGATTCGGAGGAGGAGGAGAGTGATCCTGATCCTGATGTTGTTTTTATTGGGGATGTTGCTACAGACTTTATTGTAAATAGTGGATCAGGTTCAGGATCTTGGTCCAATGTGGGCTCTGTTGGATTAAGGAGTGGTATGTTGAATGCAGCAGATGATGTTATTTCATCTACCTCAAGCATGTGTAGGACTACGGGTCCTAGTGGGCGGTGTAAGTCAGAGGAGGGCATTGATTTTGAGAAATCGGAGGACTTTGTTGATCCTTTAAAATCACAGCAAGAGTTTACTGATACAACAGAATCTTCTGAGTCAGAATCTGAAGCTTCAAGTGATGAGGATGGTGATGACTCCGAAGACGAGGATTACCGGGTGCATGAATCATCAACATCAAGTTCTAGCCAATCAGATGGTATAAGAAGTGATTGTGATGATGACTATGATGGAAGAATGAAATCAGAGAAATATTATCTGAGTACTCCTATGAAGAATCAAAACAATGAAGAAGGAAAAGGATTTGATGATATCAGAAATGGTTCTGATGATGACTATGATGGAAGTAAGGAATCAGAAGATGATGATCTTGATCTGAATTTTCTTGCAGAACAGAACAATGAAAGGGGAAAAGGATCTGATTATATCAGAAGTGGTTTTGATAATGACTATGATGGAAGAATGGAATCAGAAGATGATGATTTGAGCTTTTCTTCAAAGCAAAAATCCAAGGAAGAAGGAAAAAAGGAGTCAAATGGGAGGCTAGTACCTCAGCTTGCTGTTGAGAGTGAAAAGCACAGAGGTCGAGCATATCTTCTTCGGCCACGCTCACTTTCCAAGTTCAAAAAGAAAATGTTAAACCATGGAAGTTGTAGTAGACCGGTTCTTCTTAGTGGTGACAAGGGGTCTGAATCCTCATCTGAAGAGGACCGTGAGGCTGGTGAGTCGGTGCAAAATACTGTTGTTCAAAAGGAACAAAATGATGGTGTTCAAAAGGATAGAAAAATTCGGAAGAAGATTCTTAAAGATTCTGAATTTCTGAGGTTCGTTGTTGATTCTATAATGAATGGCGATGATCATGATAAAATTACTTCTCCAGAAGAGAAGAGACAGGTTCCTGTCAAAGAACCACTTCCTTTAATATTCCGGTTTGAAGACGAGGAACCTCTCCCCCTGGAGAAACAAGAATGGCAAAAAGAAATTGAAGATCTTTTTGCTGAAATGGACATGTGTACCTTAGAGTCGTGTATTGGCTTCACAAATTCATCTGCTTTGCCAATGCAGGGATCAGAAGTTAGTGACTGTCAGATGGGGAACCACCATCTTGTTCTAGATGAACAAATTGGACTCATTTGTAAAGTTTGTTCACATGTGCATTTGGAGATCAAATATATCTTCCCTTCTTTTGTAAGTATACGAGTTTTGTTCCTGTCAAGCACTTCCCTTTCCAATTAGGAACACAATTTACAAGATCTATTGTTATTACTTTAACAGATTCCATCTTTTATCCTAATGACTGTATGTAGTAGTTTTTGCTCTATTTGTGCATGCCAATTTACAATATGCTTTTTAGCGATTAGGATAATTGAGAACGGAAGTGTGCTTGAGATAGTGCATAATAAGAATAGGGGAAATGCAGCTGGTTCTATGCCTAAGAAATTTGTAATAAGTTCTTGGATGTGGAACTTTTGACAGTTAATGTTTTCTTTTTCAATTAAATGGACATGCTAAAAGTTAACAGCAGTAAATGGAATTAGTCCAGTAAGTTTTTTTTTTTGGTAAAACTGTAAATTACCATTAATCAACAAAGAACATTACACCATAAAGTCACCTATCATCTCAGCCACCTTCTAGGAAGAGTACTAGGACGCATAGGTTTCCAACTAAACAAGAAAAAACAATTAGGCACTAAGTAGCTTGGTAATCAACCTTTGACTTTTGCTAGCTTTCCTAGATCCTTTAAGTAGGTCTAATCTTTCTATAACTTCTTTCTTAATCTGTACTAACACTAAATCAGTATTCACTGATGATTCTCTAAAAATCTTCCAGTTCCTTGCTTTCCATGTATGATAGGTCACTGCTCCCCAAATAGCTGCGATCACTTCCTTCTGAAACTGCTTCCAGTTCTTCCTCTTTATGCCTTCCAGCACTTTCTGAACCTCACCCTTAGGTATGGTTAGTCCTACTCACTGTTGGATGCCATCTCTCAATGTCTCTATCCAAGTGCATTCTGCGAAGATGTGTAGCTGAGTCTCCAGAGATTGACCTGCACAAAGACAACATGTAGCATCTTCCACTGGAATAGTGAAATGCCTTAATCTTTCTTTTGTAAGTAGTCTCCTTTGTACAGCCAACCACACAATAAATCGATGCTTTGGCTGTGAAAGTGCAGTCCAGATGAGTTCTGCAATATTTAGTCTTCTTTGCTGCCCCAACATAGCATTATAGCTTCATGTAATAGAATATTGGCCACTATGAGTTAACTTGTATCTCCCTTGCATGTGCCTATGTTGCGCGGACTCTTCAAAAATGTCACCGGGTATGAGTCGGATCCTCCAAAAGTAGTGTATTTTTGGAGTATCCAACACGGGTGCAACAACGTTTTCGTAGAGTCAGAGCAACATAGGCGTGTACCAGCCCTTCATCATCTCCTTGAAAGCATTAATCTTTTACCAATACCAACTGAAGTCTTGTGGAGTTTGGTGAGTCGAAATATTTGTATCTGTCTTCATATATACACCATGAACCCATTTTACCCATAATGAATCCTTCTTCTCTGATAATTGCCATAGTAATTTTCCAACTGAAGCAATATTCCAGTTCCTGCAACTCTTAATATTAAGCCCCCCCAAATTTCTTTGGACAACAGACCTTGTCCCATGCCACTAGTGCCACCTTTCTCTTCTCCTCTGTACTACCCCAGAGGTACTCCCTGCACTTCTTATCCACTGCCTTCAATATGCTCTGGGGCAAGATGAAAACAGATCCCCAGAAGCTATGAATGGAAAACATAACAGCTAGTATCACTTGTAATCTTCCAGCGTATGAATCCACATTGTTGATCCTGCTAGTAATCTTGTCGACTAGCTGTTGACGTTCTAATTTGTTCCAGTTTTAGCTGAGAAGGGCAAGCCAAGGTACTTGATGGGGAAGATACCTTGATTGAAGCCACTCAAAGCTAGCAATTGATCCTTGATCAGTTCATCCACACCAGCCATAAAGATACTGGATTTCTCCATATTTGCAACCAACCCTGTAACACCACTGAAGTGTGCTAGTGCCTCCGTTACTCTGTGGACAGAAGTAGCATTAGGTTTACAGAAATTCATTAGATCATCAGCAAAAATCAAATGGGAAGTCCAGTAAATTTGTTTGTGAGGTTTCTTAGTCCGTACAGTTATATTTATACTTGAGACCCCTGGTTACATGTTCTTTTTCCATCCTTATATTTGATTTTATAAACTCTGCTCTCCAATTTATTTTTTGTTCACTCTTAAATTCTTTAACTTATGTTATCTGCAGGCTGAGAGAACCCGAGGGAGGTACGGAAGAAAGTATTTTGGAGATTCATCATCGCTCTTGGATGCTGGCGGCTTTAGATATTATGATTCTTCTGCAGTCCATGATTCTGCTATTTATGTGGAAGGAACTGTGTGGGATTTAGTCCCCATGAATGCCAAAGCAACAATGTATCCTCATCAACGTGAAGGATTTGAGTTTATGTGGAAGAATATTGCCGGAGATATAATCCTTGAAAAGCTCAGAGAGCCTCTACCTTGTAGTAGGGGAGGATGCATAATCTCGCATCCACCTGGCACTGGAAAAACCCGTCTGACCATAGTCTTTCTTCAGGCATTTCTGAAGCAGTTCCCAAAGTGTTGGCCTGTAATCATAGCTCCATCCAATTTGCTTCTTAACTGGGAAGCCGAATTCAAGAAATGGGAGGTGGACATTCCCTTCCACAACTTGAATAGCAAAGATTTCTCTTTCCAGGAAGATGAAGCTACTGTTAGTGTCTTCCACTGTTTATCTCGTGCTGGAAAAAGAGATCCAAATCTTATACGCATGGTGAAGCTAAGATCCTGGGCTAAAAGTAAGAGTGTCTTGGGAATCAGTTATGACTTGTTCAGGATTCTCACGGGAGAAGATGGGGACGGCACCAAAGAGATTAGAGAAATACTTCTAAAATTACCTGGTCTTCTGGTCCTTGAAGAAGGGCACACTGCTAGGAATGATCAAAGTCTTATGTGGCAAGCATTGAACAAGGTTGAAACAGAGAAGCGTATACTTTTGTCTGGAACTCCCTTCCAGAATAATATCAAAGAGTTGTACAACACCCTCTCTGTAGTTAGTCCAAAATTTGCTGCAGATTTGGAGCATAAATGGACTTCTCTTAGCAGTTGCATTGACAAGAATGTCCATGCCTTGGAAGAGCTTAGGGATATGATTGCACCACTAGTCCATAGGTGTAGTGAAAATGTAAAGAAGGAAAGCCTTCCGGGTATAAGGGACACTGTGATACACTTGAAACCCACAGATTTGCAGAAGAAGCTGCTTAAGAGAATTCCTGAGAACCCAGGCTCCTTTTACAAACAAAATGTGGTGTCTCTGATCTCTGTTCACCCTTCATTAGTGGCAAATAGGAGTGAGTTCTCTGACTTAGAAAGCCAGCTAAAAGAAAGTGGATGTCGGTTGGATCCAAATGCTGGAGTAAAAATGAAATTTGTTGTTGAACTAATCAGACTTTGTGATGGGTTGAAGGAGAGGGTTATAATATTCAGCCAGTTACTTGATCCTCTAAACCTGATCAAGGAGCAACTCAATTCTCTCTTCAACTGGACTATAGGCCGAGAGATTCTCTATATGGATGGTAAACTTGATGTAAAGCAGCGACAGATGTCAATAAACTCTCTGAATGACCCTAAGAGTGATGTAAAAGTGCTTCTTGCATCAATAAAAGCCTGTTCAGAAGGAATAAGTCTTGTAGGGGCTTCAAGAGTGGTTTTGCTTGACGTTCTCTGGAATCCCTCAGTAGAACAGCAAGCCATCAGTCGAGCTTACAGGAATGGTCAGACTAGAGTTGTGCATGTTTACTGTCCAGTGACATCAAAATGGGAGGTTGACAAGATCGAACAGCAGAAGAGGAAAAAGTATCATTCTGATGTGCTTTTGTCTAGGAATGAAGTGAATACTTACCAGACGAATCCTACATGTTCTCTGTCAGATGATAACATACTAGAAGCCATGGTTCAGCATGAGAGCCTCTGTCATATATTTGAAAAACTATCTCATGCACCACGTGTGGTGCCTACGATATGCTTCCCTGCACGATGAAGGTATGCTTTCTTCTTGTTTGCTGGTACATGAAGCAACCAGACTTGTTTAGTGTATTTGTTGACTGTCTATTTTTGAAAAATGGCTGAAATCCTTTACCTCTTTCTTGTCAGATCACTTGGAGCTTTTTTTTGGGTTGCGAATTGATGACACCTGTTAGGACGTAATTTTTGAAGCCATCTTACTGTGAGGTGCTTTATGACAGGTACACTATCATACGATCAGTAAGATTTTTTCTGAAGATTCTAAATGATGTTTTTACAACTACTACTGTAATTGTTTCCTTGTTAATGATATTACCGATGAATGATCCCAGGACACCGGAAAACTTCAGTAGTAATTAGTTCCTTGCCTTTGTCGATAAGCAAACTAGTTATAATTCATATTACTATTATTAACTGGAGACACTCTTAACCAAATTATTACTATTATAGTTTCATTTGATACTACTACATTGCAATTGAGTTGTTTATACTGAATAAAAACATTACAAAATGCTCTGCGTTTTAGACATGAAAAAGTTATTTTAAAAAAACAATTTTATCTTTTTCTTATTCCTTTCCTTCTGGTTTCAGGCTTTTTGATGCAGTTCTACTGTTTTGGTAAAAAAAATAGAATGCAACAATGTGCAGATTCACACCTGGTTAAGCTGATTCTCTAGTTGCAGATACGGGGTTTCATCACCGAGCAGACGCTCTTGTAACTGAATAAACATTGTTTTGCCAGTCTATTTTGTTTCAGAGGTGTGAAAAATCTTTTGCTCCTTTATCTGTGAAGCATATCCTTAACACAATTGTATTTGGCTCAAGCCTTTTGGTATATATATATGTTTCAAGTTGAAGATAGTAGTAATGAGTCAATTCTGTGATGGAACATTGGAATTATAGTATAAATAATCTTTACATTATCAAGTTATCATCAATGTGTTGTAGCAGGTATCATATCTTATTTTCAGGATATTAAGAAACCTTAAGATGTGGGATCTTGAAACTAATATATATTACCTGCAACAAGTAATCTGATAAAAAAAATTTCATTCTGGAACTGAAAGTCCCCCTATATAGAATTGATTTTTTGATATCAACATGAAGAATGCGAAGTAGTTACACTTAAGAAACAGTTATGTCTATAAACCAAAAAAAGATTGTAAAAGTTCTATACAAATCAATATTGTTAACAAAAACACGCGATAGATGTTTTTTTTCCTCAGCTACATGATGAATTGCAGTGAAATCAAGATTTCTTGCCCACTACATTCAAGATCACACATATAGTATATGCATTTACAATTTACAAATTGTTCTGTTTTTTCCTTCAAACCAAGTGCAAGTACTTGTCAAAGTCAGATAAGTACTGTGCTAATGTAGTATCATGATGTTCAATATTACTCTGATCTGTTCTTGAAATGGGATTTTCATTAGGAACAGGTCTAATGATTGTTCGAGGAGATCTTGGCGGAGATGCAAAAAGCATAGAGGTTTCAAGGACTTGACGACTAAAGCTTTCTTGATGAAGTAAGAGTCGTTGTGCACGAAGAGCTGTGATGTATAAACCAGCAGCCAAGAAAACTGTCAATAGGCCAAAAACTCCAGCAGCAGAGAACAACCCTTGTCCAAGTACTAAACAACTTTCTCTTGGTGTTTCCCAGTGTCTTAGGTGTCCAGACTCTACACTTAGCCCTATTAGTAACAATATTTCCCCAACAGCAAATGAAACCCTGTGTAAGATTGAAACACAGCATGCATGTATTAATTTACTACTCCTATAAAGCTTAAGCTAATATTTATGTACAACATAATAATACTATAGTCTATAGAGGTGGATTTAGTCATTTTTTAAAATTATTAAAACTAATCCAATTCAAATATAATTCATATTCATCGGTTTGGTTGTTACCGTTTGGATTGGTTCAGTTTTTAAGAATCCTAATGATATTTTTCTCTTTTATTTTTTCCCTCCAACTAGAAAAGAATTTTTCATCATTTTCCAACTTATAATCTGTTATTAACCGTTTATTGTGATGAATATAATTTTCTTGGACTGTGGAGAAAATGTCTAAAGATCTATAAGCTTTAATAAACTGATTAATGTTGATAAAAAAAATAAAACTAATATATAGGTAAATCTCATAGTTTTTCTTAACTTTAAATAAATGAATTTGGATTCATGACTTTCTTTTAATAAATGAGCTTCGAGTGTAATGTTCATTAGCCTATTAGAGAGAGGTAAGCAACATTTTCATAACAAGTGTACGAAATATTTAAAATTATTTATAAAAAAAATAATATATTGCGTATATATAATTATAAAATTTGTGTATATATTTTATCAGTTTGGTTCGACTTTTGTTCAGTTTGTTTTTAATAAAATCAAACCAAACCAAATATTATCAATTTTTATTTTAAAATGTAAATTTAAATCAAGCCAAAACCAAATAAAAATCGATTTATTTACTAGTTTGATTTTTGATTTTCGATCTGAATCAAATTTTAACCAAACTACGAACACCCCTACTTTTGGCCAAGGCCCAAGAGAGGATGTATGGGGCTAGGCTACCTAGGGGTGGCAATTGGGCGGGTTGGGTTAAATTTGGGCGGGTCAAAATGGGTCAAGACAATAAACAGGTCCAGACCCAACTCGACCCAAATTTATTTGGGCCAAATTGGGTTGGATCAAAACAGGTTAGGTAACAGGTCATAACCCAACCCGTCCAATTTTTACTAAGTTTTAATAGCTTTATTTGATATTTTATAAGCTTTTAGTACCTAACAAAATCATTTTTTTAATTATAACTATATCTAACATATAGAGTAAAAAAAAAAGTTTTTTAAAAATATTTTGATAAGATTTCTCAAAAATCAATTTGGATTACATATCAACCCAGTTTTTGATGAGTTGAAATTAATCAGGTTGAAAGAGTTGAGCTAAAAAATGAGCAGGTTAATAACCAACCCAAACCTAAATGGGTTGGGTTGAATTGGGCGAGTTGGGTTTGTTTTGCCACCCAAGGCTACCCTTCAATTTGTTTGTACCCGTGGAAAAAAAGAGTCGTTCCCCTTTAACTTTTACACTTTTAATGTTACAACTAACATTTGGTTATCTAATACTTTTGAAATCTATTTGGAAATTAACAAGACTCCTTACTATACATCTAAATAAATTAGACATGTCGTACATTTTCGTGAAAGATTATTTATGGACGATGACAATTACTAAAAAAGAAAAGGTGTCATATACGTACCATGTAGAAACAAAGAAGAAGCCAGCTTGCCAAACAAGAGTTTTGACAGATGGGGAATGAGGATCCCAATAAAGCACATGAGGAGGAGTTGTTTTGCTCACAACAATCAACAAGTAAGTGTGCTCAATCACCATAGCAATAGCCAAAACAAAAAATGCAGCACTAGCACACAATAGAGGTGTCTTCCCACTACCACTATATGTGCATTCATCTTTACCTCTCATTGTCACCTACAAACCCCAATCACATAAGTCATATTGTCCCCCACCAAATATTCAGTGAATATAAGTTAAATTTAAACAAAAAATATTTCAATAAAATCTGTACATATTTTTGAGAAAAAACTATAGTCTAACTTAATTCTATACATAGACGATAACGTAAACAAAGTTTTAAACTACTAGAAAATCATCTAAAAGATAACTATAGGTAACGTATCTAAAAAATGCGCGATTTTATTAACTTGGAACATTAAGGTACAATATAAAAATTCTTTACACCGCCATTATATAGTTATATCCAAAAAAGTAATTAAAACGTACCTGAGAACGTGTAGCCTCAGCAACGAGGGAGAGAATGAAGCATAATAGGCCAAGTAGTATTGACAATACCATAAGAAATGCACCCATTTTGCTACCTAAATTGGTGCTAGGGCGACTTGGTTCAAGATCAGCATGAGTCACAGCCATTCCAACAACAATAGGAAAACAAATTTGAATTGAAAAAAAAAATAAAGATACAACTTTTTCACAATTACCCCTAAAGAGAATAAGAGTTTTAGAATTGCTTGGAACAAAGGTTGCTTAAAGGCCAAATATTCTTTTGTTCTTGGGCTTTCTATTTAAGTTTTCACACATATGGTTGTTATTATTCAAAGCTTTTTAAGCTTAATCTAAACACAAAAAAGTGATACCAATTTTATGCAGTTTAGTAAAAGCTATAGCCTAAAAAGATTAACCTTTTATTCTTGATCTAAGAAAAGGAAGGAACGTATTAGCTAGTGTAAAGAAGCTTTCTTTCAAAGCGATCTTCTCAAATGGCTTTTAGACACATTAATTATTGATTATCATACAATAAAGGACTTTATTTATTAAGTACCAGTGCAAATTTTTGAATTATTTTATATCATTTGTGATACATGTATAAAATAAAATAGCACGAGGAGGCATCTTATTTTAATTTCTTTACCAACTTGTGCACTCAAGGAATAATTTATCAAGTTTTTTGTCTTAATGAATATTAAAGCGTTGAATTTAAAATATTTGAAACTCTTAACCTCTTCTCCACGTTTCTATTGGTGGATAATATTTGCCTATCGAGAGTATCGTTTGAATTTATATACTACTATTGAATAAAATGTTAGCATCCTAAAACATGGTGTGAACATAAAGCCTTAAAAAGCCATCGCCTGATTATAGTTTATAGGGAATATGGAAAAGCTTTCTCGATAAGAGATAGATAGACAGTAGGAGATCCTGTTACGATAGCAGTTCACAGAACACATGGCAATCCTTAATTTGCTTTCGTTGAACATTGGCTTTTTAAACATAAAATATTAAATATCCTCATTTATTCCACATCGTCCTCAGTGCACTAGCACTCAGAAACAAATTTCTTATTAAGATATTCAGCATATGACTTATGAAAAACTCCCAAAGATCGAGACAAATTCAAGATTTAGAATTAGTAAATACCAAATAAGTATGTTAATTTATAGAGGCGTAGTACGCGCGCACCCGTATATATATAGACATGATTGGACTCATCAAGATTGATCTATCTTTTCTTTCTCCTTTTAATTTTTGGATAAGGGATTTGACCTTTTAATTAACAATATGAAATTGTGGTTTAAGTTATAATTGATGGAGGTGTCATATATAGATATGTGTATTTGGCTTGGATAAAGTCATAACTATATAATTCATCCACGTACATTTTGCTTAATAAGGTGAAACAGATTTTCAGATTCAACTCCTGAAAAGGGCTTATAGTTTGACACATTGTTCTTTCTTTGGCAGAGAAATGGATGCATATATTGCATCATTTGTCATTTTCAGGTATGTTCAATCCACTTCAATATTCACCAATTGTTAGATCCACTCAAACACAGAGCTCTTTTTTTAAAAAAAAAATTGGGGGTAGGGAAAGGAAAAATAAAGAGGGGATTACATGAATATGGGGAATTAAACCCTCGCCAATAAGGTGGGAATTCAGGTAGCCAATCAACTGCGCTATTATGATTTTCGAGAATATTTGGTATTGTACCCACTTCCAAAACTTAATTTAGTCAATACCACTTAATTTGTTTTCCATTTATTTTCTTGGTTTAGGATTTTAAAAAAGGAAAAAGTGTGGAGTCATGGGTCTCTTTGGCATTTTTAAAATTTGGGATATATTTGTGAATGTGGGGTCATGGGCTTGTTTATTATTTTAAAAACTTGTGAAAAATTTATAAGTTTACAAAAGTATATTATAATCCCAATAATAAGTAATTATTATTGAACAAAATCGAGGCTTTGAATTTTTTTGAAAAAAACCTTCAGACCTTTCTTCTCCAAACCGCCTTTTCATCTTCTCTAACCTTTTCATCTTCTTCAACTTTTTCATCTTCTCCAATGGCTTGTTTTGGAGTCATACGCTACTCGAAAATAACTCTAAACCTTTCCCAAATCTTCATCTGCTCCCTATGCTATTGGTGAAAAGTTTTGTTCAATCTTCTTCCCCAAGTTCGAAGCTCGCATCTTTGGTAAGTTGAACCTTCTCTAATGGTGTTTTGGGTAAATTTTAGTCGTATTTGGTTGTTTATTTTGTAATGGTAGTGTAATGATGTAATGAACCCTTTTTTTGGACTCTTTTTCTTCATGTTCTTGTTTGGGATGAAATTTTCGCCCTATTCAGTGAATATTTGTTGTCTCTAATGACGTTTTTCTTTCGATAGAAATTTTTAGCCCTATTTGGTTGCTTAGAATTTTTTAAAATTTTTATCTTTATCTCGTCTATTGATTTTGAAATTTTTACTGAACTTTGATCAATTTTAATGGTGTTTCTGCCTATTGAATTGTTGATTTCTGTTGGAACTGCTATTTATTTTGCATATTTTATTTGAGCATTACTCTGTTTATATTAATAAACTAGTGATCAATAAATCTGTTTTTGCTGGGTAGATTATAAAGTATGGCTAAAACTAGAGGTGGAAGCACTAAACCATCTGCTCATATTGCTTCTAGAGTTAAGAAACGAAAGGTTGAAGAAGTTTTGAAAACTTCTAAGAAGAAAAAAATTGTAGTCGAAGAACTCGAGTCTGATTCAGAAACGAAAACAATGGCGGAGATTGACAACTACCAGGATAGTAGTGCCGATGCTAGTGATAATGTTGAGTCTAGTGAAGAGGAAAGTGATAGCGAGGAGAGTAGTAGAGACACTAGTCGAGATGAAGATGATCCCTTATTCTTGCCAATTTGTACAAGAGATATCTCTGATAAGTTGTATAACCTAGCGACGTGGTTAGATGACGTAGGATCGTTTCCAGCAAAGATCTCTGTAAAATCAAGGATGACAGTTTATTGTGACTTCAGAAAAATTCTGATTGAACAAAAACTTTATAATGAATTTAAGGGTACTTGCTTTGGACACTTGAGGCATATTCTGGATTATTTTAAGTTCAATGGATAGATGGTCTATTATATGTTGTTGCGATGTGTGAAAAATGAAAAAAAATTGCATGAAATTTGATTTTGTGTGAATGATAAGACTGCATATTTTGGCTTAAAAGAATTTGCATTGATTACTGGGCTGAATTGCTCAGCATACCCCCGTGAATAAAAAATGAACAAAGTCCTTAGAAAAGGTGAGAATTTTCATTTCAAGGTGATAAGGAACAAGAACATCACTGGTGCAAAGTTTATTAGTTTAATCAAGGGCAGCAAATTAAATAAAGAGCAGAAGTTGAAGTGCTCTTTAGTTTGGTTCGTCCACGCGATGCTGCTTGCCCATGATTGGTCTAAGATTGTGGATTCAAACCACATCAAGATGGTAGATGATTTGAATTTCTTCAAAAGTTATCCACGGAGGAAAGAATCTTTTGATTTAACATTGACCTATCTGAAAAATCGTATTAATTTGAAGATGCAGGGGAAAATGTATAATGAAAAGAAGAATGCATCGTATGCTTTGTATGACTTTCTCTGGGCATTCCTGGTACTTATTATCAACCATTTAGTCGATTTATGATACAATCTTATTTATTTGTGTAGTACTTCATAGACTCTATTTATTTATTTGTTTGTTGTTCTATGGATTCCAGGTTGGGATATATGAGGCTTTTTCACATCTTGGAAAGAATGCCGGGAAGTCCTTGGATACTCCATTGCCCATTTCCCGTTTACTCAGATGGCACACATCAAAGAGCGATAATATAGTTGAAGGTGATCCATTTAAGTACAAAGAAAGAAGTACGAAGGTATACAGTTATTTGTTATTATCTAACAATAATTTTAAATTAGTGAACATTGTGTAATATTTATATTCTTCTTTTTTAGATTGTGCATCCATACCTTACCCCTACTGTCCGTGAGATGGAACAGAATTACATGGCAACATTTAAGCCATATACTGATGAAGTGAAGGACACAATCATCGATGCTTGAAGGCCCAATTGAAAGGTGTAACCATCCTCACTTCAGCACTAGAAAACGAGAAGCATGAATTTTTGGGTGATCACAATTCTAACCAATCTTGTGAGAATTCTGTTTCAAGTGGACTAAAAAATATATCGAGTAATTGTAAAGATGATAATCTGCATGCGCGTGTTGCATCCCTCGAGCAATCAATGGAGAAAATTATTTCTTTTGTACGAGATGAGAAATTGAGGAGAACTGAAAAGAACAAGAAAAAAAAGGTAGACTAATTTATATATTATTTATGTAAAATGATTTATTTATATGAAGGCTTAGCCATTTATCTTGCAGCAGTGGATGAAGACTTTGCAGCTCAAATAGTCAATGAAGACTTTGCAACAGTTGATGAAGATGACAACCTTGCATTAGCAATAGTCGATGAAGATCTTGTTGCAATTGATGTATGCCTGGCAGAAGAAGTGGATGAAGTGGTAGAAGAGAAGAAGGAAGAAGAAAAAGAAAATGAGAATATAGCAGAAGAGGAAGAAAGGAAAGAAAAAGAAAAAAAATAAAGAGGAACAAATAACAACTGGAGAAGAAGAGAAAGAACAAGAGGAGGAAAAGATGGAAGAAAAAGAAAAGGAAAACCTGGAAGAGAACAAAGAAAAAGAAAATGAAAATGAAAGATTAGCAGAAGAGGAAGAGAAGAAAGAAGAAGAAAATGAAGAGGAGAAGCTTGAAGAGAAAAAAGAAGAAAAGAAAAAAGAAGGCTTGGCCAGTGATGTGGCAAAAGAGGAAAAAGATGGAAAAAAAATGAAGGAGGCAGTGATGAAAATTCAGTGGACGTGATGTGTATTGTTATGGAACTCAATGGCGAGGTTGGCGGTGATGAGTAAAATATTTGTGATTATTGGTGTTTTAAGACAATTAGTTTTTGAAATGGTTGATTTTTGTTGGTTGGTTTTTGATGGTTGGTGTTTGAAATGATTTTTAAGACAATTGGATCATGTAAATATTATTTTGTTTTGATGGATGGTTGTTTTGACAAATAGTTTCACTCATGTTCTTCTAAAAGTTTTTATGATTCCTTATGAATCTGCTTCTTCATGGTGTGTGGCTTTTTATATTGTTGTCAATTATCAACTTTAAATTGTATATATAATATTTTAGAATGCATTGTCTTACCTTATGAGAAGGACTTCGTTTTTATTAATAGTCTGCAATAATTTATGAAAAATACTTTAATCTATTTAGTACTACTACATCCATGTTACACATTTCCAAAAAGCAAACACTACAACAAATCGTACAATATTAATTTTAGGCCTTTCTTTTTTTCTTCGATCAAAATTAACCTTTGTTTTAGTTGATCCCTATCTATTTCGGTGTCTTTTAGCAATCCTTTAAAATGATCCCTCTGCTCTTCGGCTTCTTTGAATAAAGTCAATAGCAAATTTCTATTTTTTTTTGAAGTTTCGAAGCCTTTCTGATATTTAAAATATAGAGACGCCTTGAACATTTGATGTATCGAGTCCCGAACTCAATTTTGATGGGTTGCTCGTTGATGAATCATTTTCAAGCCACTTAAAAAAAGAGCATGCCCCAACTGCACAGTTAAAGAATTGTCGACCTGGGTTCGTATCGGTGTGTGATGTCCTCAACATAGCTAAATTACCACAACGACAAATATAAGACTTTTTTTGCATTGAATGTTTGAGATGCTTGAGACATTATTAAAAAAGATGTTTAGGTAGTTTAAAATGGAATAAGATGGAAGAGTTCATGAATCCTTCCTTTTATACAGTAAAAAAAGCAAATGTTACCGTTGAAAAGTAGCAATTTGAATTTTGTTACCGTTGTAAAATTTGGATACTTGACTATTGTCACTGTTGGTCAAAATATATAGACCATGGTGGCAATCGATACATATTCATGTGTTTGATTTAGATTTTACCAACGACATCTACACTTCAACATTATTAAGCGATATACAGATTGATATCATGATCCAAAAATGATCTATATTGCACCTACTAGAATATGATGCTTATATATAGTGTAGCTAGTATAATTTAAAAGGGAGAATGATTAATTAATAATAAATTATATTTTTAAAATTTATTCAATTAAATAAGTTTAAACAAGTCATGTGATCATTTAAGGGTTCCCATACATTAGGGGTGATGATCACTGATGTATGAGAAGAGTTGTGGTTAAACAAGTGAAATCCTCAAAACATACTTATGCTTTCTCAAACATTGTTCTAAGGATGTTGATTGTATAACCATAATTCTTCCTCGTATATCTTTGATTACCACCTCCATTTTATGTGGACCCTTACATGATCACATGACTTGTTTAAACTTATTTAATTGAATAAATTTCAAAAATATAATTAATTATTAATTAATCATTCTCCCCTTTAAATTGTACTAGCTACGGTCTATATATAATCATCATATTCTAGTAGGTGTAGTATAGATCATTCTTTAACATAGATATAAATCCAAATATACCTTACTAATGTCAGAGTCTAAATCTCATTGATCAGACATACACCACGCACATAGAGATGCATCGTTTGTATAAAGGGTCTATATATGTTTTCACAACCAGTAAATATTTAGATATTCAAGTTTTACAAAGGTAACAAAAGTTCAAATTGCTAGTTTTTTCAACGATAACATCTGATTTTTTGACAATTCTTTAAGGGGTCGTTTGGTAGAGTGTATATTCAAATAATGCTTCTATTAGTTATACTTAGATTATTTCTTATGCATTGTTTGATTTGGTGCATTAAAAATAACATGCATGATTATTTCTTATGCACTGTATATTAAAAAAAATACTTAGATTATTTCTTATGCATTTTGAATCTTTAATCATTCTAATTCATGCATTAAAATCATCGCATTACAAATATCTTAGATTTTTATATATTATTAATAACAGCTTAATACACAACGATTGGACTCGATAATAAATATTAATAGAGAATGTACACAATTTATGTCATATTTTAATTGATTGATATTAGATAATGAGTATAATTGATAACAACTGACATTAAATTGACCAAAATATAGGGGTTCAAAATAAACATAAGCTTGGAGATCTCCTGTATCTTGATTACAAAAACAAAGTCAGTCAAACTTATCTAAGGTTTGTTGTTGTTCATACATGTGGTTCTCTTGTGTCTGGGTCTCTTGCAAATTGAACATTTGTTCCTTCTCTTGCTCTTGAAATTCTCACCGACGTCCTTGACACGTCTTCTTCTTTTTCTTCCAAGCTTGGTATCGACAAGATGTGGAAGAATCTTGACATTTAGTAATTTCTGTGGCACACACCATCCCGACTCGAGAGGGACAATATTAATAGATTCCAAATATGCAAGGTGGTATGCTTCAAGGTTATACAAAGGCGAAGAGTACTCATAGATGCTCATACCATATTCATTGCCATGCTTCAATCGCAAAGCGGCCATCGCGTGAGCACACGGTATTTTGATCAAGTCATATTCCCTACAAGAACATGACTTTTCTAGTAGGTTCACATTGGTAGTGACACCTGCGCCGAGCATGGTAAATTGATTGCCTTCTCCGATTACGTTCTCCACATACAAGGAGTCGCCCTCAATCATTTTTTTCTTGTGATCTTTTTGGCAGTCGGCACCATTTTATTACCATTTGATTTGAGAATATATGCATGCCACTTCTTGAACAATTCTCTAAACCTCTTAGCAATCGAATTAAATATAGATGCCACAAGATACTCTCTTTCGTCTATCAACATAGGATTGAGTGACTCAGCAATATTTGTGGTCATCACATCATATTTATTGCCACGAAAATGTGCCCTGCTCCACTTCTCGAAACCAATTTTATGCTCAAGGATGACGGCTGCCTCGGGGCATTTGTTCTTGAATTCTACAAAATGATTGTTAAGCTCCTCCAAAGAATAAGTCTTTGTCGCATTGTAGTATAGATAGAGGAAATCTCCACAATGATGATTTACCCGGAGATTTTTACCGAGGTGCCTCATACAATATCCATGGTAAGCATGATTGTAAACCTTCACAATATCGTTGGTGATGCTCTTGTGTCTATCGGAGATAAAGCACAAATCTGATTCATCGATCACAATCTCCTTTAACTTCTCAAAGAAGAATATCCAAGATGCATCATTCTATTTGTCCACGAAACAAAAGGCAACTGGATAAACATGATACTTCGTATCTTGTGCAACAACGCTTAACAACACGCCCTCGTATTTTCCATGTAAATGAGTGTCATCGACCGCAATTACCTTTTTCAAGTGGGAAAATCCCCTAATGCAAGCACCGAAGGCCAAGAAATAATATATGAACCTATGACTATCCACGTTTACCATGATACTACAGCTAGAGCCAACATTAAGAGTCTCCATCATGTAGGAAAAAACCGGTAAGCATGAATATCCATTCTCCGTTGTCCCCCAGACCATTTCCTTGGCAACCACACCTCCCTTCAAATATTTCCAATAGCTTGGACTACAACGAAAAGAACTAAACATAGCCCTTTGAATCTCTTTAACATTTGGACCCTTGCCATCACGATACATATTTATACAAAGTCAAGCAATGACTTTGATTGAGATTTTTCTATGGCTACTGTTGTCATGTTTAACGCCACAACTATGCTCGCCAATATACTTGTAGATACGAAATCTGTTCGAATACTCATATTTCCTCGCACGCAACATCCATGCACAGTTGTAAGATACACATTTCACCTTTAAGTATTTAGTACAACTCTTCACAATAGTAAAATCAAAAGACTTCTTTGCCGCCGCTTCGACTAATAACAATTGCAACTCATTCTTGCTACTAGAAGTTTGATTTATACATAAATTAGTTTCACCAGAGAAGGAATGGTTGGATTGTGATCCTAATTCGTGTTCTCCCTGCATTTCTTCAACACATTTGGGTTCGAAATCTTCCGCATCTACTAGCTGATTTTCCACATTCATTGAATGATCGTGTATATTCATTGAGTGATCACCCAAGCTCTCATTTGAATAATCACCCAAGCACGCTCTCCTTTGAATGATCACCCAAGCTCTCATTTTCAATTGAATCATCATTGTCATTAAATGAATTCCTTGGTTCAATTGGAGGCCTTATAATGACATTTATTCTCAATATAGGCCTAGAGCCATCAATACCAATATCTATCATGTACAAGCCCACGTGCCTATCATTTTTTATGAATGTGGAATGTATTTTCTCCCTCCCGTTCATTTGATAGCTAATCACCAAGTCATTTGGCTCGCAAGTTAACTCACCGGCCTCAATTACGGTTGCAATCATATCGTCATATGAACCATTGCGACGCAGCGCAAAGGACACTGTCGTCTTACAAAGATTTTCAATTCCAACTTTTGGGAGTCTCGTCCCATACTCCCATATAATCACCACCAGCAACAACAAATTCAGCTACTGCCATTATAGACTACAATGATATATACTAGATTACATAATTAGTCTTTAACAATCGATGATTGATATGAAATCCATACAAAAACGTGACTGAATAAGATCGGGTCCAACTCCTGCAATGGAGAAACGTATTTTTAATGCTTCTAAACTACTGAAATGTATTTACTAATGAGTTATCAAGTGACTATGGAAGATTTATCAAGCTTCTAAAATGGCGAAAAAATAATTTTGAAGCTTGATTTTTGAAAGAAAATAGAGCAAAAATGAAAGCAATGAGTAGGAGGATGATGATTTCACCTGTAAAATGGATATTATCGCCTGAAACGCCAAAATCAGCAGCAAAAACGAGCTCTTTGGATTTTTTGTTGGAGAGGAGTTTCTTCTTTTCAAATATAATTTTAATAAATTAAAAAACACATATTTCATATTTGTTGGAAAAGAAGGGGGGCGAAAGTGTAAATTAAAACTTAGGAATTGCTTTTGTATGTTCCAAGTAGGTCACATGGATGATGTCATAAATAGTGGGTATACCTCAATTAAATCTTCAAAGTGGCTATTTTGTCCAATTAAATCTTCAAAGTGACTATTTTGCCAACTATCCCAAGATTCTCCTCTCAAACACAAAGCTACTTTCAAAGACACACTATTAAAAATGGGCAAAAACTAAGGGCTATAACTGACGCACTCACATTCGTTGGGTTTTTGTTTGTCGTGTTTAGCAAACCGACGGATAGTGTCAGTTCTAACTAATCCTGTTCATTGGTTTAGTTTTTCCACTCTAGGCCATTTTTCTTAATTATCACCCGATCATGTGAAAAATAAAATCATTGGACAAAATCGATTTACTCAATATTTAATTTTTTAAAAAAAATCCAAAATTGATTTTGTTCATCGATTTTCAAAACCTAGTAAACCGACCCTGTCCATCGGTTTGTTCTTCATATTCAAGAAAAAACCGACAGACAGTTGATTTTCTTCATCTAGTATATTTCAAAAAATTTGAAGGACAAACCTACTATGTTCGTCAATTTTCTGAAAAAAAAAAACTAGATGCAGAAACCTGCAATTTCTGCATTCCACTTGTCAAAATAATATGCAATTCAACATACAACTTCAAACTAGCACTAATTCCTGCCAATTCAATTCTTAAAGAGCTTCAACATCAACAACATACTAAATATCTATTAAGAATATATCAAATTTAATATAAAAGATCCACCAAAAGGATCCAGAAAGTCTACGAAAGTTTAACAACTTCAAATATATACCATATTTCAAATAGATGTTCAAATTTAACAAGAATCTTAAGAGATACGTATTTAGATACTAACAGTTATAGTAATAGTTAGTATTTAGATGGTTTCATTTGAGACTTTGTATAGTAAGAGATATAGATCTCCAGTGGGGTAGTTCAATGCATTTGAGGTCAGGCTTTAGGGCACAAATCTGTTTCAGATTCTATTTTTCTTACTAGTTTTAAGTTTCTAGTTTCTAGTTTTGAAAATATTTTTTAAAACTTTGTTATTTTTTATCAAGTTCTCCAAAATTATTGTTTTAAGTATCTTAGTAATACAGATTAACAATATTAGTTTGTACTCACATAGTACTTTAGAGTAATTAATCATGACACCATAAATTATAAGTTGAAGGTGCAGAAAAGACTAATTTCCCCCTATCTTGTGATGAATAGAGAATAAATGATTAAACGATAATTTCATACTATGTTCACCCCCAAATTAACCCTTCGGGCAAGTTAAGGATATCTTGAGATTATAATATTGAAATAATACTTCCACATCCTATATGACCAATATTTTTCTATAAAATTTAGACCCTTTTAAGTAATACCAATAATCAAACATACAAGACAAATGTAATTAGGAACGACCCAACTATGACTACAATAAAAGAAGAAAATAGACCTCTATATAGATTATAGTGTGCATTATTATTGTGCAAAATACATTACATGGGTCATGGGTGTGATAGTGATAAGAAAGCCATGTATAGGTGGACCATCTCTTTGATTCTAAAATTCTTGTGATGTTACCCTTTGGAGCTCCTATTAAGCATACATGTCTAAGGATAAGCATAGCATGATGCCAATTATGACCCTTGAGCTTCTTTTGCTTATTTAATGTGATATATACTCATGTGTCCTAGGTTGGCAAATTAAATATTCAAAGAATTTATGGTGATGTGATTACTTCCTCTGTCCAATAATAGTTGCTCATTATTGACTTGACACACCCTTTAAGAAACAATAAATAATAGAGGTAATTTTAATATATTATCCTTTGACTTTATTAAATTTAATACTTTGAGAAATATGTTAGATGATAAATACTCCTCCTGTCAAACAATAGTTGTCCACTATTGACTTGGCACACCCCTTAAAAAACAATAAATAATAGAGGTATTTTTACTATATTATCTTTTGACTTTATTAAATTTAATGATTTGAGAAATGTGTTAGATGATAAATAGTATTTAATAGCAAGGGTAAATTATCTCTTGATTTTTTAAATTGGACAAGTATTGTTGGACAACAATTTTTAGTATAGTAGATAACTATTGTTGGACGGAGGGAGTAGTATTTAATAGCAAGGGTAAATTAAACACAAAAGGTAAATTATCTCTTGACTTTCTAAATTGGACAAGTATTGTTGGACAACTATTTTTAGTATAGTGGACAACTATTAGTGGACGGAGGGAGTAGTATTCTATGTTAACAAAACAGTTGACCTTTCTTGTTTTTCTTAAGGAGTCGTATGGTATGGCAGTTTGTAAATAAGTTATGCAGGTATTAAACATAATATTGCATAAGTAATACTTTCTTTATTTCATATTAACTGAATTTTGAATTTTTTTTTATAGTTTAAAGTTCAAGAAGGATATTTATTATTATTTTTTATATTTGACCTTTTCTTTAATGAAGTTTGATATTTTCTAGGAGATAAATTGCACTACTTACAAAGTTATATTTATGATTTCACAAAGGACAATAGTGAAAAATATGGTTTAAGTTACTCCCTCCGTTCTTTTTTTTATGTCATCCTTAGTATAAATAGTTGGTCCATAATACCAGTCATTTCATAAAATCAATGCATAAATTACAATATTCTTCCTATTATACCCTTGATAGTTAATTAGTCTTGAAAATAGATATTTAACCAACCTATGAAAACTAATAAGTAATTAATGTTCATTGTAATTACTTCGTACATTGATTAATTACTCTCACCATTGCATTACTTTATAAAATTTGATTTTGAAAAAGAAATCTCAACAAACAATTTTAAAATAAAAGATGGATTTATTTATCATTTATCGAAAAGTTGACTTCAAAAAAACATTAAATAAGGATAGAATTGTAAACTTACTTAGGACCCGTTTGGCCATATATTTCCCAAGTAAAATTTGGCAATTAGTGTTTGTCCATACAATTTTTCATTATTTGGTAAATTTTTTGGGCAAATAACTCAAATTCCCAAATACTAGAAAAAACTAGTATTTGAGCCAAATCTCATTATTTGGAATCTTTTAAAAATTCAAATTCTACACCAAACTTTTATCTTTTACAAAAACACCCTCTTAAATCTTATAGCACTAATAATATGCTCCTTTGTGCCTTATTCTATATGCAATGATTGGGTTCCATTGGACAGTTGGAAAGTTCTTTTGTTCTACTTTTTTATTTTCATGTGCTTCGTCTACTTCGCGATGTATGGAATGATGCTTATTGCACTCACTTCGAACTGCTAAATCACTCCAGTGTCATGTACACTACTTGTTATTTGTTGTAACGAAGATTCAAGTGACTTGTTATGGAAGTCATGAATCTTGTTACGTCGACGTTTCTATATTGCTATGTAATACACACTTATGACTAATTTTGATAGTTTATAAAACTTATGGATATAAATCATATTTTTTTTAAAAGTGAAATATATTTTTCAGATACTATGGCCAAACACATGGTAGAAATGGTAAGTAGATTGTTGGATAGCTTATGATATGGACTCCTTTTAAATGTTTGGACCACTTTTTATCCCTCTTCTGCGCGGCAGCCGGCAAGGGCTACCAATCTTTTGATGCAGCCCAGGGACCCTTAATTTTGTATCAAAATCCTTTGTCGAGTGTTGTGCACCAAGTTAAAATCTCTATAAATTCCTCATAATAATTAAGCAATTCTAGCACCAGGAAAGTTGAGTAATTAGTTGGTAAGACCCTTTCACTTTTACTCGATTCGATGTATATAGCATGTTTGAGTCACATGATAAATAGTGGCAGCTAGGTAAAGTCAAGGTTTGTTTTCCACTGTGTTTGTTTTTATTTATTTATGTATATAAGTGGATATTGAACCTCTTTTGATTTCTTTATATGTTTACTTTCATATTTTGAAAATTTTTAGTGAAAATTCTGATCCCACCAATGAATTGATAAGTATTTGAGAATCACATTATGTTGGTCTGCTATTAATCAACAAGGTTATTATTATTAAAATAGGACAAAAGTTATTACTCTCCTTGTTTTAATTTATTTGTCCTACTTTTTTTTTAGTCCATTTCAATAAAGATTTTTTATTTTGCTACTCTTTACTCCCTCTTGTCCAATAATCAATATATGAATTGTTAGGGTGTGACATACCCCTTAAGAATATATATATTTAAAGGCATTAATAAAAAAATAATTTATCAATATTACCCTTTTTATTCTTCCCAAACTCTTCTTAAATATAGAGATAATCATCATTTGAAATTTTAAAATTGGGAAAAGGCTCAAATATACTATCGAACTTTCAGAAAAAGCTCATTTATGCCATCCGTTAAAAGTTTGGCTCTTCTATGCCATTGCTGTTTAAGAAAAGACTCATTTATGCCATTATTTTTAACTCCGATTTTACAAAATCATTTTTTACACCTAAACAACTTTTAACACTTTTCAATTAGAGTTTGGGATCAAATGTACTCTTTTTGGTTCTTCTTCCTCAAGAATACCAAGAACACATGAATAACATCAACAATTCCGAAATTTTCAATATCTTCAAATCTTCGCGAAACCACCTCAAATTACGGCCACATCATTAATTTTTTTTTTTTAAAAAGCCAAAATTCTAAATCATTTGTGGAGTTTAAAAAATTCAGCCCCATTAAAAAAAGTATTCCCCAAGAAAAATGAAAATTAGTCCTAAAAATTTCAAAAATCTGCTTTGATTCATGTTTTGTTGTTGTTTTTGATATTAGATCTTTGTTCCCTAGTGGTTTTTGAGTCTATGTTCAAAATTTTAAATGATTTGAAATTGTGGAGAAAATTTTACCATTAAAGAATGTTGAAGTTTTGAAACTTTGAAGAAATTTCAAGTGGGTCTTGTTGAGTTAGGTTGAATTCGAGCTCGAAAAATATTGAGTTTTGGTATCTAGCTTGGAAGGAAGCTACTCTTGAAATTTGAAGTGATTTCGTGAATAATTGAAGAAGTTTGAAATTTGAGAGTTGTTGATGTTCTTTATGTGTTCTTGGTGTTCTTAAGGAAGAAGAAGCAAAAAGAGTACATTTGATTCAAAAACCTCAATTGAAAAGTGTTAAAAGTTATTTGGAGTGTAAAAAATGGTTTTGTAAAATCGGAGTTAAAAAATAATGGCATGAATGAGTCTTTTCTTAAACGTCAATGGCATAGATGAACCAAACTTTTAACGGATGACATAAATGACCTTTTTCTGAAAGTTCAATGGCATATTTGTGCCTTTTCCCTTTAAAATTTAAAAATAGTTGAAAACCTCTATGTTTTAAGAAGGTAATTTTGAAAAAATAATAATTAATACACTTTTGAACATTGAAAAATTCATTCATTTTGGACTATAATTTTTTTTTTATCAACAATTCATTTATACATTGGACTAAAGGAAGTCATTCCAACTTTTCACATGACATCTTTAAGATTACAAAATTAAAGAACATTTTGTTATGTTCTGTATATCTTTAGTTTCATATCACGAGATTCATTTTTTTTTTACTTTTTAAAATTTTATATCAAGTCAAAATTAAATAAACAAATTGAACATATGTATTAACCAACTGAGAAATGTTTAACTAAATTAAGGAACACTAAATGAAAGGTACACGTACGGGTGGTGGCAAACGACAAGATATACTAAAATTATGACCATTCAAGAATATTGTACTTGAGAAGGACAAATGAAAGAATTATTAATAATAGAAGTTGAGGTTGTCAAATTATAGGTAGGTAGTCTCTCCTTTTTGAATCAATGGGCTATAAAGGTTGTCAAAATTAAGGTCATGTCTTAATTGTGTGTGGTTGTTTTATACTATTTAGTGCTAGCTAGTATTCCTCGGATGAGACTGTCAACTTTCACAAACCACCATGCAATGTCTCCTTTTCATTATGTTGTGTCCTCTTGAATCAACAAGTGTCTTCTTGTCTATACCTATCTATCATCACAAAAAGAAAGATGCCCTGCCAAAATATTCTCAATCTAATAATAAGCTTAGTGTGTCACACTAAAATGATAACACATACAAAAGCTTATTTGCATAACCTATGAAAAAATTGAATTAGTGTAGTACCTAGTTTCTTTTTTCAATTTTCATGTAATATTTTCCTACATAGAGAAATTGAATTCACATTTTCTGTGTATTGAATGAAAGGAATTAAGGGACCAAAATATCTACAATGCTACTTAAAATAGCCTATGCACTAGGAAGGACAGTTAGCATATAACTGTCATATAACCCACTCTAACAAACTTAACAACACATTAATCACTAACTAAGTTAACCGATTGAAACTGAAAGACCAAAGCTAAACTAACTGTTGGGAAAAATATTAAATATTGATATTGGATTGAAATTATAAATTAGTGAATAACTTAATATAAACACTGTGTCGTGACAAATCACTGTCTTGAAAGTGATTTCGGCTTGACTCCGGTGCAAATCGTTTTAGCCGGTCGCTCCCGAAGGTTCCACAGTTACTCTCAAACACGTGCACTCGTGGTTGAAAGTTTGGAGGTTACCCAAAATCAATTGCCCAAAAAATATTCTAAGAATAAGAAGAAAGGAGGAAAATGTTTTCTTTTCTTTTTGGTTGTATGTTAGTGTTCATAAAAGGCCATGCTTATGTAGGATTTGAAAAAGAGGAGTTTCAAAGTGAAGAGTTAATTTGTATAACGCATTGTGAATGTTAATGGCATTAAAAGCCATTACATCACATTCTACAGAAACTCTTCTTTTATTTTACAACGGAAAAATTATTCTCTTTGTAAAGTAATTTACTTTGTGTTCTTTGCATTACACAAAAATGAATAAAGGTAGAATTAATATCACAATCCCCCACTAATGCAAAGATAAAGAGTAAGAACATATTTTGGAGAAAAGGAAGGAACATGTACTTAAGTGTCAATATCTTTCGATTTGAATTTACACGTAATGATATGAGGCAACAACTTAATA